>CM071938.1:39267500-39617500 GCA_036784905.1 Acrossocheilus fasciatus | reverse complement strand
TTCATGTCAACTAATGCAGTCAATTAATTTGAACAAATGAAACCCTACTGTAAAATATATCATTTCATAATTAAGACAAACGGACCATTTTCAAGGGGTTTAAATAATTTTGCAAAGCACTGTGTGTGTGTGTGCATAAAAAAAAAAAAAAAAAAAAAAAAAACATCTTACCCCAGTGAGTGCTCGAAGCGAGTGTGAGTGGCTCCAGGATACACCAGATATGTTCCTCCCAGCTGTTTAATGTGTCTGAGTCTCTGAAACTGAGGCGTATCAATGATCTTCACCAGCAGGGGGTGCAGCTCAATCTGACCGTGAATGGGGTCATTGAAGCTCTGCAGGATAGAAAGCAGGCAAATACATGCACAAACACAGACATTGTCATCCAAAAGTTTGGAAATGCATTAGGAAAAGTGGGGCTTTGGACAATATCAGAACATTTCTGAGATTCAGTAGACAATCGATACAGGAATTACTGTGTTCACTTTTATTCACATTAACTCTCTCAGCTATCCAAATAAAGATTAAAGAAAGTAATAATAATATTTAACATTAATTTTTACCTTGCCTGAGGGGGTTTGATAATCTTGGGATTTCATGATTTTGGATCCTATGAAAAAGGCATAGTATTGTAAATCCTAAGTGTAAAACATATTTTGATTGTGTTTTATCATCCAAACTCAACTGGACATTTCAACATTAATTGGAAGCTGGTCATTTCATGATTATGTATGTGTCATGCAAACACCTTCACCTGTTACTAGAAATCCAAACAATGTAGCTGACAAATGGGTTCTGGGTCATGTAAAGTGTTTGGCCAAAAGGAATAGTTTGCAGAAAAAATCTAATTCTGTCATTATTAACTCACTCTCACTCACTATTACCGGTAATTCAATTTATATGTCTTTTATTTTAAGGCAAATACGATAGCAGTGGGATAAAAAACTAAAACTTGATAGGGTTTGCTAAGTGTCAGTTATTTTACTTTACAGTAAGCAGCAGGAACACGTAAAAAGAGTGAATATATGCAATAGACCTTAAGATAGAAGAATGAGTTAAATCAAGTAGTGTTTGACAATTTAGCATTAATATTGCATTATTATATGTGCATCATGTTTGTAATTTGCGCTTCACCTTATGATATTTATCATTTTGTATGTGTGTGTGTGTGTGTGTGTGTGTGTGTGTGTGTGTGAGAGAGAGAGAGAGAGAGAGAGAGAGAGAGAGAGAGAGAGAGAGGATATGGCAGCACAGTTGGATTTACCTGAATCAGTCCCAAAATCAATAAACTGTTTATTGATTTTACACCACTCATGAAAGTAATTCTCAGCTTCCTGCTGGACCTTCCTCTGATGCTCCTCTTCCTCCTGGACTGTCCTCTGATGCTCCTGATCCTGCTGATTCTTTGGATTGCGATAGACCCTCACAAGAAATTCATGAAACTTGTTTGGCTTGAGACTGGACACCTGCAAGGACAAGAAAGAAACCAAACAACCCGTTAACTAGCCTCTCTCAAACCAGGAAAAAAAAAAAAATCATGTTTTCACTATAGGCGGGGTGTCAAGGCTGGGCAAGGCTACCCCTGGACACATGTCTGAAATGAACAGGGGCTTGAGGCAAAAAATGACACCAAGTTGGACAAAAATGCTGCTGCACAATGAAACTAAATCTATTACAGCTGTCATGAAAAGAGTGAAAATGAAATGAAAAGTGTTGATTGTGGCATTAAATTTAGATTCTGTTGAGCTTATGAATGCAATGGTCAGTGGTGTTGTTCAGTGTGTGTGCTCACTGACTAATTTCTGCTCTCTTATGAATGCTCAAGAGATTCACAGTCATGGCATTCATGAATAATAATTCTGGATTATATTTGGGATAAGTGAACTTTTTTACCTGGTACTTCTCCATCTTGAAAGCTTTGTTTGGCTCATTCTTGCTGTAGAAATGAACATTATCAATGGGCTCATTACCCACTTCACCAAAACCCATCTCTAGAACCTGATCAGATTTCAGAGAGGATAGAAAGAAAAACAGTGAAAATGAGTCACAAAACAGGGATTTTTTAAACTGTATTATTATTTTTAACTGTTTACACATACATAAATGTCAAAGTCCTCCTCCATCCCTGGTGGTTTAAACTCGCAGTACTTCTTCAGTATTTCCTTAAGATTGTGAAGGGTAAATATCAGTAAAGTAATAATCAAGTATTACAATCAATAAATGCAAATAATGGAGACAAAAATTATTTAAGTGGGGAATATACACTACAATTCAAAAGTTTGGAATCAGTAAGATATTTCTTTTTTTTTTTTTTTCTTTTTTTTACAAATTCATAAATTTTAAAAAGTGACAAAAACGACATTTAAAGTGTTACAAAATATTTCTATTTAAAACAATGCTGTACTAAATTGTGAAAAAAATGTATCAGTTTTCACAAAAATATTGGGCAGCACAACTGATTTCAACATCGATAATAATCAGAAATGTTTCTTGAGCAGCAGATCAGTATATTAGAATGATTTCTGAAGATCATGTGACACTGAAGACTGGAGTAATGATGCTGAAAATACAGCTTTGCTTTACAGAAATCAATTACATTTTACTATATGTTCATATAGAAAACAGTTATTTTAAACTGTAATAATATTTTTGAATATTACTATTATTACTGTATTTATGATCAAATAAATACAGCCTTGGTAACCAGAAGAGACATATTTATAAAAAAAAAAAAAAAAAAAAAAAAAAAAAACATTTACAAATATAACTGACCCCAAACTTTTCAACAGTATAGTGTCTAAGACTTTTCTGTCTTTAATAATATGTCTAATATTGTATGTATTCAGGGATGCATGCAGTGTGTTGTGACTATACAAACTAACAAAATATTAATATGGTATTACTGACAATTCATGTGTGAACATCACATAAAAAGATGCATATTAATAGAAAACATAAAATATTTGACACCTATACACAAGGCAAATGTAAACACCATATGTCTACAAAAACATATTTTTTATGTGTTTGTAGGTGCGTATTAGACTGTATCAATTAAAAATTTATTAAATAGTAATAAACTTTGCCACAAATGTAATTATGAACTTGACAGCTAAAAAGCCACATTAGAAAGAATGGCCTCTGACTAGCATGCTAAACTAACTAGCATAGAATGACACACACAATTTCTAAGAGGTATTTCTTGGTAAGGTAGCAAATAAACTAAATGTGGACGTTTTCAAAAGTTGTAGTCATTTTTTTTTTAAATCCTTATATCTCTGGAACTCTAAGTGATGCTGTGTTTAAATTGCTCAGGTACATCTGGGACATGCTGTCAGTGCTGTTCATCTGATCCTAGTGTCCTCGGATTTGGCTAAGGTGTCCATAGACACAAAGATCACAATTTGCTGACAAACTGTTCAAACTGTTTGTAATATCTGTACTTTTGCAATAAAATGAAGCAGACACAGACACTGTTCTCTATTCTTTCCTTCTCTTCTTTTTTCTCCTTTACTCTCCTTTTTCACACCGCCATCTAGTGGCCACACAATACCTTTGCAGACACAACACTGTTCCCTATCAGTCAGTCATGTTCGACGTAACGTCAGTGTGACTGACTAATGAGATCCCATTAGTCAGTCACACTGACGTTACGTCTCCGTTCCCTCCTTCAGGGAACGAGGGTTACATACGTAACCGAGACGTTCACTATTTTTCAGATCTCAAGATCCTGTTCTAAATTCAGCATGGATCCTCAGATCAAAGTGCTGATGAAGCCTACCGAGTTTCATTTTAACTGATCAAAGTTTGGCCAAGATACAGCCACTGAACAAATATTTGGTCAACATTGTTTAGATTGCAATATCAAAGATGAATATCAAGTTCTATTAAGTCATTTCTGTGTGGCTCGGTCCGAAGATCATTTGAGCCAATTTGTGTAAGAACTAGACAAAACTTGGAGGAGTAGAGAAAAAAAAAAAAATGTAATGTTGTCCTCTTCAAAATGGCCTTTACTCAGTCTTAATGTAAACTATTGAATGTGATCTGCATCTTGAATGGAATCTGATGAACTAAGCTTATTAGAGCTCATACATTTAAATATACTAAATCACATAGTCAAATAAAACACACAACAGGTAAAATATTGAAGAAATTATCTGAAAAAGAATATATATATATATATATATATATATATATATATATATTTCTATTTTTTAAAATAATAATATATTGTGCAGTTTGCTCTGAGTACAAACTGATAAAATGGTATAGTTGATAAAGCCTGTTGATGTTCCTGATGATATACAATTTTATTGTCCTTGGGTCACATTTTAAAATACTGAAGTTATAATACTTTAAACAGTGTTAAGCTATTGTTGGGCCTACAGGCAGGTGAGTTTTTTTTTTCTATATCAAATAACTTTTGCTTTCAGCTTCTGAAAATGAAAACTCATTAGAATAAATATCATGAAGTGGTATTTCTTTCGTTTTTTGAAAGACATTCAGCCATCGCTGAATTGGAAAATACAACCAAAAAAAGTCCTATTAAACTAACACCACCAAAATACTTCAACAATAAATAAATAAATAAAGAGAAGTATACAGGCTCAGGCTTTTAGACATGAACACTTATCATACGATCCTCAACAATGGTGTCAATAATTTTTCATACTGCAGTGCATGATGGGAGTTTTACTATGGTGTTACCCAGCATGCATTGCAGCATGAAGCATTTTGTTGTCACTGTTGTAGAGATTCATATGTTGGTTCATGATGTCTGTGTGTGTCTAACTTACAGAAAAGTTCAAATTTATATATGTATAGCATTGATTTTGAAATTATTTAACTATAACTACTCGAGCATCAATTCTTTTGCATGCTGTAGTTTCACAGGATTGATTAAGTAAAATCTAAACATGCAACTAAAAAGAAGTTATTTCGATTGTAACCAGGTCAGCTCTTATCATATGAAAACAGTTAACATCTACTTACTGCATAGCACTGACCTCTCTGCTTTACAACAGCACATGCATTGTTACAGAGAGAGATCTAACACAGGTAGTCAAGGGTCAAGAGCCCAACTAAAGCAAACACTGCTCTCCATGATGGTTGAGAGTGAGCACATACTCATTGTGTGTCTAATCTCTGGTTAAGTGAATGTTGCATTGATTATAGTAAAAGTGAGTCTGTGACAGTCAGTTAATAGAAAGGACTTTTTAAACAGTTTGTCCACAAAAAGTTTTAATCTACGGCAGACGTCACACTCACACAGACATCTTTTTGTGGACAAACTGTTTAGAAAGTCTTTTCTATTAACTGACTGTCACAGAACCAGTGGCTCTTAGAATCACTTTTACTATAATTAATACAACATACATTTAACCAGCGATTAGACACACAATGAGTCTATCTTCACTCTCAATGAGATCAGTTCACTTACAGATGATTGTCATTATAAACATATAACCACCAACTACCGATCACTTTCTCTGAGCTTTTGAGCTGCAACAAATATGTTCGAAGAACACATGATTACAACAACCAGAGAAAAAAAAAAAATCTAACACAGAAGTCAAGGGTCAAGAGCCCAACTAAAGCAGACACTGATCTCTAACATGGTTACTTCAAATGAAACAATAAATCAACATCTAAACCTTAGTTAATTCTTAATAAGGTCTTCTGTAGATGTCTGACTGAAATAAAGTCAGTCTGGTTATTAATAAGTGGAGCTGGTGATGCTGTTTGTGGGGTTGTTTAATCAGATTTTGAGAGATTTAATGTATTTTATTTCAGCTATTTTCATCTAAGCATGTGTCTAAAGTCAGTTGTTGTTCTTGTGTTTCTCTTTCTGTCAGTGATTCTGTTTGTTATCAGCAGGTGTTCATCACTAATGCTCAATCAGCACTTAATTAATCACTTAACTGAACTCAACTGAAATAAGTTCAGAGCACTCTTAATTTTTAGTTTTAAAAACTTAAATGTTTTAAGGCAATCAGTTTACTCAAACGGTTTGAGTTAACCTAACTTGTTGGGTTTTACAGTGTGTTAACTATCATCCAATCACATTGCTGCCTACGTCACTCCACAAGCTGTTAACCAAATTCACGCCTCTATTTTTCATTGGTGGATGATGTGGATGCACTCATGTCAGGTATATGGATTTCCCTGCTAGAAATGTAATGTCCCCAGAGCGTTCTCAGAGCGTCCTGCCTGGTGTCAATGACGTTTTCAGAACATTTCCTGAGACAGTCATGATGTGGAGATCTTTAAAAGTTTGGGGATGTTATTTGGAGAACCTTCAGGGATTAACACTGCTCAGAGTGTGTTTGGTCCCACAGTACAGTGTGTTAAAGTAACACTTAATGAGAATGTTAACAAGCAGAATTACTGAAGGGAAGAGAAACAGAGAAACAGAGAGACGAACAGAAACACAACTACAACTGACTTAGTCACAGCCTTAGAATCGGCTGAAATAATACACATTAAATCTCTGAAGATCTGAGCAGAGGAAGATTAAACAACTCCACAAACAGCATCAGCAGCTTCACTTACAGTATTACTAATAAGTTTGACTTTATTTATGTCATACAAAAGTCCTTAATGAGAATTAACAAAGGTTCAGATGTTGGTTTCATTTCACAAAACTTCACCATCACCGTGGTCAGTGTTTGCTTTAGATGGGCTCTTGGCCCATAAATTTATAATGTTGTTTTCTGCTGTAATTCTCTTTGTAGAGCACATTGTTGTAGCAAACATACCCCAGGAGAAAGTGTGGTCTGGTTACGATGTCTATTTGATACTGTAAACAATCATCATGTAGTTGCTTGATTCACTGACTGTTATATTTTACACTGTTTAATATGGAAATCTTTCATTTGCTCAGGATTTTTTTTAAGCGTTTGGACAATTTAAAAAATTAAAAAACAAAATGTGCACAAAAAGTTTCTGTTTTGGCACACACAGACATGAAGAACCGGCACAAGAATCTCAACAATGGTGACAATCAACAAAATATTCAGATAAACATATTTGATCATCACAAAACAAGCTACTAAAAAGTCAAAACAAAAATAGTAAGAACAAAAGAACAAACTCAGATAACTTTAACTCTTTGAGGACTTGGGATTTGACTTGAGACTCATTTGTGACTTGAAAGGAATGACTTGGTTCCTCCTCTGGTGAAATCAGCTGCTGAGTTCATGGGTGGAATAAACACATGGCAGGACTTTTACTTTCTGACTCCTGGACTTTACACCACTGTCTGTAATATATCTGCTTGTTTTACACTCTTTGGCCACCAGGTGGTATTGTGAGCAAATGAAGGCTCCAGAAATTAACCCTTTTGTGGACCACTTGGCTGAAAACCTGAAAACCTGAATGAGGCTTCATGAAGCTTCATCTGCCCAACCCTAATAATTTATTCATGTTGCAATGCCTTCTGGGAGCCATGAATGAGTTTTGATTGGTGCAACCATAATACACTGCAGCATGAAGCTTTTTGTTGATCGTCACCATTGTGGAGAAGAGTCTGGCTGCAGACTTGCACTTGCACCCTCAGACACTTGCGCGTCCGTGAGTAACGTTACTTGCAGTCTTTTTATTTTTTTTTATTTTGTTGTATTTGTTGATTACTTTATGTTTGAATCTCTCAGCATTTTATAATAATAACCAGATGGTGAAGACAATAAAAAAGAAGCTAAATTATAATGTCACTTGCAATCGCTGTGGGGGGAGGTTTCGTTTTTACCCGACATAAAAATAAAGGGGTTTTAATATTGAGACGTTAATATCACCGTAAGCGTAACGCGGGCTTCTGTATGAGTAATGAACAAACGCTATATGCTACACATTAACACAGACACAGGCAGAAGTCATATTTAAATAGACGTTTTGCGGCTTAATATTTACAAATTGGAGTGGGAGTGTGCTCACTTGTGTGTGTGTGTGTGTGTGCGAACCGGGGCGGAACTCCACTGTGCGCGCGATACAGAGAGCGTGACCATGTAACGCAGAGACAGAAATGACATGCCGTCGTGCAAATAAGATAAGTAACATAAGGCTGTTTAGTTTGTTTAATAAAAGAACAAGGTATAGACCTGTTCTATAGGGAAGGTAACATTGAATGGCTTCTTTTGTGCTCTGGCGCTATAGAGAAAATAAAATTAAATAAAATTAACTTGATCTTCAATGGGGGCGGGGGGTGCCCCTAAAATAATGCTAGGGGAAACACTGCTGCAAGTTCCGTGGCTACAGAACAGCAGAATATGAACGCAATGCGCAAAGTTTCTTGTTGAGCGTTTTCCTCCCGCAGAAAACCATAAACACATAATATGGCTTCATGTATTAAGATGCTATTAAAATACCAAATTCAATATACAGTTTATTAATAAAATGAATATGTATATATTATTTTCCTCCCATACCGCAAAACATGGGATAATGTGGAATAATGGAGTAAGATGATAAAGTGCAAACTCAATATGCTCCTCATCATTATTAAAATATACATAGCCTAACTAATGTACAGGCAGGTGAGCCCAGAATAAATGCAACACGCACAGTTTATATTATTTTTATTTTTTTCCCAAATAGAATAAACGGTCTACAGCAACGGTCTCTCTTTTATATCATTGTCTTTGTCCATAAGCAATATTACTTGTTTTATTGAAAACGATTTTCTATGGGAGGAAAACATTTAACGTGCAATTTAACGCATTGCGTCCTTTTAATATCACTTAATGCATTTCATAATGCACATTCATATCTGCTGGTCTATATCTTTGTGTCAACAAGACTTATAGGCTAATGAATTGTCTTTATCATCTTAGTCAAAGACTACAGTATACCCTTAAGTCTCTTATTGTTATTATTATTATTATTATTAGTAGTAGTAGTAGTAGTAGTAGTATATTAAATTTGGTCCATTATGCCACATTAGGCGTTCTGCTGTATGGAAGGACAAGTGAAAGTTTGCATATTGTGTTCATGGCCGTCTGCTTGCCTTGTAGTACATTTAATAATAATTATACATCGAATTGTATCTTTTAACTGCACTTAATGTATCTTAATACATTAGGCCATATTAAGTGTTTATGGTTTTCTGCGGGAGGAAAATGCTTAATGAGAAACTTTCCGCATTGCGTTCATATTCTGCTGTTCTGTAGCCACGGATTTGCAGGTCTTGTCTTCTTCTCCTAAAGATGACTTGCAGGACCCTGTTCGTTATTGTACTAAATTACTTTTAATCGTTTAACCACCACAGTGTCTCGTCTCCATTGGCAACGCACACGATTTGTGTCGAATGCAAGTGACGTCGCAGTACCTGAAAGTGCAAGCGGCGATTGTAAATGACATTGTAATTTAGTTTCTTTTTTATTGTCTTTACCACCTGGCTACTGTTGTAAAATGTTGAGAGATTCAAACAAAAAATAATCAATAAATAGAACAAAATAAAAAATAAAAAAGACTGCTGATGACGTCACTCACGGAAGCGCAGGTGTCTGAGAATGCAAGTACAGACCCTGTTGGCCATTGCTGAGATTCATATGCTGATTCTTGTTGAATGTTTGCATCTAAACTTTACATATGTTCAAAATGTATTGTGTGCAAAGTGTTTTTAAAATCCGTCAAATTATCTTATTAAAAAATTATTTTATCAACATCACACCTTATTTTTACATGTTAACATTAAATAATCACGCATTTGGACTCTGGATGAGATCAGTGAATTAGGACTTTACATGGAAACTAAATTGTTATTAAAGACCAAACAAAACCAACTGGTCATGTTTTCTTCTGATTTTTTTGCCAAAACAAATGTGTTGTGCAAACACAGATTTCCAGCAACCATAGAAAAACTAATGTTAGAAAGTCAAGGGTCAAGAGCCCAACTAAAGCAAACACTGATCACATTAATGGAAAGTTCAAATGAAGCAAATTCATGAGAGATTTAATGTTTAATTTCAGTTGATTTTATCTAAGGCTGTGACTGGAAGTCAGTTGTAGTTTTTTTTTGTTTTTGTATTGCATTCATTTTAACTGGTTAAGAATAGCACATCAATGATACAAATTGTTTTTTATTTAATTTATTTTTTTTTTTCTTTTAGATTTTTTAAATATTTGAACACACTAATGTGTCAAAAATCACACACTGCCTGTGTTAAAAAGAATAACACACTGGTTGTTTTAATTTAATTAAGAACTTGACACACAGGTGTGTAAATATATAACACAGGTTGTGTTGTTTTTAACACGTCTGTTTTTTTTAACACACTGATGTGTCATAAATCACACAATTTGTGTCGTATTTGTGTCATTATGACACATTAGTGTGTGATATTTTAAGAATATCAACCCGTGTTAAGAAGAATATCACACTGGTTGAGTTGAAATTAACACAAAATGTGTTGTCCTTAACTTCACACACAAGTGTGTGTTAACATATAACACATTTGTTTTAAGAGTGTGTCTATATCTTTCAGACACTCTCAATCTCACGGTTGATGTGCTCCTGCAGAGATCCACCCCACACCTGACTGCATCTCATCCAGCAGCAGCTAAATACTCTTTCTTTTTATTGTAACTCATTATCATATTGAATTTATCAAATTTGTGTATGTATACATGAGTTTAAATATGCAGCATTCAAAGGAGTTTTCCAAGACTTCTCGAGTTTTTTTTTTTTTTCTCATCTACTTTAGGCAAGGCAAGGCAAGTTTATTTATATAGCACATTTCATACACAGTGGTAATTCAAAATATCTTAAATATTCATATGGTAATTTTTCTTTGTAAATCTGATTTGGAACAATGTTTTTTATACAGAGGCGGACAATCCAGGGGTCAGAAAGTAAAAGTCCTGCCATGTGTTTGTTCCACCCATGAACTCAGCAGCTGATTTCACCAGAGGAGGAACCAAGTCATTCCTTTCAAGTCACAAACGAGTCTCGAGTCAAATCCCAAGTCCTCAAATAGTTAAAGTTAATGAGACAATTAAGTGACTAATTAAATGATGATTGCAGATGAATTACAGAGGATCAGATGTTGATGTTTTCATGGCATTCATGAATAATAATTCTGGATTATATTTGGGATAAGTGAACTTTTTTACCTGGTACTTCTCCATCTTGAAAGCTTTGTTTGGCTCATTCTTGCTGTAGAAATGAACATTATCAATGGGCTCATTACCCACTTCACCAAAACCCATCTCTAGAACCTGATCAGATTTCAGAGAGGATAGAAAGAAAAACAGTGAAAATGAGTCACAAAACAGGGATTTTTTAAACTGTATTATTATTTTTAACTGTTTACACATACATAAATGTCAAAGTCCTCCTCCATCCCTGGTGGTTTAAACTCGCAGTACTTCTTCAGTATTTCCTTAAGATTGTGAAGGGTAAATATCAGTAAAGTAATAATCAAGTATTACAATCAATAAATGCAAATAATGGAGACAAAAATTATTTAAGTGGGGAATATACACTACAATTCAAAAGTTTGGAATCAGTAAGATATTTCTTTTTTTTTTTTTTTCTTTTTTTTACAAATTCATAAATTTTAAAAAGTGACAAAAACGACATTTAAAGTGTTACAAAATATTTCTATTTAAAACAATGCTGTACTAAATTGTGAAAAAAATGTATCAGTTTTCACAAAAATATTGGGCAGCACAACTGATTTCAACATCGATAATAATCAGAAATGTTTCTTGAGCAGCAGATCAGTATATTAGAATGATTTCTGAAGATCATGTGACACTGAAGACTGGAGTAATGATGCTGAAAATACAGCTTTGCTTTACAGAAATCAATTACATTTTACTATATGTTCATATAGAAAACAGTTATTTTAAACTGTAATAATATTTTTGAATATTACTATTATTACTGTATTTATGATCAAATAAATACAGCCTTGGTAACCAGAAGAGACATATTTATAAAAAAAAAAAAAAAAAAAAAAAAAAAAAACATTTACAAATATAACTGACCCCAAACTTTTCAACAGTATAGTGTCTAAGACTTTTCTGTCTTTAATAATATGTCTAATATTGTATGTATTCAGGGATGCATGCAGTGTGTTGTGACTATACAAACTAACAAAATATTAATATGGTATTACTGACAATTCATGTGTGAACATCACATAAAAAGATGCATATTAATAGAAAACATAAAATATTTGACACCTATACACAAGGCAAATGTAAACACCATATGTCTACAAAAACATATTTTTTATGTGTTTGTAGGTGCGTATTAGACTGTATCAATTAAAAATTTATTAAATAGTAATAAACTTTGCCACAAATGTAATTATGAACTTGACAGCTAAAAAGCCACATTAGAAAGAATGGCCTCTGACTAGCATGCTAAACTAACTAGCATAGAATGACACACACAATTTCTAAGAGGTATTTCTTGGTAAGGTAGCAAATAAACTAAATGTGGACGTTTTCAAAAGTTGTAGTCATTTTTTTTTTAAATCCTTATATCTCTGGAACTCTAAGTGATGCTGTGTTTAAATTGCTCAGGTACATCTGGGACATGCTGTCAGTGCTGTTCATCTGATCCTAGTGTCCTCGGATTTGGCTAAGGTGTCCATAGACACAAAGATCACAATTTGCTGACAAACTGTTCAAACTGTTTGTAATATCTGTACTTTTGCAATAAAATGAAGCAGACACAGACACTGTTCTCTATTCTTTCCTTCTCTTCTTTTTTCTCCTTTACTCTCCTTTTTCACACCGCCATCTAGTGGCCACACAATACCTTTGCAGACACAACACTGTTCCCTATCAGTCAGTCATGTTCGACGTAACGTCAGTGTGACTGACTAATGAGATCCCATTAGTCAGTCACACTGACGTTACGTCTCCGTTCCCTCCTTCAGGGAACGAGGGTTACATACGTAACCGAGACGTTCACTATTTTTCAGATCTCAAGATCCTGTTCTAAATTCAGCATGGATCCTCAGATCAAAGTGCTGATGAAGCCTACCGAGTTTCATTTTAACTGATCAAAGTTTGGCCAAGATACAGCCACTGAACAAATATTTGGTCAACATTGTTTAGATTGCAATATCAAAGATGAATATCAAGTTCTATTAAGTCATTTCTGTGTGGCTCGGTCCGAAGATCATTTGAGCCAATTTGTGTAAGAACTAGACAAAACTTGGAGGAGTAGAGAAAAAAAAAAAAAATGTAATGTTGTCCTCTTCAAAATGGCCTTTACTCAGTCTTAATGTAAACTATTGAATGTGATCTGCATCTTGAATGGAATCTGATGAACTAAGCTTATTAGAGCTCATACATTTAAATATACTAAATCACATAGTCAAATAAAACACACAACAGGTAAAATATTGAAGAAATTATCTGAAAAAGAATATATATATATATATATATATATATATATATATATTTCTATTTTTTAAAATAATAATATATTGTGCAGTTTGCTCTGAGTACAAACTGATAAAATGGTATAGTTGATAAAGCCTGTTGATGTTCCTGATGATATACAATTTTATTGTCCTTGGGTCACATTTTAAAATACTGAAGTTATAATACTTTAAACAGTGTTAAGCTATTGTTGGGCCTACAGGCAGGTGAGTTTTTTTTTTTCTATATCAAATAACTTTTGCTTTCAGCTTCTGAAAATGAAAACTCATTAGAATAAATATCATGAAGTGGTATTTCTTTCGTTTTTTGAAAGACATTCAGCCATCGCTGAATTGGAAAATACAACCAAAAAAAGTCCTATTAAACTAACACCACCAAAATACTTCAACAATAAATAAATAAATAAAGAGAAGTATATAGGCTCAGGCTTTTAGACATGAACACTTATCATACGATCCTCAACAATGGTGTCAATAATTTTTCATACTGCAGTGCATGATGGGAGTTTTACTATGGTGTTACCCAGCATGCATTGCAGCATGAAGCATTTTGTTGTCACTGTTGTAGAGATTCATATGTTGGTTCATGATGTCTGTGTGTGTCTAACTTACAGAAAAGTTCAAATTTATATATGTATAGCATTGTTTTTGAAATTATTTAACTATAACTACTCGAGCATCAATTCTTTTGCATGCTGTAGTTTCACAGGATTGATTAAGTAAAATCTAAACATGCAACTAAAAAGAAGTTATTTCGATTGTAACCAGGTCAGCTCTTATCATATGAAAACAGTTAACATCTACTTACTGCATAGCACTGACCTCTCTGCTTTACAACAGCACATGCATTGTTACAGAGAGAGATCTAACACAGGTAGTCAAGGGTCAAGAGCCCAACTAAAGCAAACACTGCTCTCCATGATGGTTGAGAGTGAGCACATACTCATTGTGTGTCTAATCTCTGGTTAAGTGAATGTTGCATTGATTATAGTAAAAGTGAGTCTGTGACAGTCAGTTAATAGAAAGGACTTTTTAAACAGTTTGTCCACAAAAAGTTTTAATCTACGGCAGACGTCACACTCACACAGACATCTTTTTGTGGACAAACTGTTTAGAAAGTCTTTTCTATTAACTGACTGTCACAGAACCAGTGGCTCTTAGAATCACTTTTACTATAATTAATACAACATACATTTAACCAGCGATTAGACACACAATGAGTCTATCTTCACTCTCAATGAGATCAGTTCACTTACAGATGATTGTCATTATAAACATATAACCACCAACTACCGATCACTTTCTCTGAGCTTTTGAGCTGCAACAAATATGTTCGAAGAACACATGATTACAACAACCAGAGAAAAAAAAAAATCTAACACAGAAGTCAAGGGTCAAGAGCCCAACTAAAGCAGACACTGATCTCTAACATGGTTACTTCAAATGAAACAATAAATCAACATCTAAACCTTAGTTAATTCTTAATAAGGTCTTCTGTAGATGTCTGACTGAAATAAAGTCAGTCTGGTTATTAATAAGTGGAGCTGGTGATGCTGTTTGTGGGGTTGTTTAATCAGATTTTGAGAGATTTAATGTATTTTATTTCAGCTATTTTCATCTAAGCATGTGTCTAAAGTCAGTTGTTGTTCTTGTGTTTCTCTTTCTGTCAGTGATTCTGTTTGTTATCAGCAGGTGTTCATCACTAATGCTCAATCAGCACTTAATTAATCACTTAACTGAACTCAACTGAAATAAGTTCAGAGCACTCTTAATTTTTAGTTTTAAAAACTTAAATGTTTTAAGGCAATCAGTTTACTCAAACGGTTTGAGTTAACCTAACTTGTTGGGTTTTACAGTGTGTTAACTATCATCCAATCACATTGCTGCCTACGTCACTCCACAAGCTGTTAACCAAATTCACGCCTCTATTTTTCATTGGTGGATGATGTGGATGCACTCATGTCAGGTATATGGATTTCCCTGCTAGAAATGTAATGTCCCCAGAGCGTTCTCAGAGCGTCCTGCCTGGTGTCAATGACGTTTTCAGAACATTTCCTGAGACAGTCATGATGTGGAGATCTTTAAAAGTTTGGGGATGTTATTTGGAGAACCTTCAGGGATTAACACTGCTCAGAGTGTGTTTGGTCCCACAGTACAGTGTGTTAAAGTAACACTTAATGAGAATGTTAACAAGCAGAATTACTGAAGGGAAGAGAAACAGAGAAACAGAGAGACGAACAGAAACACAACTACAACTGACTTAGTCACAGCCTTAGAATCGGCTGAAATAATACACATTAAATCTCTGAAGATCTGAGCAGAGGAAGATTAAACAACTCCACAAACAGCATCAGCAGCTTCACTTACAGTATTACTAATAAGTTTGACTTTATTTATGTCATACAAAAGTCCTTAATGAGAATTAACAAAGGTTCAGATGTTGGTTTCATTTCACAAAACTTCACCATCACCGTGGTCAGTGTTTGCTTTAGATGGGCTCTTGGCCCATAAATTTATAATGTTGTTTTCTGCTGTAATTCTCTTTGTAGAGCACATTGTTGTAGCAAACATACCCCAGGAGAAAGTGTGGTCTGGTTACGATGTCTATTTGATACTGTAAACAATCATCATGTAGTTGCTTGATTCACTGACTGTTATATTTTACACTGTTTAATATGGAAATCTTTCATTTGCTCAGGATTTTTTTTAAGCGTTTGGACAATTTAAAAAATTAAAAAAACAAAATGTGCACAAAAAGTTTCTGTTTTGGCACACACAGACATGAAGAACCGGCACAAGAATCTCAACAATGGTGACAATCAACAAAATATTCAGATAAACATATTTGATCATCACAAAACAAGCTACTAAAAAGTCAAAACAAAAATAGTAAGAACAAAAGAACAAACTCAGATAACTTTAACTCTTTGAGGACTTGGGATTTGACTTGAGACTCATTTGTGACTTGAAAGGAATGACTTGGTTCCTCCTCTGGTGAAATCAGCTGCTGAGTTCATGGGTGGAATAAACACATGGCAGGACTTTTACTTTCTGACTCCTGGACTTTACACCACTGTCTGTAATATATCTGCTTGTTTTACACTCTTTGGCCACCAGGTGGTATTGTGAGCAAATGAAGGCTCCAGAAATTAACCCTTTTGTGGACCACTTGGCTGAAAACCTGAAAACCTGAATGAGGCTTCATGAAGCTTCATCTGCCCAACCCTAATAATTTATTCATGTTGCAATGCCTTCTGGGAGCCATGAATGAGTTTTGATTGGTGCAACCATAATACACTGCAGCATGAAGCTTTTTGTTGATCGTCACCATTGTGGAGAAGAGTCTGGCTGCAGACTTGCACTTGCACCCTCAGACACTTGCGCGTCCGTGAGTAACGTTACTTGCAGTCTTTTTATTTTTTTTTTATTTTGTTGTATTTGTTGATTACTTTATGTTTGAATCTCTCAGCATTTTATAATAATAACCAGATGGTGAAGACAATAAAAAAGAAGCTAAATTATAATGTCACTTGCAATCGCTGTGGGGGGAGGTTTCGTTTTTACCCGACGTAAAAATAAAGGGGTTTTAATATTGAGACGTTAATATCACCGTAAGCGTAACGCGGGCTTCTGTATGAGTAATGAACAAACGCTATATGCTACACATTAACACAGACACAGGCAGAAGTCATATTTAAATAGACGTTTTGCGGCTTAATATTTACAAATTGGAGTGGGAGTGTGCTCACTTGTGTGTGTGTGTGTGTGTGCGAACCGGGGCGGAACTCCACTGTGCGCGCGATACAGAGAGCGTGACCATGTAACGCAGAGACAGAAATGACATGCCGTCGTGCAAATAAGATAAGTAACATAAGGCTGTTTAGTTTGTTTAATAAAAGAACAAGGTATAGACCTGTTCTATAGGGAAGGTAACATTGAATGGCTTCTTTTGTGCTCTGGCGCTATAGAGAAAATAAAATTAAATAAAATTAACTTGATCTTCAATGGGGGCGGGGGGTGCCCCTAAAATAATGCTAGGGGAAACACTGCTGCAAGTTCCGTGGCTACAGAACAGCAGAATATGAACGCAATGCGCAAAGTTTCTTGTTGAGCGTTTTCCTCCCGCAGAAAACCATAAACACATAATATGGCTTCATGTATTAAGATGCTATTAAAATACCAAATTCAATATACAGTTTATTAATAAAATGAATATGTATATATTATTTTCCTCCCATACCGCAAAACATGGGATAATGTGGAATAATGGAGTAAGATGATAAAGTGCAAACTCAATATGCTCCTCATCATTATTAAAATATACATAGCCTAACTAATGTACAGGCAGGTGAGCCCAGAATAAATGCAACACGCACAGTTTATATTATTTTTATTTTTTTCCCAAATAGAATAAACGGTCTACAGCAACGGTCTCTCTTTTATATCATTGTCTTTGTCCATAAGCAATATTACTTGTTTTATTGAAAACGATTTTCTATGGGAGGAAAACATTTAACGTGCAATTTAACGCATTGCGTCCTTTTAATATCACTTAATGCATTTCATAATGCACATTCATATCTGCTGGTCTATATCTTTGTGTCAACAAGACTTATAGGCTAATGAATTGTCTTTATCATCTTAGTCAAAGACTACAGTATACCCTTAAGTCTCTTATTGTTATTATTATTATTATTAGTAGTAGTAGTAGTAGTAGTAGTAGTATATTAAATTTGGTCCATTATGCCACATTAGGCGTTCTGCTGTATGGAAGGACAAGTGAAAGTTTGCATATTGTGTTCATGGCCGTCTGCTTGCCTTGTAGTACATTTAATAATAATTATACATCGAATTGTATCTTTTAACTGCACTTAATGTATCTTAATACATTAGGCCATATTAAGTGTTTATGGTTTTCTGCGGGAGGAAAATGCTTAATGAGAAACTTTCCGCATTGCGTTCATATTCTGCTGTTCTGTAGCCACGGATTTGCAGGTCTTGTCTTCTTCTCCTAAAGATGACTTGCAGGACCCTGTTCGTTATTGTACTAAATTACTTTTAATCGTTTAACCACCACAGTGTCTCGTCTCCATTGGCAACGCACACGATTTGTGTCGAATGCAAGTGACGTCGCAGTACCTGAAAGTGCAAGCGGCGATTGTAAATGACATTGTAATTTAGTTTCTTTTTTATTGTCTTTACCACCTGGCTACTGTTGTAAAATGTTGAGAGATTCAAACAAAAAATAATCAATAAATAGAACAAAATAAAAAATAAAAAAGACTGCTGATGACGTCACTCACGGAAGCGCAGGTGTCTGAGAATGCAAGTACAGACCCTGTTGGCCATTGCTGAGATTCATATGCTGATTCTTGTTGAATGTTTGCATCTAAACTTTACATATGTTCAAAATGTATTGTGTGCAAAGTGTTTTTAAAATCCGTCAAATTATCTTATTAAAAAATTATTTTATCAACATCACACCTTATTTTTACATGTTAACATTAAATAATCACGCATTTGGACTCTGGATGAGATCAGTGAATTAGGACTTTACATGGAAACTAAATTGTTATTAAAGACCAAACAAAACCAACTGGTCATGTTTTCTTCTGATTTTTTTGCCAAAACAAATGTGTTGTGCAAACACAGATTTCCAGCAACCATAGAAAAACTAATGTTAGAAAGTCAAGGGTCAAGAGCCCAACTAAAGCAAACACTGATCACATTAATGGAAAGTTCAAATGAAGCAAATTCATGAGAGATTTAATGTTTAATTTCAGTTGATTTTATCTAAGGCTGTGACTGGAAGTCAGTTGTAGTTTTTTTTTGTTTTTGTATTGCATTCATTTTAACTGGTTAAGAATAGCACATCAATGATACAAATTGTTTTTTATTTAATTTAATTTTTTTTTTTCTTTTAGATTTTTTAAATATTTGAACACACTAATGTGTCAAAAATCACACACTGCCTGTGTTAAAAAGAATAACACACTGGTTGTTTTAATTTAATTAAGAACTTGACACACAGGTGTGTAAATATATAACACAGGTTGTGTTGTTTTTAACACGTCTGTTTTTTTTAACACACTGATGTGTCATAAATCACACAATTTGTGTCGTATTTGTGTCATTATGACACATTAGTGTGTGATATTTTAAGAATATCAACCCGTGTTGAGAAGAATATCACACTGGTTGAGTTGAAATTAACACAAAATGTGTTGTCCTTAACTTCACACACAAGTGTGTGTTAACATATAACACATTTGTTTTAAGAGTGTGTCTATATCTTTCAGACACTCTCAATCTCACGGTTGATGTGCTCCTGCAGAGATCCACCCCACACCTGACTGCATCTCATCCAGCAGCAGCTAAATACTCTTTCTTTTTATTGTAACTCATTATCATATTGAATTTATCAAATTTGTGTATGTATACATGAGTTTAAATATGCAGCATTCAAAGGAGTTTTCCAAGACTTCTCGAGTTTTTTTTTTTTTTTTCTCATCTACTTTAGGCAAGGCAAGGCAAGTTTATTTATATAGCACATTTCATACACAGTGGTAATTCAAAATATCTTAAATATTCATATGGTAATTTTTCTTTGTAAATCTGATTTGGAACAATGTTTTTTATACAGAGGCGGACAATCCAGGGGTCAGAAAGTAAAAGTCCTGCCATGTGTTTGTTCCACCCATGAACTCAGCAGCTGATTTCACCAGAGGAGGAACCAAGTCATTCCTTTCAAGTCACAAACGAGTCTCGAGTCAAATCCCAAGTCCTCAAATAGTTAAAGTTAATGAGACAATTAAGTGACTAATTAAATGATGATTGCAGATGAATTACAGAGGATCAGATGTTGATGTTTTATTGGTTCAAATGATGTCACCATCATGGAGAGCAGTGTTTGCTTTAGTTGGGCTCTTGACCCTTGACTCCTGTGTTAGATGTTTTTCTGTAACAATGCCTGTGGTGTTGTAAAGCAGAGAAATCAGTGCTGTGCACTAAGCAGCTGTACTTTTACGGCTGGACTGTTTGTTTTGTTCTTATGAATGTCTAGGTTTTGAAACATCAAATCTGTAAAGCTACGGCATGCAATGAATGTGTTGCTCTAATAGTTATAACAAATTAATTTAAAAACCACTGTATGTAATACACAAACACGTTAACTGTTCTGCTAATTAAACACACACAGACATCAAAAAACAGCATATGAATCTCAACAGCTTTTGATTCAGCAATGCATTTGCTAGTAGCAATTTACTCTGATTTACTAAAAGGGTCAAGAGCCCAACTAAAGCAAACACTGATCTCCATGATGGTGGTATCATGTTAACCAATAAAACATCAACATCTGATCCTCTGTAATTCTCAAAAACAGCAGGTGTTCATCACTAATGCACGATCATCATTTAATTAGACACTTAATTATCTCATTAACTTTAACTCTTTGAGGACTTGAGATTTGACTTGAGACTCGTTTGTGACTTGAAAGGAATGACTTGGTTCCTCCTCTGGTGAAATCAGCTGCTGAGTTCATGGGTGGAAAAAAAATATGGCAGGACTTTTACTTTCTGAACCCTGGACTTTATACCTCTGTTTGTATAGAGCAGCAAGCATGTAAAATTAAAAGATTAAAATTTAGACCATCTCAGATGGCACCCTCAGCCCTTAGTAGTCCTTATCCTCATCTGCACTCTGCTTTGCGGACTGTAGGATGGTAGATTACTGTTATGTTTAAAGTATCAGTGTAAAATGAATATAAATACCAATGTGTTAACACATACGGGCTACCTATACACAAAATAATTATTTCATATTGGACTGTCTAACAAAAAATAAAGTACCTTTAATCCTTCTTCTTTCAGTCGGGCCTCTCCAACAAACTTTGGCAGGCTTCTGTTGACAATGTCCTGCAGAATGCTTCGGTCTTCATCCAGATCTGACTGGTTCAGGATACAATCGGAGACATGATCTGTTAGAAGAGAGGGGGAATGAATTTTACCTTTCAGCAAAAAAAGAGTATAACATGTATTATGTATATGGACCCAGCTTAATATAACGTCAAAAATTAACCTGCCATTTAAGTCAAAATCATTTAAAGAATAATTTCTCTTGATTTGTAGCCATGATTTCTCTGACCTGTGAGTTTGGTGTACTCTAGCATGTCGTCTATGGCATCGGAGATCTTGAGATTGTTATTAGCTTGAACAAGAGCTTCCTTAATCCTAATGTACGAAGAGAAACGCATGTACACATGTAAAAAAGCAGTAAAATATGGGGAAATGTCATAATGCATCAAGAAGATTTAATAAAATAAATAAATGTTCTCTTTCACACAAAACCCACTTGACGTCAATGATGTAGCCAGTCTTGTGCTGAAGGGCCTGACGATGAAGAGTGTATCTGGTGTGAAACATGCTATAAATGTTATCTGCCACCTGTGAGAGAAACAGATTAACAGACTAGAACTTAGAAACTGTGTATATTTTTCACTGAAAGGTAGCATAAATACTAACAAAATAATTATTTTACTTGTATTCAAGACAATATTTTTATATAAAAGTGGTAATGCTTTTAATAAAATGTTGATAAGAATATAACATTAATGACAATAAGTGAAGTTTTATTATTGTACATTTTCATATAATGATTAAATTGGTTATGAAAAGGAGAATAAAAATGTTATTAATATTTATACATATGTGACCCTGAACGACAAAACCAGTCTTAAGTCGCTGGAGTATATTTGTAGCAATTTGTAGCAATTTGTAGCCAAAAATACATTGTATGGGTCAAAATTATCCATTTTTCTTTTATGCCAGAAATCATGAAGACATTAAGTAAAGATCGTGTTCCTTGAAGATATTTTGTGAATTTCCTACTGTAAATATATCAAAACTTAATTTTTGATCAGTAATATGCATAGCTCACGATTTTCTCAGTATTTAGATTTTTTCCCCTTCCTCAGATTCCAGATTTTCAAACAGTTGTATCTCAGCCAAATATTGTCCGATCCTAACAAACCATACATCAATGGAAAGATTATTTATTTCGAAAAATTGACACTTATAACTGGTTTTGTGGTCCAGGGTCACATATGAGAGGTTACTGTACAATAAAAACAATCTGCAAATTTTATTACTCAAAACTAACTCCCCAGTTTAAAATATGAATAATTGTTTTCTACCCTTTGAAATGCCCAGATTTGAAATCAGGTGGATTGTGACATCACAATCCCCCTCGACACACCCTTAATATTTGTCACTGTCATGTGAAATCAAGGAGATTCTGAACAACTCGTGTCTGTTTGTGCGGTAAAGACATTTTTGGTGAAAAAAAAACCCTGCTTTTATTTTATATACAGAAAGCGATCAAAGATAATCGCTGGAGTCTATCAGTGATTTGATTCCTCCTTTTTGCCCAAACTCACAATATCAGTGATTTACATCATGTTTTCACTGTGTTAGCTATGATGAAAGTATTTGATGAGATTGCAGAAATCACGCTGCAGTAAGGAGAGCACTGTGATTATTATGCGAGTAAGTAAGTGAGTGACATGATGTGTGTCCAATACTCAGAATTTTTGCTCTGCATTTACCCAACACACATACAAACACACCATGAACACACACCCAGAACCCGCGACCTTCCGGTTACAACCCACATAGCAATTGTCATCTGGCCCAGCTCTGGGCCAAACACGCAGTTACACTCAGACCGCATGCAGCAAAGAATTACGGCCCTTGTGTGGCCCAGATCTGAAATACAGACATGAGCCACACATGAGCCATAACTGGGCCAAATCTCAGCCAAATAGTAACTTATAATCAGTCCTGAACTGGGCCAGAACAAGTTTTAATATAGTGCTACCCAAACTCAGCCTTCAGTAAACCACATAGAGACCAGTCTTTAACCAGAACCCCAATACAGCCATTAAAAAGCAACTCAGCCATGGATCCATCAGTAGACAGCATTTCCCACTGAGCCACTTATGCTGCACTTAGCCACAGACATTAAATACAGGTACAGAAATATACAGGTACATACATTTACAGGCACAGCACTCTGTTTGGATAGATGATGAAATGTACAAGACCAAGATCCCAACTAAAGCAAACACTGCCCACCACAACGGTGACTTCAAATGAAGTAAACATCAACATCTAAACCTCTATTAATTATAAATTAGAGTTTCTGTAGACGTCTGACAGGAATAAAGTCAGTCTGGTTAGTAATGAGTGAAGCTGGTGATGCTGTTTGTGGAGTTGTTTAATCATCCTCTGCTGAGATCTTCAGAGATTTAATGTGTTTGACGCAGTTGATTTTACCAAATGCTTAAATCATCAGTTATATGATCATTTAATTTGATCGTTCATCTCATGAACTACTTTAGTGTTTCCTTTAACATTTTGTGCAGAGTTCATTTTGCTGTGTATGTTGTACATTTCAGCATCTATCCAAACAGAGTTCTGTACCTGTATTTAACGTCTGTGGTTAAGCGCAGCATAAGTGGGATCTGGGCCAATCAAGATGCGGGCCGAGTGTAACTGCATGTTTGGCCCAGAGCTGGCCCAGATGACAATTGCTATGTGGGCTGTTATAAATGAAAAGTTTCGAGTCTCTTGTTGAAGAACAAAAACACAAAATCATACACACATAGTGAAGGTGTAAATGAACAGGCACCTTGTCTCTGAAGCAGATGTGTTTCCTCCTGTTCACCTCACACACTCGAGCAGATTTCAGCAGACGCTGAGAGTCAAAACCACATGGAATGCCGAGATAATAACAATCTCTGCATGTAAAATAAGAGAGGAATTACATCAACGCAATAGCTGATAAAACATGAATACACTTACAATGGGCCACATTTATTCTTTACCTTCAGCTGTTCAATACCTGTTCAAACCATTTAAACAGCACTTTAAAATAGTACTTACCGAGCCAAATAGTCCCATTTGTCCACATCAATGCCGTTCACTTTATTTGCCACAATCTCATACAGGAAAGACTTGTCCTCAGTCCTGCCCTTCATTAACCACTGCGAGATGGAAGATATTTTGACCTTAAACACTGTATCCTGATAAATGCTGAAACAGCAGCTTAAACACATTTTACCTGGCCATCCTTTTGTCCTTTCAGAATTAATTCCTCAATAAATTTAATGTCTTCAGGTAGATTCAGTCCATAGAACTTCATCTCTTTGTCCAGTCCATTCCTCCTTTTCATGCAGCGAAACATGTCAACAGAGGCCGCCTCATGCTTCAGAAGATCAACATAAATATTCAGCAGTACAATTAAAGTGTACACATTAACTACTAGTCGTCGCCTTGGAATTATACGATTCTATCTGCATTCTGAGTGGTTTTGAGATATTGAGCTTCAAAGTTTTTGCATTACATATGGCAAAAATGATATGGGGAACAAGTCTCTTTCCTACATGAAAATGACAGAGACCCTAAATGTATTCTAAATGTACAATATCAAAATCCTCTCAAATTTTTAAATGGGGAATTTTGGAATAGGTCAAATGCAGATAGAACCTTCTAATTCTAAAAAGTCATTTTCCGGTTGGAATTATAAGGTTCTATCTGGCAAAACATTAATTGAAGCAACAATTTTCAAGAAAAACAAACTTTTTTTTATTTTTTATAATTGGTTTTAAAACATAAAATTAGTGTTGTTACAATGTGTCAACACACTCTAAAAAATGCTGGGTTAAATATAACCCAACGCTGGGTTAAAAAGGGACAAACCCAGTGGTTGGGTTGTTTTGACCCAGCGGTTGGGTTATTTTGACCCAGCAGTCGGCAGAGGTGGAAAGTCCAGGGGTCAGAAAGTAAAAGTCCTGCCATATTTTTGTTCCACCCATGAACTCAGCAGCTGATTTCACCAGAGGAGGAACCAAGTCATTCCTTTCAAGTCACAAGCAAGTCTCAAGTCAAATCCCAAGTCCTGAAAGGGTTAAAGTTAATGAGATAATTAAGTGACTAATTAAATGATGATTGTGCATTAGTGATGAACACCTGCTGTTATTGAGAATTACAGATGTTGATGTTTTATTGGCTAAAATGATGCCACCGTCATGGAGATCAGTGCTTGCTTTAGTTGGGCTCTTGACACTTGACTTCAGGTTTTAGATATCTCTCTGTAGCAATGCATGTGGGGTTGTAAAGCAGAGAGATCAGTGCTATGCAGTAAGTAGGTGTTCATATAATAAGATAGTCATCATGAGTTGGCCTGGTTACAATAAAAAAACACGGATCCATCAGTAGGTAGTAAAACAAACAGCTACACCTTTAGACAATTAAGCATCTGTTATTCATTCTTTAGATTGTGAGGGAAAGATTTTCTGGCTTAGCTGGGATTTGAACCAGAGATCTTCTTGCTGTGAGGAGACAGCATTTCACACTGAGCCACTGATGCTGCGCTTAGCTGTAGACATTAAATACAGGTACAGAACTCTTTTTGGATAGATGCTGAAATGTACAACATACACAGCAAAAACCTCAATGAACACTGCACACAATGTTAAAGGAAACACTAAAGTAGCGTTGAAGTTCACGAGATGGATGGTTAAATTAAACGATCATATAACTGATGTTTAAGCAAATCAACTGCAAGTCAAACACGTTAAATCTCTGAAGATCTCAGCAGAGGATGATTAAACAACTCCATAAACAGCATCACCAGCTTCACTCATTACTAACCAGACTGATGTTATTTCTGTCAGATGTCTACAGAAGCGCTTATTGAGAATTAATAGAGGTTTAGTTGTTTTATTGAAAACGTTTCGTTTGACCTCACCATTGTGGCGATCAGGGTTTGCTTTAGTTGGACTCTTGAGCATCAAATTCTAATCTTAGCTTTTTTTCTGGCTGTTGTAACTGTGTTTGTAAAGCACGTTTGTTATAGCATGAAAAGCCAGGAAAATGTGTTATTACGTGCTTTTGATTGACCATTGGTAATGATATAATCATTATCTAGTGGCCTGATTCACTGATCTTATTCAGAGGCTGATCTTTAAAGACATGGTGTGGATTTTTTTTATTTGTTAGTTTGGTGTTGTATGCAGCTGCTATATGACCCTGAATGAGATGACAAACTGCTACTGAAAAATTTTAAAAATGTCTTATGCATAAAACTTACTACAGCAGCAATTAGACACACACAGACATCAAGAATCGGCGTATGAGTCTCAACAATGGTGACAATCAACAAAATAAATAAACAGATCGACTGAACATCACAAAACATGCTACTAAAACTTAACACTAAAAAATAAAAGCACATAGTAAGAATTAAAGACAATAAGTGGACAATTCAGCGGCATAATTTATTCATACCGCAATGCATGCTGGGATTCATGGGTGAGTTTTGTACTGTGCTGGTACCCAGCATGAATTGCAGCATTAAGCTTTTGATTGTCACCATCGTTGAGATTCATACATTGATTCTTGATGTCTGTGTGTGTCTGCTTGCTGCCGTAGTACTAACAGTTTTGTGCATAAGACATTTTTAAAATTTTTCAGTGGCAGTTTGTCGTCTCATTCAGGGTCATATAGCAGCTGTTTACAACACCAAACTAACAAATAAAAAAAAAAACCACACCATGTCTTTAAAGATCAGCCTCTGAATAAGATCAGTGAATCAGGCCACTAGATAATGATTACATCATTACCAATGGTCAATCAAAAGCATGTAATAACACATTTCCCTGGCTTTTCATGCTATAACAAACGTGCTTTACAAACACAGTTACAACAGCCAGAAAAAAAGCTAAGATTAGAATTTGATGGTCAAGAGTCCAACTAAAGCAAACCCTGATCGCCACAATGGTGAGGTCAAACGAAACGTTTTCAATAAAACAACTAAACCTCTATTAATTCTCAATAAGCGCTTCTGTAGACATCTGACAGAAATAACATCAGTCTGGTTAGTAATGAGTGAAGCTGGTGATGCTGTTTATGGAGTTGTTTAATCATCCTCTGCTGAGAGCTTCAGATATTTAACGTGTTTGACTTGCAGTTGATTTGATCAAATGCTTAAACAGCAGTTATATGATCGTTTAATTTAACCATCCATCTCGTGAACTTCAACGCTACTTTAGTGTTTCCTTTAACATTGTGTGCAGTGTTCATTGAGGTTTTTGCTGTGTATGTTGTACATTTCAGCATCTATCCAAAAAGAGTTCTGTACCTGTATTTAATGTCTACAGCTAAGCGCAGCATCAGTGGCTCAGTGTGAAATGCTGTCTCCTCACAGCAAGAAGATCTCTGGTTCAAATCCCAGCTAAGCCATAAAGTCTTTCCCTCACAATCTAAAGAAGTATGAATAACAGATGCTTAATTGTCTAAAGGTGTAGCTGTTTGTTTTACTGCCTACTGATGGATCCGTTTTTTTTTTATTGTCACCAGGCCAATGCATGATGACTATCTTATTATATGAACACCTACTTACCTCATTGCACTGATATCTCTCTGCTTTACAACCCCACATGCATTGCTACAGAGAGATATCTAAAACCTGAAGTCAAGTGTCAAGAGCCCAACTAAAGCAAGCACTGATCTCCATGACGGTGGCATCATTTTAGCCAATAAAACATCAACATCTGTAATTCTCAATAACAGCAGGTGTTCATCACTAATGCACAATCATCATTTAATTAGTCACTTAATTATCTCATTAACTTTAACTCTTTCAGGACTTGGGATTTGACTTGAGACTTGCTTGTGACTTGAAAGGAATGACTTGGTTCCTCCTCTGGTGAAATCAGCTGCTGAGTTCATGGGTGGAACAAAAATATGGCAGGACTTTTACTTTCTGACCCCTGGACTTTCCACCTCTGCCGACTGCTGGGTCAAAATAACCCAACCGCTGGGTCAAAACAACCCAACCACTGGGTTTGTCCCTTTTTAACCCAGCGTTGGGTTATATTTAACCCAGCATTTTTTAGAGTGCATGTATGAGAGAGGTCAATTTAATGCTTTCTTTATCACATTTATTCCATATTTAAGACAAATAATTTTTTCTTGGTTAAGTTAGGCACGAAGGGCAATACTAAATATTTTGTCCAGTGCTAATGTTAATTTTAGCTGGATTATAGTGGGTAATTAAACACATTATTGAGGGAACAGTTAAGGCAGCTAACGTTACTCTAATCCATCTGACCAGGGAAAGGGAAAATGGCATTCTCTTTAGAACAGTATGGCCCAGATAACACGCTGACGTATATTGTTGTAATTAAGACCCCATCATTTAAATAGTTGACTATTTAATATTTAAGGCTTAATGTTTTAAAATTTAAGATATTTTAAGAGTTTAAACTGCATGAATATTTCGCCAATCATTACATATTCGGGTCTTCAGCGACCCCGACTTATATCCAGCATGGATGGATCTCTAATTGCTGCAATAGCAGACTCTCCTGATATTTGAAGAACATAAAATAATAATAATAAAAAGAATAAAATAAGCATACTTCCTTACCTTTTGAAACTTAGAAGGGTTCGATTTGAGCAGATTTTACCATCCCTGCCATCGTCAGAGCGCATTTCTCCATTATACATTCAGCATCTGACTCATATTCACGATCTCAATATATGTTCTCAAAACTATCGTTTTCAGCGTCATAATGAGTGAAAAATCAGCAGATTAGCAGATAGAACCTCATAGAACCAAGTTAGAGTTCGACTTTGTAGATATAACTTTTTTGTTTTCTAAATAAAAAATCCTGAAAAAAAGAACAAATCCCGCACACTTTTTATGCAAAAAAAAATATATATCAAAATATTTATTAACGACGTTTCGGTCGCATGACCTTCATCAGGAATTTTTTCAAAAATCACACAGTGAACCACATTTAAAAAAAAAAAAAAAAAAAAAAAGTGTAGTGTATATAAGTGTAGTAAATAGTGTGCGGGATTTGTTCTTTTTTTCAGTTTTTGACCTGGCTGGTCTTTGTTTCCTACGCACCTATTTATTGCCGTCAGGTGTGCAGAGTTCTTTGTTAATTGATTTATTGGACTTGGTAGTTTGTCTACTGGGTTGTTTAAGCTATACGCACCCTGATGCTTGCAAAGAAAAGAACATGACTTAATTTCAAGAGATTAATAATATGACCGATAATTGCGCCAACACATTGTCTTTTACACAAGAAGATGCGGACAAGATTCTCTTTCCTACAAAGGACATTGATTTTAAATTGTCACAAGATGAACACCGAGTGCAACTTGAGAGATTGTACCATAAAGAAACACGTCTTGAAATGCATGGCTCTACATTGAGCGAATATTGGAGGAACAAGAGAATTCCACGTGGTTTGAGAATCTCAAAAGCTCCGACATTGTGTAAACAGAACAAATCGTTTTTGAAGAGATGGAGTGAGATTCTTAACAAATGCTCCATGGATCTGATGTTACTGATTGTGGAACAGGTATCTGCTGATGTTAAGGAGATCCATAAAGAAATTGCTTCATTGGAAGAGAAAATTAAGGTAACATCCCCCGTTGATTTTGACTCCATCCTGACTTCCATCAAATCATCCACGGAGAAATACCGTGAGAATCTCAAGGAGATCAAGTTTAAGAAATACAAACGAGATACGGAGGATTATCTTCGGAACAAGGTATATCCTTGGGATGGTAGACCAGCGACTATTACCTCTTATAATGGAGTGAGTGTTACAGAGGAGTACGGCGTTACAGCTCGGGGATCATCTGAGGTTACATCACAGTTTCGGAATCGTACGAGAGGCACTGGACAGAGTGATTCTACGGAGAGTGAGTTCACTATGGATAGCGACTCTAGTGCACATACCTTGCCCCTTTTTTTGGACAGACGAGCTCCCTTGCGGAGACCACAAAAAAGAAGAAACGTCGGAGAGGTACAAGGGCCTCAAAGAAATCTACGACCGTGGACTCGGAGCTTCTCAAAGAGACGGTAATCAACATCTCCGAAAAAGAACTCTCAACTGATCAGATTGGGGTTTTATCAAAAGGTTTATCATTCGTCCCAACTAGTGGTATAAATTCTTTTGGTCTGAAAGTGGATTTATTTAAATGTTTTAGAAAGATAAAATTACGATATTTTTTCTCTAAATCAACTCCTGTTTCCTCTTCTTTGAGTACGCCTTTTAGAGCTAAAAGTACTTTTTGTCCAAATGTTTCTAATCCTACTATTCACACTTTCTGCCGTTTGGTTGAACAAGATGTGATGAAAAGGTGTGTTTCTAGTAATCAGTTATCTCATAATCTTTCATTGAATGAGAAAAAAGCTTTGACTGAATTGAAGAATGATCCAAATATTATTATAAAATCTGCGGACAAAGGAGGAGCCATTGTAGTTCAGGACAAGTTTAAATATCAACATGAAATTCTTTCGCAACTACAAAATACAAAATTCTATGTAAAATTGTCCAAGGATCCCACTAGCATGTATCAGTCTGAGATATTAGCTTTTTTAAAGAATGCTAAAATACAAGGTTGGATATCACAGTCTGAATTTGACTTTTTATACTGTCAACATCCGATTAAGCCTGTTTTTTATACTCTTCCCAAGATCCATAAAAGATTAATTGATCCTCCAGGACGCCCCATTGTGGCACAGACCAATTCTCTTTTATCTCCCTTATCACAATATGTTGATTTTTTTATTAAACCTTTCGTCCAGTTGTTACCATCATATATTAGGGACTCGTCTGACTTTATTAATAAGATTTCTGAGTTAAATGATTTGCCTGATACTTTTTTATTATTAACTTTAGACATAACAAGCCTCTATACTAACATCTCACATGAAAAAGGACTTAGTGCCCTTAGACATTATTTGTTGTCACGTGGTGATATTATTCCACCTTCGGAGTTCTTGATTGAGATGGCTTCGTATGTCTTAAAGTATAATTATTTCAACTTTGATAAGGATTTTTTTCTTCAGATCAGTGGTACAGCTATGGGCTCGATTTTTGCCCCCAATTATGCTAATTTGTTTATGGGATATTTTGAACATTGTTATGTATTTGATGCTCAAAAAAATCCTTTTTGTTCACGTATTGTGAAATGGTATAGGTATATTGATGATATATTTTGTATTTTTTTGGGAGATAAAAATGAGGTTGAAGAGTTTGTCTCGATTCTTAATAACTTTGAGGAAGATTTGGAATTCACTTTGGAGTGTGACTCGTTGAGAGTACATTTTTTAGATATGTGGGTCCAAAGAAATGATGATAAATTGATAACGACTTTGTACACTAAGGACACGGATCGTAATACTTTGTTACTCGCAACTAGCTTCCATCCGACTTCCTTAAAAAAGGGACTTCCTAAGAGCCAATTTTATAGATTGAGGAGGATTTGTTATTCTGACGAAGACTTTATTGAAAAATCGAAAATCGTGAAAAATAAGTTTTTAGATAGGGGTTACTCTTTGGACTGGATTGAAGAAGCGTTTAATAGTGCTTTTCAAAAGACGCGTTTGGAGTTGTTAAAAAAGAAAACGAAAAGAGTAAAAAAATTTTCTTTTACGTTTATTACAACACATTCTACTAAGTCTTATTTAATGAGATCGATTTTTAAGAAATATTGGTATTTGTTGTCATCTGACCCGGAGTTGGGTACCATTTTTCGACATCCACCTTTGATTGTCTACAAGCGTTCCAAAAATTTGAAAGATTCTTTGGTACATGCTCGTTTCATACAGATACGCTTGAGTCTACTCAAAGATTACTTACCCCGATACCAAATGGTAATTATCGATGTGGTAATTGTGCTCAGTGCAATAATACATCAAAAACTTCTTTCTTTTGTCATCCAAGAACCGGCAAGAAATATAGAATCAACTCTGTTATTACCTGTCTTTCTACGCATGTTGTTTATTTGATTCGTTGTCCTTGTGGTTTAGCCTATGTTGGAAAAACATCACGTCAACTTAAACAAAGAATTAGTGAACACAAGAGTTCTATTAGGAGAAAAGATTTGAATTATCCAGTTGCAGTTCATTTTCATGCCTTGAATCACGATGTTTCTACGTTACGTTTGTGTGGTATCGAAAGGGTTAATGTGCCACCTAGAGGTGGCGATATTGAATTGTTTTTACAGCAACGTGAGTTATTTTGGATTTTTACCCTTCAGACATTATCACCTAATGGTATGAATGATGAAGCTCTATTCAATGTGATGTTATAATGTAATTTGTTCCTGATATGTGTGTTAGTATGTATATATGTACAGGATGTGTTTATGTGCATATATATAGGTTAATGTTGTTAATGATGTACCCATGGTTGGTTGTTACTAATTAATGGATCTCTACAGAGATTGGTCATGTTTTTTTGTTTTTAAATGTGGTTCACTGTGTGATTTTTGAAAAAAATCCTGATGAAGGTCATGCGACCGAAACGTCGTTAATAAATATTTTGATATATATATTTTTTTTGCATAAATAGTGTGCGGGATTTGTTCTTTTTTTCAGTTTTTGACCTGGCTGGTCTTTGTTTCCTACGCACCTATTTATTGCCGTCAGGTGTGCGGAGTTCTTTGTTAATAAATAAAAAATCCTAAAATGTACAAAACTTAAAAAAAAAAAAAAAAAAAAAAAAAAACATCACATAATGTAAATAAGTTGTCACAGAATAAGAATATGTGAATAACTCAATTTTAGCAAAAATGTCAGATAGAACCTTATAATTGACCCAACGTGATCTCACAGAATTCCGTGTAATGTTCACGGACTTAATTAACCTCCGAATCTGTGGTGGCATCACGGAATCGCCGAAAATTCCGTGATGGGCTCACAGAAAAAATTCCGTGATGGGCTCACAGAAGTGATACCAACCCAGTCAACACGTGAGATCACGCGATGATCACAGTGACGTCACACCATTCTCATACGGTAATCCTCACAGTGTGAGTAATACGTCAGCTCATTGTGAACCCAAAATGTTGAGGAGGTTGAGAGGAAGCAGCTCAAATATCAGTCACCGGGGGGACGTTTTACTTCCTGTTTCTCAACACTATCACAGAGATAGCACAGCACTCTCACATGATGAGCTCACGAGTGCACGCCCAGCTAACAGATTTCTGTTATAAGAACCTTCTTCAAACATACAACTGACTTCCAGACACAGCCTTCAATGAAATCAACTGAAATAAACAAATCACCATCTTCACTCATTATTAACCAGACTGACTTAATTTCTGTCAGACATCTTCAAAAGCGCTTATTGAGAATTAACAGAGATTTAGATGATGATGCTTTATTGTTTTGTTTGATGTTACCATCATAGTGATTAGTGTTTGCTTTAGTTGGGCTCTTGACCCTTGACTTTATAACACTATATTTTTTTGGGCTGCTGTAACTGTGTTTGTAAAGCACATATGTTATGGAAAGGAAACCTAGAAAGAGACTGCAACCAGGTGGTTTGTTATTGATGATAACAACACAGTCATCACCTAGATTCAATATGCAGTCTTGGTCTTAGAAAGTCGTGGCCTAATGGTTAGAGAGTCGAACTCGTACTCGTAATCCAAAGGTTGCGAGTTTGAGTCTTGGGCCGGCAGGGATTGTAGGTGGGGGGAGTGAATATACAGCACTCTCTCCACGCTCAATAATGAGGTGCCCTTGAGCAAGGCACTGAACCCCCAACTGCTTCCTGGGCACCACAGCATAAATGGCTCTGGGTGTGTGTACACTTTGGATGGGTTAATTGCACAGCACAAATTCCGAGTATGGGTCACGTCACTTTCATAATCATTTATGAAGAACTACAACAGCATAAAACACAAACATTATTAACTACTCTGATTCTTGATGTTTCTCTTTGTGTTTAAATGACAGTGTATGAATCTCAACAATGGTGACAATCAAAAGCTTCATGCTGCAATGCATGCTGGGTACCTAGTCTCTGTGCAGTGAGTGCACTTTGACCTCACATTAGTATGAGCACACAGTGAGGGCGCTGTGAGGTTACACTGTTACCTCACAATGTGACCTCATCACGAGTATCCTGTGAGATCATGGTGACATCACTGTGAGATCAAATTGTTGACTGGGAATGTAAGTCAGTGACAGGCATCAGCCGTGCTCCACGCACGGAAACCCTTAGCATCAATATGCCGACGCGATACTGGGAAATTTATCGTCATCATTATTGTTCAGAACTGGGTAGGTTTAGGGTAGGGGCTGTCAGGTACTCCAGTGAAAGTATAACTGCATCGGAGTCACTCTTTTTACGTTGAACCAGTGAATCCGTGCATGGACCACGGCTGATGCCTTCTGTGAGACCATCACGGAATTTTCGGTGATTCCGTGATGCCACCACAGATTCGGAGGTTAATTAAGTCCGTGAACATTACACGGAATTCTGTGAGATCAGGCTGAATTGACCATATGCACGGAGCGCTATTTAGAACTTCCGGATAAAGATAAGCCAGCTCCTAATCTTCCGGTGAAGCTCATTTTATATGTGCTATATATATAGGTAGAGACTCTCACAGAAACATCTCCTGCCTCATTCTTATCAGAAACTGAGAAACAAAATAATTGCAACACCGTAAATAATGATTGCGGATTGATTAATTAATATACAGAGTCTGGTAATCCCAGGAAAGTACCCACGTAAGTATAACTGTGCATTTAAATGCTGACAAATAAACACTATCGTAACTGTTTAGGCAGTTAGGCTAATCTCTTAAATGACGTCTTAATGGTATTCTCTATAATCAATATCTTACCTTCAAAGCCATGAACACATTTTTAAAATCTTACAAAATTTTAAGGCATTTATTATTTCTCAACTCTGTGTGGTAAAATTCCCATTATTTAAGGTTCAGTTTTCATTCATGAAGACGGCATGAAGAAATATGCTAAAACGTGTCTCGGCGAAAAAAAAAAAGACTTTTTAATATGAAAATGAAATTACCGTTATAACAAAGAGATGGCAGTATAGGATCACTCATTAGCTGCAGCTGCCATTTCAACTTAGATTTTCACATCTTTTGATTTATTAAAATAAATATTATAACAAATTTAGTACTTTGTCGCACTGAAGTATAAAGAATAGCAAGTGCAGGCCTATAATGCTGAATTATTTAAATACCTATATAATCAAATACAAATTGAATAAGTTGGTATAACAAATAAATAATGCATTCAGTATTTTGAAATGTTTAGATTTAATTTAAATAACTAGGCTACATAGTTTAAGTTTTATCCAACACAGACCTGTAGTTTTGTTAGTCTGAATTTAGTCTGAATCACTTAATGCGCAGCTTTATTTTAACATCGGCTCGTCAGGTGATTCATTCCGTTGCCGCTGTCAATCATATGACTAGCGGCGTGATTTAACGAATTCCCTCGCGTAAGTTTAATATTCGCATTTTGTCATTCCTGAAACGGTATATGTGGATGTTTGGTCATCTTAGACAAACAAAACTTTTCTCCTAATTGTGAATGGATTATGTAGAGAAACCGAGTAAAGGACGCTCATCTTACGGCACTGTACACTTGACCGGAAATGAATGAGCTGGCTTATCTACAACCAGGAAGTAACTGTGCATAAGGTCAATTCCAAGGTGACCTGCTGTCAATCAATTAAAAAACTTGACTAATTAATCACACATTTTTTTTTGCAATTAATCGTGATAAGTCACATAGTAATGCAATTTATTTATATTGTCATAATTTCACATTGAATCTCCAAATTAATGTAGAGACAACATAAAGAAGGTATATCTTAAATTTGAATTTAATGGCATATATTTACTAACTAGTCTATTATTAATGAAGGCCAGCAAAATTGATACCAATAATGCTACCAATGCCTCTATTAAATGCACTTTTCCCTCAATTTTAGACATTAATTACAGCCATTCAACATTAAATTATAATTAAAAGCCATTATTTTTTACATTTAATAGGCTTTGAAAAATATAACTTTTAAGTCAACTTAAAATAATCTTCACATAAACTATACATTGTATATGAATAAACTATAAATTGAATATAGATTAATATTTTTTAGAGCTAAAGAAGTTGATCAGCGATTAGATCAGTTGAGTGATTTCTCTTTTACTTTGTTCTTCGATTTCCATCAATGACAGTCTGTAGCAGTTTTCACCTTAAATGCAACGCTGTCACTTTAAAACCTGATACACATAACGCAGATCTGACGCACATCCAATTTTCTCCCAACTCTTTACGATCATTTGGGCCATTTAAACTAATTTAAAATTAACATGTTAATTGTGACAGCCTTATTAATTACATAACCTTGCTTTGTAGTTTATATTCTTTTGTATTTTTATTTTTATTTTTATTTTTTTTATTCTAAATGCTCTATGAAGAAGCAACTTTGAAGGTGGATGTTCAGAGCATGGAAATCATGAAATTGTGACAGTTTTGCATTACTGCCGTTTATTGCTTCCAGTTTACACTCATTCTACAGTAATTGCAGTCACAGTCATTTTTTTTTTTCTATTACCATATTTAACAGCAAAATTCAAAAAGACCAGAAAGGTGTTTTAAGAAATTTAATAAGTTTGCATGTTTTGACTTGGTATTCTATGTAACTCACTGACTTTGAAATACATACATGCATATATATATATATATATATATGGAGAGTTATGATGCTTACCTCCCAATGCTTATCTGAGAAATGAAAAGAGATTTTAGGTATTATGTAAGGCAGATTTAATAATGTTTAATAACTCATTTACACAATTTTCTTCACACACACGCAAACACAAACTACTACACTGATTTAATAAAGACCACAACAATTATTGAGCAATGGAAAAATATTTTGTTTGCTTTCAGATTTTCCTTAAAAAAGTGATTCAAAATGACTTATTGTTAATTATTGATTAAATCATTGTGATTTGTATGAATAATATGTAAATTATTCATATGATGCATTTCATTGGCACTCAGGCTACAAAAAAAAGAGAGAAAAAAAAGGAAAAGAAAAAAAAAACAGAAAAGAAAAGAAAAAAAAATCTCCACTGTAGTCACTGTGTGTTTTATATGCACAATGAAAGTAAATTGAGCTCCATCTTTTTTTTTAGTTACAAAACATTATATATTTGCCTTGCTTGTGGTTTAGCATTACATGCATTTATTTACATATTCTACAGTTTTAATAAATATTTATTATTGCTTGCTTAAATACCAAGCTGAAATCACTGAAGTGAGAAAACTCAGACACTTACCAGGCTGGACTTTAGGGATAAACATGCCATCAAACAAATGAGAGAACGGACCATGACCTGAAAGGACAAGGTAACATGCTGTATCACACATAATTACTGTTTATATAAGTTCAGTTATGAATCTCATCCTTCTAAAAAAAAAAAATATATAATAATAATTAATAAATAAATAAATAAAAAATCCTTAAAAGAGACCCATAAGGAAAAAAAAAGTTGACACTGTGCAAACTGTTACACAAACCACACTCCCCCCCACCCCACACACACCCACCACTCACCATCCACCCACCCAAAAAGAAAAAAAAAAAAAAAACCCTGTTTAAAACAATATATAAAGAAGTAGCAATGAAATACACACCAGTTTGCTTTTAACAATTTCTTTAAAAATATTCACATGAATGTTTGGTACTCACCCATGTCATGGCACAGGGCAGCGATCTGAACACACAGGAAATCCTGTTTGGTAATGTTGAGTTCTGGCTGATTCTCATGCAGAGTCTTGAGAAGACATCCTGCTAAATGCGCCACGCTAGCAAACACAAACAGTATTAGTGTATTTCAAGGAAAAATAACGCAAATGTCCAGTCTCGAAAAAGAGGAAAACGTTACCCAAGTGAGTGTTCGAAGCGAGTGTGAGTAGCGCCCGGATACACCAGATATTTTGTTCCCAGCTGTTTGATGTATCGGAGTCTCTGAAACTGAGGAGTATCAATCATTTTCACCAGCAGTGGGTGCAGCTCAATGTGCCCATGAACGGGGTCATTGAAGATCTGCAGGACAGAAAAACGGTTTATAGAAACTGACCTAGAGAAAACTGCAGAAGCAGAAAGCAAACGGATATAATCTGGAGTTACTTCGTAAAAATAACAACACATTTTAATGTGACATTTATTATGGGCTTGTGTGAAGTTCTTAGTTTAACCCTAAAACAGGCAAGAGTGGAAAATGATCAGCAAAACATAATTTCATGATACTTTTTATATCATCTGGACTTAAGTAAAACATATTCAAAATAATTTTTGTTATATTTGATCAGTTTTATGAGTTGTATCTCCCAGTAGACGTTGCCTGTTTAGGGTATAAAAAACAGCTATGAATTATATGAATTATTTGATGCAAACTGTGGGATTACAAATTTATTTAAATGTTTAATTTAGATTCCAATGTAATAGTGTACAAACTGAAGACGTTATATACATTGTATTTAGCATTTATGGTGAAGATGATGACATCAGATGAACGATTCTGTTAAACAAAGTTGGTAACAAGAGGTCCCTGCCAGTTCCTGTTCTCTTATTGTACATTAAATGAGTCAGATCACTGAGACTCGAATCTTTTGTTCTGCAAATGGCTTTCGGAGCCCCTGGCCCAGACGTTGAATCGTTAGACTGATTGGATAATCAATGCAATCGAGTGTTATGCTGATTGGGTCTGTCTTTCTCTTTTGAGCAGGCCATATAACCTGCCAAACCGGTTTTCTCGTGATAGAATCAAATCCTCTCTCATTTGCATGCTTTGTTTAATGTCGTCACCCAGGTGCTTTGTTTCCATTCCTAAGCACTGCCCCCTAAATGTATTTAAACTACAATGTATCACTGCTTCAGTTAGACTTGGATGACCACAGCGACGCGCAGTGAGTTCTCAATAAAGAGTAACTTCTGTATGAAAGATATCCCAACGTCTCCTGGTCTCTGCTTCGTTTGTTCACAACAAAACAAATATGGAATTTTCAAAATATGCTGCATGTATGACATGTCTACGTGTCCTAAAATTGAGGCATAGACATTTTTTGTATTTTTTACATTTTTTTAACTGTCTCATCTTTATTCTCAGGGGTGGACAATTCCAACCCTTGAGGTCCACTGTCCTGCACAGTTTAGCGCCATCCCTAAACAATCATATAATGCAATTTATGTAACAAAATATATATATTTTTATGTAATCCTGAAGACTTTTGTCAGATTTTTCAGATGTGTTTCATCAGGGTTGGAGCTAAAGGCTGCAGGATGGTGGCCCTATACACTGTAAAAAATGATCATGATTTTAATGGTAAAAGACTGTAAAAATGCCACAGTAAAAACCTGTTAAATGATTAATAGTAAGTTTCCTTACTTTACACTAGTGATGGTGAAATGAAGCTTCATGAAGCATTAAGCTTGGTTCACAAAAGGGTTAATTCCTGGAGGCTTCATTTGCTCACAATACCACCTGGTGGCCAAAGAGTGTAAAACAAGCAGATATATTACAGACCAGAGGTGTAAAGTCCAGGGTTCAGAAAGTAAAAGTCCTGCCATATTTTTGTTCCACCCATGAACTCAGCAGCTGATTTCACCAGAGGAGGAACCAAGTCATTCCTTTCAAGTCACAAACAAGTCTCAAGTCAAATCCCAAGTCCTCAAAGAGTTAAAGTTAATGAGATAATTAAGTGACTAATTAAATGTTGATTGTGCATTAGTGATGAACACCTGCTGTTATTGAGAATCACAGATGATCAGATATTGATGTTTTATTGGTTAAAATGATGCCACCATCATGGAGATCAGTGTTTGCTTTAGTTGGGCTCTTGGCCCTTGACTACACTCCAAAAGATGATTTGGTCTAAATTGACCAGTGTTCATGTGTTTCCACACTACAGTGTGTTCAAGTAGAATTGAAGCAGTGCTGGAGTTAAGGAGATAATTATGTGACGATTGATCATTAATGATGAACACCTGCTGTTATCAAGAAGAATCACCGAAGGGAAGAGAAACACAAGAACTACAACTGACTTCAGCCACAGCTGAAGATGAAATCAACTGAAAAAAAAGAAGACATTAAATCTCTCAAGATCTGATTAAACAACATCAGACTGACCAGATTGACTTTATTTCTGTCAGACTTCTAGAGAAGCTCTTATTGAGAATTAACAGAGGTTTAGATGCTTTATTGTTTTGTTTGAAATCACCATCAAAGAGACCAGTGTTTCCTTTTGTTGGGCTCTGGGCTCTTGACCCTTGACATGTTGGTGTTAATATTACACTGGTTGCTTTAATTGTGTGTTTATATAAAACACACTCAGTTTAGCCAGCAAAGCTAAGAAAAAAATAAAAAAAAGAGTTGTGGGCAAATGATCCACCAATCTCATTTCAAGTCCAACATCTGATTGTATGGATGTAGTACTGCTTTAGATTTTTTATATAGCTTCAAATCTCATAGTCCTGTAAAATCAGATAATTTGAATAATTTACAAATCACTTTGTGCTCAAAAAGTTTTCCTCTGTAACAATGCAAAGATCACAGACATCAAGAATCAGCGTATGAATCTCAACAATGGTGACAGTCAACAAAATGCTTCATGTTGCAATGCATGCTGGGTACCAGCATAGTACAAGACTCTCCCATGTATCCCAGCATGCATTGCAGCATGAATAAACAACGCAGCTGAATTGTCTGATTATTTTCTTTTATTCTTACTATTTTATTTTACGCATGCTGTTATAGTTGTGACTTTATGTGCACAAGGTGATTTGTAAATTATTAAAATTATCTGATATGTACAATATTGCAGGATATGAAGCTACGAAAAAATCTAAAACATTTTTAATAATTTTTGATTGTCACCAATTTTGAGATTCATACGCTGATTGTTGATGTCTGTGTGGGTTTATGTTATGCAGTAGTTCAATACACTTATTTGAGCATATTGTGTTTAGAACCATTTCAAAACATTTGATTGTGATCGTATCAGCGGTGCAGTTTAAGTGTATTAACGTATCACGTGTTTAATAAGAGATTAAACATTGGGTAAGCTCAGTGAATCAGGTTAGACCAGAGGTGCCCAAACTCGGTCCGGGAGGACCGGTGTCCAGCAGAGTTTAGATCCAACCCCTATTAGACACACCTGAACCAGCTAATCAAGCCATTATAAGGCATACTAGAAACTTCCCGGCAGGTGTGTTGAGGCAGGTTGGAGCTAAACTCTGCAGGACACCGGCCCTCCAGGACCGAGTTTGGGCACCCCTGGACTAGACCATGATGGTTTGCCATCACAAACATTAGTCGCACCTGGGGCCTGTACCATGATGGTGGCTAAACAAACTCGGGGTTACAGGATTAGTTTTGAGTTGACAAAACCAAACCGATGCAATCAGGCTTAATTGGTACCATGAAGCAGCTCATCAACTTTCTCTGTCAACTCGGGCTTTGATCCTTAAGCTATGATTACTCCACGGGCGCGTGCACATAAAAGAGTGACGTCGGCACCGAACAACCAATCGCGTTCAATATGGATAGAGCTGTATATTTTTCTGCGGAGGAGCAAGAAATAATTATTCATAAGTATGAAGAATATAAACATGTGTTTCAAGCACGCAGTAATACTGTATCTGCTGCCAAAGCAAGAGAAGAATGTTGGAAAAAGATCGCTGATTGCGTTAATGCGTAAGTTAAACAAATATACATTCAATATTAATTAAAAATGATGTATGTGTGTGCGCGCGTGTATATGATGCCTTTACAATAAGGTTGTATTTGTTTAGAGAACGTAATGCATTAGCTAACATGAATTGACAATGAACGATAGTTTTTCAGCATTTATTAATCTAATGTTAATTCCGTTAGTTCTTCAAGTTACTCATGTTACTTCATTGTGCATTAGACGTATGTTAACAGTTAGTTTTATTTTAAAAATGTATTAATGCTTAAATTAAAATGCGTGTGTGTGTATATACGTATACTGTATGTATAAACGTATTTGTGTATAAAAATGTGACTGTATATTAGGCCTACGTCATATAGATTAATAGGTTATTCATTGATTTTTAGATGCAACCCCAACTACAAACGTATAAAAATATCATTCAAAGTGGTGAGTATTTACCATAACCTTTTATTATTTTATTATTTTCGTGAACATTTTCACAACTTTTTTGCAGCAAACAGAAAAAAGTGTGACATTCGGAAAACTGGGGGAGGGCCACCTCAGAATACACTGTAGCAGAGGAGCTGGCTCTGAGTAGCAATAAGGGGCGGCCGATTATGGATGGTATTACAGGTGCTGTACAATCTGACCCTGGTGCTGGCTCCTCTAAGCAAGTGACACTGGGTATGTGTGCAATGCATTACTACCTTTTAAAAGTTGTACATGTGGCTGACTGTATGTTCTGCAGTAGAGGAAAATACAGTGTCCCTGTTGAAGCCGGCACACGTTCACACAGTCTCCCACACAGAGCTGAGCTTGAAACAGACAGAACACTATGAATATGCTTTACAACAGTTACGCTTTACATTGGCCTACTTTTATTTATTAGGGTGAAGCAAATGACGAAGACACCCTCTCTGTGTGTTCTGAAACCATTGCTGAGGTGAATGCATTTTTTTTTTTTTTTTAATGGCACACATTTTAATGTCACACAAATGTGACTAGCCCTTATCTTTTATTGTAGGATTTTTCACAACCTGCCCCACAAACTGACACCTCTACCTCAATGGGCTTCAGAAGGAATGTGAACAAGGTACTGCTTTAAACCCTTGACATAAATTTCAGCCAGTCCTGTGCCTGTATTAAGTCATGCCTTTTGTCATTTGATTTACCTTAAGACTTGTAATGATTGTTTGTGGTGGAATTATGTTTCAGGTGGAAACTGACTCCGTCAGGGCCCTTTACAAAAGGAGCCTAGAATTGGACTGCACTCTAAAGGAGTTGGACTGTGAGCTGAGGAGCCTCCAAATTAAAAAAAATTAAATTGGAGATCAAACAGATGGAAAAACAGATCTCAGTATGTGAACTTACTAAAACAGGCAACACATTAGTATGAACACTTAATACTTATTAATGCATCTTTCCCTCTTTATCCCTCCCTAGCCACATCAACAATAAAACCATTTGAGACCTATCTGCAGTTTCAATTTACTTTTATTAAGTAAAATATTGTATGGTGATTGCATCTCTGACAGCTGTGCCAGCTGGGTGGTCAAGTGTGATTGGGTCAATTTCATCGGGGAGAAGCTGGTTTAGTGGTGGTGCTTGCTCCTTTCTGATAGTGGCTATATTGTGCAGAATGGCACATGCAGCCACTACACTGTAAAAAATTTCCACCTATTTCAACTTAAAAACTTAAGTTTTGTGGCTGCCTTAAATTTTTAAGTGTAAACAAATTACAAATACAAGTCATTTCAACTCACTTTTTAAAATCCTGACTAGCACTGAACTACTCTCTGTAAGTTGATTGGACTTTTCAGTATTAGTTGTTTCAACTAATCATGTCAAGTTAAAAAAAAGTAATCACTTTTGAACCTCAACAATGGTGACCATATAAAAAAAACAATAAAAAAAAAACAATCATGCAGCAATGCATGCTGGTATCCATGGTTGAGTTTTGTACTATGCTAGTACCCAGCATGCATTGCAGCATGAATTTTCTTGTTTTTCTTGTTTTATAATGGTCACCATTGTTGAGGTTCACAAGCTGATTCTTGATGTCTGTATGAGTCTAAGTGCTGCCATAGAGGAAAACTTTTTGTGGACAAACTGTTTGGGAAGTCATTTTTATTAAGTGACCAGTGGCTCTTAGAATCACTCTTACTATGATCAATACACTCATTTAACCAGAAATTAAACACACAATGAGATCAGTTTGCTAACAGATGATTGTCATTATAAACATATAACAACCAACTACTGATCATTTTCTCTGGGCTTTTGAGTTGCAACAAATATGTTTGAGGAACACATGGTTACAACAGCCAGAGAAAAAGAGGAGAAAAAAATAAACTAACACAGATATCAAGGGTCAAGAGCCCAACTAAAGTAGACACTGATCTCTAACATGGTTACTTCAAATGAAACAATATATCAACATCTAAACCTTAGTTAATTCTCAATAAGATCTTCTGTAGATGTCTGACAGAAATAAAGTCAGTCTGGTTATTAATAAGTGGAGCTGATGATGCTGTTTGTGGGGTTGTTTAATCAGATCTTGAGATTTAATGTATTTTATTTCAGTTGATTTCATCTAAGGCTATGGCTGAAGTCAGTTGTTGTTCTTGTGTTTCTTTTTCTGTCAGTGATTATGTTTGTTAACAGCATGTGTTCATCACTAATGCTCAATTATTACTCAATTAATCACTTAACTGCAATGTATATCTTATTTTAGTGAACTCAACTGAAATAAGTTCAGAGCACTCATAATTGTTAGTTTTAAAAACTTAAATGGTTTAAGGCAATAAGTTTACTCAAACAGTTTGAGTTAACCTAACTTGTCGGGTTTTACAGTGCACAAAAATAAGTCGAGCAAACTTTTAAGTTGGCTCAACTTTTCTTTTCTTTTTTTTTGCAGTGTACCAGTAAGTTAGAACTTAAAATGTTAAGTTCACTGAATTAAATTGGTCTTGAATTTCAATAACATTAAACTGACTTAAAAAATCAAGTTGAATCTAGCATAACTTACAAAAATAAGTTGAAATTGCTTAAATTATTTTTATGAGTTAAAGTAACTTTAAAACATAAGTTGTCATGACTTATTCATCATATCATTTTTTACAGTGTATCTGTGATGCCCGCTCTGGTGACACACTTAACCGCCGAAGGCAGTTGAAACGTGCCTTTAGGATGCCAAAGGTCATCTCAATCTTGACCCTGGTTTTACTGAGGGCCACATTGAACCGGTTTTGTGGCCTTGTCTGAGGGTCAGGATAGGGGGTTAGTAAAAATCTCTGGCATGCATAACCCCTGTCTCCTACCAACAGGCCATCAAAAAGCCCTGTCACAGAACAGAAAAGGGGAAAATTGTATAAGTTTTGCTTTATCAATTAAAAAGAACACTTTAAAGTGTTTTGTACTGTAACTTGCCTTCCTCAAAGCGCTGACACAACACAGACTCACGGAAAATTCGTGAGTCATGCACTGAGCTAGGCCATTTGGCATCCAAGCTTGTGATCATGCATTCATGATCACAAGTTATCTGCAGATGAAATGTACAGTAGATCATTGTCATGTGTTAATGATTCATCTCACTGAAAATAAGTCATCTTGAATCTATAGTACACCTACCTGAACATTGAGGCTGTGAAAGGACTTTCTATTCACATAATCTGCCTCATGTTCTCCAAGAGCTGTGGAGATTGCAACATGTGTGCAGTCTATTGCTCCTATGACTCTAGGGAATCCTATCATAAGATTAATATATTTGTTAAAAGATTTAGAATAAGAACATGTACTGTATTGTATAATTTAAGTGTTCTAAGTGAAATCTGCTTTCTGGGGAGAAAAAAAGTGAATGTCTAAAAGTAAATCTGTTCATGTAGTGTCACCCTATCAATCTTACCGGCAATTTTATAAAAGCCCTCTTTTATGGACATGGTCGATAAATGTCCAGGGAACACTATGAAGCTACACTGAAAAAACTGATCCGCTATATTTACTCAATAAAATTGAGTAATATACTATATTTACTCAATAAAATTGAGGTAACAATTTGCACTCACTTTGTTTGAGTAGATTCTATCCTATATATTGAGTAAAGAATACCTAAATTTTACAGCTATGACAAACTAAAAGAAATTAGGTAATGTCTATCTAATATTTTTCATTAAATTACATAACTAATTACTTATAAAAATTGAGTAACATTAACTCTATTGTTAGAAGGCAACAGTTCATCACTGTAAAATCCAACAAGTTAGGGTAACAAACCGTCTGAGTAAACCGATTGCCTTAAAACATTTACGTTTTTAAAACTAACAATTATGAGTGCTCTGAACTTATTTCTGTCAGACATCTACAGAAGATCTTATTGAGAATTAACTAAGGTTTAGATGTTGATTTATTGTTTCAATTGAAGTAACCATGTTAGAGATCAGTGTCTGCTTTAGTTGGGCTCTTGACCCTTGACTTCTGTGTTAGATGGTTTTTTCTCTGGTTGTTGTAACCATGTGTTCCTCAAACATATTTGTTACAGCTCAAAAGCCCAGAGGAAATGATCGGTAGTTGGTTGGCATATATTTATAGTGACAATCATCTGTAAGTGAGCTGATCTCATTGAGAGAGAGCACAGACTCGTTGTGAGTCTGATCTCTGGTTAAGTGAATGTTGCATTGATTATAGTAAAAGTGTTTCTGTGACAGTCAGTTACCAAAGGAGTTTCTAAACAGTTTGTCCACAAAAAGTTTCAATCTATGGCAGCAATAGGACTCACACAGACATCAAGAATCAGCTTGTGAACCTCAAAAATGGTGACCATTAAAATAATGGTGAAAATAAAAATCATGCTGCAATGCATGCTGGGAGCCATGGATGAGTTTTGTACTATGCTAGTACCCAGCATGCATTGCAGCATGATTTTTATTTTCTTTTAATGGTCACCATTGTTGAGTTTCACAAGCTGATTCTTGATGTCTGTGTGAGTCCTATTGCTGCCATAGATTGAAACTTTTTGTGGACAAACTGTTTAGAAACTCCTTTGTTAACTGACTGTCACAGAAACACTTTTACTATAATCAATACAACATTCACTTAACCAGAGATTAGACACACAACGAGTCTGTGCTCTCTCTCAATGACATCAGCTCACTTACAGATGATTGTCACTATAAATACATGACAACCAACTACCAATCATTTCCTCTGGGCTTTTGAGCTGCAATAAACATGTTTGAGGAACACATGGTTACAACAACCAGAGAAAAAAACATCTAACACAGAAGTGAAGGGTCAAGAGCCCAACTAAAGCAGACACTGATCTCGAACATGGTTACTTCAATTGAAACAATAAATCAACATCTAAACCTTAGTTAATTCTCAATAGGATCTCCTGTAGATGTCTGACTGAAATAAGTTCAGAGCACTCATAATTGTTAGTTTTAAAAACTTAAATGTTTTAAGGCAATCGGTTTACTCAAACGGTTTGTTACCCTAACTTGTTGGGTTTTACAGTGATGAACTGTTGCCTTCTAACAATAGAGTTAATGTTACTCAAATTTTATAAGTAATTAGTTATGTAATTTAATGAAAAATATTAGGTAGACATTACCTAATTTCTTTTAGTTTGTCATAGCTGTAAAATTTAGGTATTCTTTACTCAATATATAGGATAGAATCTACTCAAACAAAGTGAGTGCAAATTGTTACCTCAATTTTATTGAGTAAATATAGTATATTACTCAATTTTATTGAGTAAATATAGTGGATCAGTTTTTTCAGTGTATTCATGTACCCCTGCAGTGCGAGGACTACCTTGCGAATGGTTCGACAAACCGTGTTTTTCCCAAGGTTCTCTGCATCACCGACCGCATACAAGTACGTACCGCTTGCAAAAAAACGCAACGCAATGCATACCATTTGCGGTACAGTAAGAGCATGACTTCGACGTGTCACATTTGATATGTGCGGCTCAAGAAGTTCGCAAATATAAGAGATTCCTTCCACGGAGAATCTGTATCTTTCATACAAGTAAGTATCAGTGTTAAGAAGTTTTTTGTGTCTCTAATCCGCACCCTCAATGCAGCGTCACACCCCTCTTAGCCTGTTCAGTTCCTTGTTAGCTCCAAGCTCCACCCATCCGAACTCAAGCCAATTAGAGCTATCTCTCAGGCTTTATTAGCTGCACCTGTGTCTACAGCTTGCCATTTGTTGCATGTGTTTACACAGTGCAGAGGACTGAGTTTTACTCCTTTCTGTGTTTTTCCTGCGTGTGCGTAATTGACTATGTAAGTGCCTTGTTTGATGCTTGAATATTTTTGATAACTTAAGTTTGGCTTAATGTTTATTTTCATGATGGCTCTAGTCTCTGTTTAGGCATGTACTTTATTTATCTAAAGAGCAGTTGATGTAACATTGTGATTGCCTTGTACCTGATCTGGCACACTTTATTGGTAAACTAAAATGTATTTATTCCCTTTATAGAAACCACATGCACACCCACACATCTAGATGCACAGAACTTCCCTGGATGTACAATAAACTTTTCTATACCTGGTTTGACTAGACTGGACCTGTTCTTACCGACAGCCCCACTGGCTTCAAGCTAGCTACCTGACAACTGATAACTTCTTTTCATTCAGGAAAAGCTAGGGGATTTTGTCTGTCCCTAAAAACTCTTTCTCTACGAAGTGCTCGTCTAACAATTTGTGCGGAGATGTCCACAGGATGTGGTAGAAAAGGTGAAGCCATTGCAACCGACACTGGGATATGTGACATCACCTATATGTTTCTTTGATCACAGCTGATTGGTCGAATTTCAGTCTGAGATCTCAAATCCAGAACATAACCTGCCCCGGAGCAGGTTAGCCGTGCAGCATAAGATACCATGGCGACAAACAACGCTTAAAGCCGAGCTACCTTCATGGTACCTAAAACCCAGAGTTGGGGCAAACTAAACTGAAACTTACCTGGCTAGCCAGCTAATCCGGCTTCATGGTACAGGCCCCTGATCATGGATTCTTTGAGGTTTTCTTGCTTAACAAATACAGCTTAACTAAAACAATGAAAAGAAAAAAAAAATCTTTAAAAAAACAAGGTTCAAGAACCCAACTAAAACAACCACTGATCGCCATTATGGTGACTTCAAATGAAAGCACAACACCTAAAAGAGCTTTTGTACACATATGACAGAAATAAAGTCAAAGCGGTTAGTAATAAGAAGCTGGTGATGCTGTTTGTGGAGTTGTTCCATCACCCTCTGCTAAGATCTCGAGAGAGATTTAATGTGTTTTATTTCAGTCGATTTCATCTTTGGCTTTGGCTGTAAGTTTTGTTTCTCTGCTCTTGTTTCTCTTTCCTTCGGTGATTCTACTTGTTAACAGTAGGTGTTCATCACTAAAGCTCAATCCTCATTTAAGTAGTCACTTAATTCTCTCATTAACTTCAGTGTTACTTCAACACTCTGTAGTGTGGACATATAAGTAGTCTTTAAAACCGAGGATTTTGCAGTGGGATTAAAGGGGTTAAATGTGTGAGATGAAAAAAAAAATACACTGAAAAATAATTTTAACAGAAATACACCATGAATTTAATTTACAGAAGCAAACTGTAAAAACAAACAAACAAAAAAAACAGTAGATTACTGCCAACCACAGCTGCTGGTATTTCACCGTAAAATCAAGAAAAATACTGTAAAACCTAACAGTCAACCTCCTGTTGTGTTTTGTGGGTCACTATTGTGCTGGAGAGTAGAGCATGTGTTTAAGTCAAGGATGGACAGAGAAACACTGACGTTATGCTGCATGTTGCTTTATTTAAAGGCAGTAATTGTGTAATTACTGATGCAGTGAGATTCTCTTTGTTAATTTCAATCACACGTGTGTGCTGCTGTTACCTGCAAGATATTAGAGTTGAACTGATGCTTTTAATTACTTCGCATAAATCAGTAGGTTTTTCTTCCTGGACTCGTTCTCAATACCCTTATGCTCACATTACTCAAACATTATAAATATTAGTTTATAAACAAATGGCAGTCGGACAATTTAACTGTAGTCAGTTTCTGCAAATAAAATGAGTTAACTGAAAAGTTTGTATATTAACATTGTATTAGTTACGTTCAAATACGTTTTTTTCACTGTAAATTTAAACAGTTCTGTAAATCCTAAAATGTTGCTACCATGTTTTTCATGGTAACATTCTGGCAACCACAGCTGCCGGTATTTTACCGTAAGTTTAACAGATTTATTTTTACAGTGTAGGAGCAGGGTTGGACACCCCTGTTCTAGAGCCCTGCATTCCGACCTGCATTCCGACTTTTTTACATCCCTAGGGCCGGGTTTCAGGTCCAATTTTTACATCATAGTTCAGACGCGGGCCGGGCCTCAGGCCTGTTTTAGGTTTCTCCTTATTTTTATATTTTAGACATCCATCAATTAGTGATGAAAAAAAACAACACGAGACCGTGCTAGCGCGACTGTCAAGAGCGGCTCGACGGTGTTAAGAGTCCCGCAGCGGCAGAGAACCATCAGCGCAGCTGATGAATTCTGAGTTCAAATGCACGCAATAGGCTAAAGCTTGCCGCAAATCCCCAGCAAACGTAATTACCATGAATGTGTCAGGGGGAAAAAGTAAGGAGATATTTGAATTATTCACTAGTAAATTGTGTTTTCTGAGTCCGTTTTGCAAAGATGAAGTTGCTGATTCTGACTCGCCGTCTCCTTATTAGACGCCTTTAGAGAGAAATGCATCTTTATTGATTATGATTACAATTATAATAAAATAGTTTTTGTTTTCGATTTGTTTTTCTTTTCGTTAAGTGGTAAGTTAAAGCTTTTTATAGATATATTTATTATGTCTGTGAGGCATGTATTCACTCAGCTTCGGTTCATTTTTGTGAAGCGCCCCTGTTCAAGACGAGACGGCAGAAAACACATCATGTTTGTTTTCTTTGTAGCACAATGTTTTGCTGATATTGTGAGTGCACACAAATAAAAGTAGATCCTTTATAGTTCCGAATTATGTATTACTCTTACCTTTATCAGAAAAAATTACGCGTACACTGCACTGTAAAAAATTACTGTGATTTTAACGGTAAAAAACCGTGAAAAAGCTACGGTAAAAACCTGTTAAATGTTAACGGTAAGTTCCCCTAATATATACGGTGAAAAACTGTAATACACATTTCAGACAATTTTACGGTGAAATACCGCTTTTGGAAGAGAAAAAGAATGTACCCACCCCACCCCTCACACACACACACCACACCATAATTCACAATAATGAAATAACCAGAACTGGGGGCACAATTTACCTTGTGACACCATTCATTGTCAATACTGAGGATAATCCTTTTTTATATATATACCCTAAACAGGCAATATATCTCAGGAGATAAGCATATTTCAAAATGTGATAAAAAAAAACAACAACATGAAAAACATATGACTTAATTTATTTTTCATTATCTCAAGACAATGTTCACAATTAAAACTAATGGTTGTATTGCATTTTTTTTTTTTTTTTTTTTTTTTTTTTTTGAAAAAATTAAGATTAATATATGCTTACTTTCTACATTTTCTGAATGTCCAGCCCCATGGGCGGATGTGTTGGCTTCAGGTCAAACTGACCAAACGAGCACAGAAAATTTGAACCAAGCCATGTGACCCCCATAGTCCAAACAACCTCACACTGTAAAAAAATTCCGTAAAAATACAGTACAATACACCGTAATAATTTGAAGGAATTTTCCGTATTTGGTTTTTACAGGTGTTTTCCCGTATTTTTTTAATTACGCTTTGCATTGTGGGAACAAGAAGCTCAGTCGATTATCGGAGCGAAAACAGTGCTTGAGCAGACGCCATTATTCACAGAGATAGTCTCGGTAAAAAAATAATTTTAAAGTCGGATTTCGGGTTTGAGGAACCGTTTTTACACTTCCGTGGTAAAGTATATTTTGTTAAATGTAACAAACTGTGACGTTAACTTAGTTGCTGTCTTCCTTGTTTGCCAAATGAATGTCGGAGCCGTCGCATTTGACATTTTCAGCACACCGTCACATCTCACTCCACGTGAAGGTAAGTTACGTGTTACAGTGTGCTCACTTTCATTTTTATAAACAAGTTTATTAACTTTTAATTGTTGTTGATGCGGTGTATTTGTTACTGCGCGTGCCGTGAAGCATCCGGCATGTTTAACGTTACTGAGGTGATGTTAAGCAGCTGTTATAATGTTAAATCTGAAGTGTCGTACAACTGTGTTTAGAGCCCTGTGTGCCTCCAACAGAAGCTGGCAGAGGAATTGTCAAGAAAAGAAGATACCATTACGACTTTTTTTTTTTATTCTTTAAAAGAGATTATACAACTAGGTGAAGATCTGACATCGAGGAATTCTTCAAGGATAACGCAACTTTTCTGCGAGGTAGGTTTAGACATTTTATTGTCTTGTTTGTTACACACACACACACACACACACACACACACACACACACACACACACACACACACACACACAAGAGAAGTTTGTTCGGTAACGTTACTGGCACGCTGTCGGTGAACGCACGCGCGTCAGGAGCGCATCGAGTTCTCTCGCACTTACACGGACAAAAGCACACAAATTATGTCAAAATGACCATTTTTGGCTAGTGACAGTTTTGAATAAGTCAAAATGATTTGACTGATGTAAAGTTGGGATGTGCGTCGATGAGTCATGTTTTAAAGGGACAGCAGTTCATGACATTCATTGTTTCTTCTGTTTTCTTTTCTAATGACAGGTCGTAATTGCTGCTGTATTGTGCATCCCAAGTACCCCCTGCATTCTTATCAAGGGTTTGTATTCTGTTTTATATATTAACACTACAGTTTTTATTTATGGAAGCATATGGGGAGCAAAATTCAGTTGCAATATGTAAAATGGCAATGCAATATGTAAAATGGCAATGCATTTCTGTATTTAAATTGACATTTTCCCATACATATGTGCATTATTTAGTGCAAAATGAAAATTCAATTATATAATTTATGTTTGCTATTTCCTACACTAGACTTAAGGACACTTGGGATTGCATTTTCGTCATAATACCGCATGATAATTGTAGACAAATGCAGTGAGAATTTGAGGATGCATTCTGAGCCAAGGGTGCAGCAAAAGGGTAGCAAAATGCTGATTTAAATGTCTTTTATTTTTCTTAAATGCATTGACGCTTACATATAAGACGTTTCAATTGCATTTTCATTTAATACCTCGCTATGAATTTGAAGTCAATGTGGATTTGAAATTCATTTGAAAATGCAACACGCCCCTGACCTGTCAATCGTTAGGTGGGGCTCAGCAACAGGATGCACAGTAGGCCAATATCCACCATCAACCAAACGCTTTCCACATTGACTTATTCGTTGCGGGGTATTAAATGAAAATGTTATTGAAATGTCTTGTATGTAAGTGTCAATGCATTTAAGAAAAATAAAATGCATTTAAATCAGCATTTTGCTACCCTTTTGCTGCACCTTTGGCTCAGAATGCATCCTCAAATTCTCGCTGCATTTTGCTTCAATTATCATGCAGTATTATGATGGAAATGCAATTCCAAGTGTCCTACTCGTAAGTCTACATGCATTTAGGAAAAACAGCATTTAAATGATAATTTTGCTACAGTTTTTGCTTGGACATGTTAAACGCATCTAAACAATTTGGGTAATGATTTTTGTTTTAATTAACTTAATATTGTAAATAATTAACTTATAAAGTATTGAAATATGTTTTTAATTTGCATATTAAAACTAGTGTAGAAAATGGCAAATGTAAATTATATAACGGAATTTTCATTTTACACTAAAATTTGGACACGTGTGGCAAAATGTAAATAAAAATACAGAACTACATTGCCATTTTATGTATTGCAATGCATTGCCATTTTGCATGTTTCAAATTGAATTTTGCTACCCATATGCTTCCATTTTTATTTACCTTTAGAGATGTTCAATACTGACAAAAATTTGTAATTGAGTCATTTATTCAGTTAACTTTGATTAAATCTTTTCTACACAAAGAACTTCAATAATGTTTGGAGTGGCTTTCTGAATTCACAATGTGTTTATAATTTCTTATTTTTTTTTATTGTTACTGGTGATTCCAGATTGCTGTCATTCAAGAACTTATCATTTCCTCCCCCATTGTGGCTGAGCTACACATTCTCTTCATTTTATTTTAAACATAAAACATCTAGAGGAGATGGCACCTACGTTGGAATTCATACAAATGTAAGGAACATATGTAATGAGACTGTGTATAAAGCATTTTGTTGTGTTGCTGTTTAGTTGAAAATAATCAAAGGGGTTAGTTCACTCAAAAATGAAAATTCTGTCATTAATTACTCACCCTCATGTCATTCTAAACCCGTAAGACCTTCGTTCATCTTTGCAACACAAATTACAATATTTTTGATGAAGTCTGAGAGCTTTCTGACCCTCCATAGACAGCAAGGGTCCTTACACGGTCAAGGCACAAAAACGTAGTATAAGGACATCGTTAAAACAGTCTATCTGCCATCAGTGGTTCAATCTGAACTTTATGAAGTGATGAGAATACTTTTTGTACGCAAAGAAAATAAAAATAACTTTATTCAAATAGTTATTTAACAAAAACAGTGTATCCGTGTGGTGCGGCTGACACAGAACAGCGTACGCAGTTTGCGTTCAGCGGATATTCTCCAAAATGGTGCTACTGTGACGCAGATGCGACGAATTGTTGAATAAAGTCGTTATTTTTATTTTATTTGTGTACAAAAATTATTCTCATCACTTCATAAAGTTCAGATTGAACCACTGATGGCAGATGGACTGTTTTAACGATGTCCTTATACTACATTTCTGTGCCTTGACCGTGTAAGGACCCTTGCTGTCTATGGAGGGTCAGAAAGCTCTCAGACTTCATCAAAAGTATTGTAATTTGTGTTGCAAAGATGAACGAAGGTCTTACGGGTTTAGAATGACATGAGGGTGAGTAATTAATGACAGATGCACTATTTTGACGATGCTTTTCATACTTTTCTGGACCAAAATTTCTTAAATTGTGTTCTGAAGACGAACAAAGCTATTCCAGGTTTGGAACGACATGGGGAAAAGTGATTAATGACAGAATTTTCATTTTGGGGTGGAGTAACCCTTTAAGTATATCATAAAACATTGTTGACAAGATCACATGACCTATACAATTGGAGACCACTGGAAATGCAAGTTTAACATTTTATAAACAATGTTTGAACTGGAACTTGATAATTCAATCTCAACCTGTTCTGCACGTTACTCTATACTTCACTTTCATTCATTTAATTTCTTGTCATTTCCAGTCTTCCTGTGAAGAAATCCTGAACGAGGGTCGACGGTTCAGATGAAGAGAACCTATGCTTCCAAGACTCATGTATGAACAACTTCGAGAATCCATGTACAATTTGAGCTTTTTTCAAATCTCAACATGGAACTTGGACTGAACATGCAACAAAAGGAAAAAAGAAGTAGTTTCCCCAAGCTGGCACATGGCAGGAGATACTAAAAGCACACAAACACTTGGAGCCCCGCTCTTAATTTAGATTGTATGGTTCTCTTAGTTTCACATTGAAATGTTAGGCATGAGTGCATGAATCTTTGTTCTTTATTTTCAAATGATGTACAAGAGTTTAATTTTTTTTTTATTTATTTTTTTTTTTGCAGTACCATGTCAATTGTAGATGACAGAATTCACATTTTTGATGTGAACTGTCCTTTTAAATAACATTTCACTTGACTATTGACTAGAAGTCTGTAGCAATTGTTATTAATGACAACCCTGTCTTTGTATTAATATTTTCCCATGTATCTGAAAATGTTTTGAATCTTGACTGTTTCACAGTGAAGTTTATCTTTGTGACCACTATTTGGTGCAACACCAATATTGTACAAGTAGCTGCTTATGTTTTATTTTTTCTGCCTGGTGCTGTTTAAAACTAAAACACATTTTTTAAATTAATTGATGTAATATTTTTGTCTTCACCTGTTAAAAGCAAATAAAAGCTACTGAACGCACTTTTAAGAATGTTTACATGAGGTAAAAATAAACCATGTTCAATTTGTATATATTGTGCTTGATTTATATACTAAAGATAGGCCTATGCTATAATTTTTTAGAAATTTATGCAAAACGGATTTTCCGTTTATGGTACAGAAGAAAATGTAAATCTACAGAATTTTCCTTTTTAATGTTGAAGGAAATGTCCTTAAATTTAACAGAAAATGTCCTGGTAATTTTCTGCCAGTACATTATCCGTTTTTTTACGGATTTTTTTTTTACAGTGCAGCTATGATAATGATAACAGTATTGGATGAAAAATTATTCCTAGTGCACCCTACAAGAGACTAAAGAATATGTATTTTGTGGTACATGTTGCCTGTTTTAGGGTTAGTTATAAATTGCTAAAGACTGATTTTAATTGCTGTTTAAAATACCTATCTTGAAACAAGACTAGTTAACAGAATTTGTATTTGGAAATGAAATCAGTGATACACTTTGATAATAAATGGTATCAGTTCAAAAGGAAAAAGGAAAAATATTAATTGGTGTACAAAAAAAATGATGATTATCGTTTGCATTGTATATTTTATTAGGTCTTATTGTACGCTAGTGTTAAAAGTGAAAGATACTGGTATGCTATCAGTTATGTTCATGTGTGATGTGTGATATAGCGCAAGTCAATCTCACTCAACGTAATCAAAGCTGACAATTAAACATGTTTCAGGCTATTCATTTGACTAAAATGAAATGATTTCTGTTTGCAATAGGCTACATTTACTATATCCATGAAACTTTCTTCTTTCCATCCTGATGCTTCACTTGCCTTCCTGATGTCCTTTGAAAAGTCTAGGCAGTATTTCTGTCTGACGTTTTCCAAATCCTCTGTGATTTTTGTCCGTCTTTTCTCTGCGGAGAGACATATTTTTTTTTATTTCTATTAGAAATACTTTTGTTAGAAATATTTTGTTTCAGCTTAAACAAAAAAAAAAAATAAATAATAATAATAATAAAAAAAACAACAACACAAGTGACAGTTTTAAATAAATTCTAGAATGAGAAAGGTTCCCATGTTCACTTCATTAAACTATAGCTTACATTCTCTTGAACTATAATTCAACTGCAGAAGTCGGTAACCTGGTGCTCCTGTGACCATTACTGACACCAAGCCACTGAAACGAGGAGACCATTTTCGTGAGCGCGAGTTAAATGCTGAATGTGTTCTCCCGTATTTGTCTTTAGCTTTAAGAACAAAAGTTACCGCGATGCGACATTATCATCTCGGGATACATGGTCCTAATGCGCGAACCACAACATTAAGCTAAAGATATCATGCTCCATCTATTTTGATATGCATAAGTGCCTAGCCTATAAGCAGAATGAAAACGCTTTAAATACAAATAAACTTTGCATAATATGTAGGCTACTGCCATAGTTGAAGGTGGATTATATCAGAATTAAAGTGTTGGAAGGTGTATTCGCATAAATGCGTCTCCATTTGGTTACGTGCTTCTAAAAGAGTGATTAATTAATTTATTTAGTGGGGTATTTCCCAGTGATAAACTAGAGACAAATGCCACAAAAAGGTTACTGACACCTGTTATTACAGTCTTCGAATTGGGTTATACAGATTACAGAAGATATTTGTAAAATTACAAGTAATTTATTTATTTTCACTGTAATTCTTTTATTTCACTAAAATGTTATTTGTTTAAAAAAAGAAGTGTGAATTTAAAGTGAAAACATTACCTTCATTTTTCTTGTAAACCCCTTTTATATCAGAAATAATTTCTTCAATATGTGTTGTATCTTCAGACATTTTCACTTTTTCTCAGTGATCTGATGTTGTCTTTCTTGTGTCGTTGGAAATGAGGATGATGGTAATGATGATCTGTACTGTGTAGAGATTTTATAGATTCAGAGACTCAACCCACTAGATTACTCTTTTAGCTTCTTGACATTAACATAAGAGGGTGTGTCAAAAGACCGGTGAGTTTGATCATCTTTTAGATGCTTCAGTTCAAGGCCAAGACCATGGCCTCAGGAACTAGGGGTGCTGAGGGTGCTGCAGCCACCCCCCGCCGCAGGACCGGGCCTGAGATTTTCCTTGTGCCCCTCGATCATGTCCAATATACTTGATTTTTGTGTTAGTTTTGTGATTATATTAAACAGACCAGAAATACGCGGCTGTATTTTTCTTGCGCGCCTTACGCCGCGCGTCCCGCGTCCCTACATCTGCCTCTCACTGACATAATTTCATGTGAAATGTTCACGCGATTAATTTTAGATTCCAACTTGTAAAAACTATTTACGTCTTTTTCTTTTTTATGAGCCGTGTTCCGAAGCTTTTGCGCTTCTCAAGACAGCCACCGACAATCACATAAGCACAGCTCTCTTTAATTGCGCTAGTCTCTGGTCAAACTCGCTCAAACCACTGTACTGTAGCCTAATCTTAACCAAGCAAATCATAACGTTTTAGCCAAGTAGCCTACCATATTATGTCATAAAATATTTTAATAAGACTGAATGTGTATTTCACCTGATCACGTTTAATAAAAATACATGTTAAGTTTAATTATAAGCCGCATGTCCACGATTATTCAAACAACGAACAAATTATACAGCGAGCCAAGAACATTTACATGATCATAGAATATCACTGAATTCAGTCCACACTGTCAGAAAAAATGTGCAAAATTTGTACCTTCAGGGGTACAATGGCTTGTCACTGGGGCAGTATCCTTAAGGGTACACCCGTTGTACCCTTGCAACCCGGTCTCATCAATCTGCGTATAAATACCACGAGTTTGCACTTTCAAATTGCGTGTAATGCATACGCCAAAGTCCACTTTTGCGTGCATATGACACGCCAATCTTTCCCATTAACTTCAGTGGAGAGCAGATGCGTCCGAATACCACGCAGCATCTTCAGCGGCAGTGACGTCACCAGCGAGGCTCGGTCACGGCTCGGTTCGCCCGGTTCACCTGATGCGCGTGCACCTTCAAACAGGTAAGTAAAGGCAACGCTCTTTTTTATGTAACGAGATCACGTGTTTAACGGTATTATTTGAATTATTTCAGTGTTTCTGCATCACATTAGATGAGTTAATGTGTTCAAATGAGTTGTTAGTGGAGCTAGCACAGCTGGTAGCCTGCCATTGACATTAGCCTAAGCTAACTTCTACTGTATATTATAGACCTGTCTATAATATAGATTTTAAATAAATCAATAAATAAAACCGTTTCTAATCATGTTGTGACATGGGTCTTCAACGTTTAGACATGGCTGATGACAGCACAACAAATCAACCAACCCAGTATTGTGTGATAATTGTGATCATGTAAAAAGTTCATACATTTACCATATTTTTACCATAGTAACTGTTGCTCGACCATGTCATGTGTAGTCAATACACAGTAACTACAACATATACCATGCCTCTCATCACCGTAACTGTAGTTTTACTGTGGTATTTTTTGTAGGTATGGTAGCCACAACACGTACTATGAGTTTACCACAGTAACCGTAGTTTTACTGTGGTATTTGTAGATAAAGCGTAGTTTTACTGTGGTATTTGTAGTTAAAGCACAACACGTACTATGAGTTTACCACAGTAACCTTAGTTTTACTGTGGTATTTAAAGCACAATAACCACAACATGTATTATGAGTTTACTACAGTAGCCGTTGTTTTACTGTGGTATTTGTAGATAGAGCATAATTTTACTGTGGTATTTGTAGTTAAAGCACAATAACAACAACGTGTATGAGTTTACCACAGTAACTGTAGTTTTACTGTGGTATTTGTAGTTAAAGCACAATAACAACAACATGTATGAGTTTACCACAGTAACTGTAGTTTTACTGTGGTATTTGTAGTTAAAGCACAATAACCACAACACGTACTATGAGTTTACCACAGTAACCGTAGTTTTACTTTCATATTTAAAGCACAATAACCACAACACGTATTATGAGTTTACCCCAGTAACCGTAGTTTTACTGTGATATTTAAAGCACAATAACCACAACACGTACTATGAGTTTACCACAGTAACCACAGTAACCGTAGTTTTACTGTGATATTTAAAGCACAATAACCACAACACGTATTATGAGTTTACCACAGTAACCGTAGTTTTACTGTGATATTTAAAGCACAATAACCACAACACGTACTATGAGTTTACCACAGTAACCACAGTAACCGTAGTTTTACTGTGATATTTAAAGCACAATAACCACAACACGTACTATGAGTTTACCACAGTAACCGTAGTTTTACTGTGATATTTAAAGCACAATAACCACAACACGTACTATGAGTTTACCACAGTAACCGTAGTTTTACTGTGATATATTAAAGCACAATAACCACAACACGTATTATGAGTTTACCACAGTAACCGTAGTTTTACTGTGATATTTAAAGCACAATAACCACAACACGTATTATGAGTTTACCACAGTAACCGTAGTTTTACTGTGATATTTAAAGCACAATAACCACAACACGTATTATGAGTTTACCACAGTAACCGTAGTTTTACTGTGATATTTAAAGCACGATAACCACAACACGTACTGAGTTTACCACAGTAACCGTAGTTTTACTGTGGTATTTGTAGTTAAAGCACAATAACCACAACACCATGCTTTTACCACAGTAACTGTACTGTATACTATTTGTAAAGCAGTGCTTGCCACGCCTTTAATATGTTTTTGTGAAGTAATTCAATATTTTTTTTCTGTCTTGCAGTTAACGCCAGATCACATACTCCAGCAGCTCTTTTAAGAAGCCATCTCTCTCTCTCTCTTTCTTTCTCTCTCTCTCTCTCTCTCTCTCTCTCTCAATTCAGTTTAATTCAATATGTACTTTATTGGCATGACAATTGTTACAATGTATTGCCAAAGCGTAGTGTTTACATTGAGTCTAGAACAGATATAAATGCAACAAAAACATACATGTAGATACATTTAAAAAGTAGAACAAATCAACATTTTAGAATTCCACGAACAATTTAAAATTCATTGTTGTGTGTGTGTGTGTGTGTGTGTGTGTGTGTGTGTGTCTCTCTCTTAGCTTTTCCGTTCCTATTTTGCTGATCTTGAAGAAGCTGCCAAGAAGGCTGAACAAGTTCTTCAAAGATTCAACCCTTCACAGGTAATGTTGAACACATTTAGCTATAGCTGATTTGCTTTAATGAACGCATGCTTATTTTTTACATGTTAATAATATCTTTCTTTACAGTCCTTCCTCTCAAATATTTTGGTCACTTTGGTCATTTTTAACACACTGTCTCAACATGTATATATTTCTCTTCATTTCAGCTGAAAGGGAAGACCAAAGGAAGGCCTATCATGGGATTTGAATTTGGCCATCTTGTGTGTTACGGAGAATACCAAAAGCTGCAAAGACAAACACTTCCAATGGTACGTCTGTGTTGGTCTGAGCACCTTGACTAAACTGTACTGCAGTTACATTTGCACAGCATTTGATGTTTCTTTAACTTTGGTTTACGTAGCCCATCAGGAAGAACCCTCAACAAAGTGTCATGTAGAAGTAGTAATAATTCATACAATTTACCAAGTCAGCAAATTCATATGATATTGTACAAGCGTACTCATACAAAATTCTACCACTTTTACTCCTGCTGCTGTCATTGGCCATTGCCTCAGCTCTCCTGCAGTCAAGTCACTATTATTTGTACAGTGCTTTTAACAATGCATGTCAAAGCAGCTTTACATCAGGTTTACAGTATTTATATGCAGATTGTGCCCGTTGTAAGTAGTCAGAGTGTTTGTATCATAAAGTTTATTTTAAGTCCATTGGAATCTTTATTAATCTTTACAAATTGGTGCGGTCTCTTCCAGTTCTAACAGTACATGATACCTGTCCACACCTCAGAGTCTGCCTTTCTTTCCATGTTGATTTTTATTGAACATAATCTGTCTAAGAAGCAAGAGTCTGGAAATGCTGTTTTAACTTGTTACGTGACAAATCAGATCTTCAGTTAATTTGGCCAAATCAGATCACTTAAAGCTGTTCACTACAAGAACAAGAACTATAATGATAACTTTTTTAGCATCCACACCAACAGACAATAATGTTCTGTTTATTATAACTGCACGCTGTGATTGTTGTCTGCCATTTAAATGCTTCAGCTCTTTAAAGTCTGGTGGATTCTGATTGGCTGTCAATGTTTTTATTGTTCATCAGCTGGAAAAATTTGTTCTGAAAGAGTCAAAAGAGATTCCAATGATATTGTTCCTCTGTGTCATTAAAGGTTAAATAGCTGCGGTATAGACTCATCCTTGGTGTGAAGATGCCTTTAAATTGCTTACAACAATACCGCCAGCATTTAATCATATTTAAAATAATTCATAAAAATATAGCTTGCTATTGAAGAATACAGCTTTTTCCAATGCTGTTTTCCTCTTATTCTGTAAAACGTACACACAAAAGTCTGTTTCTCTTCATCTTATTCTTTCACTCCGTCACTCACTCACACATTGTTTTATACTCTATTGTAAGGTAGAAACTGAGAGTTTGCGTGATGGCCTTTTCTCAGACTCTGAATCTGATGTATGCAGATGAACTCAGGAGCCTGCTAGAGTTGCCGGGGAACTTGAGCTTGAAGTATATAGTTATAACTGCTTAATTTATGTTTAAACAACAACAATAATAATTAAACATGGGGTTAATAGATATTTTCTTGTTTACAGCTAAAGACCAAAAACGCAAAGAAAATCAGTCACAGCAAGCCGGTCAAACCAGTCCTGATGGGGATGAGGAATGAACATGGCCTACACTTGTGCCCAAACAGAAAAGATAAGTTGCACATTTCCACTGGTATGTATGTGTTCAAGCTATGCAGTATATGTGGTACAGCATTTGATGTTGATCTCTCAAAGAACTCTTCAAGGTGTCATTTTTCACATACACATCTTTTTATAGCTCCTACAATGAGCAAATCAGCTGTGAATCATCTCTGGGATTTGGGCAGGAAATGACCGAATATGGTGAGTACTGACACCTGTATTCACCAACACTATTTCTCTGGAGTTATCATTGACTTATTGTTTTCTCTCTTTGTTTGAAGGAGGATGAAGCCAGTTGATGAAGATATCAATTCAATGCCCACCAAGTGAAGCACTGCTGCCTGAACCCATCAGATATCTGCTGTGAAGACTGCATTCCTGAACAGCTCTACTGCGACTGCTCAGATGTTACGGGCCATAAAAGAAACTTCAGAACTGAACAACTGGAAGATAAGAGGAGGGATTCATTTAGCCCATAACTCCATCAAGAATCAATGGTAAGTCCAGTGCAACAATTAAAAATACAATATTTTGTTTATTGATTACCACACCCTAAATACATGTTTTGTCCCTCCAGGACATCTGCACCAGGTGGTGTGTGAGGAAAGCACAGAGGACTGTCAGAGACTCCAGCCACCCGAGCCCTGGATTGCTCTCACCGTTACCATCAGGCAGATGTGATCTCAGAACCTTCACCAGCAGACTGCAAGACAAGTTCTTTCCACAGACAATCAGACTGAACTGAACTCAGTAACACCACACACAGCACACAGCACACCAACCTCTTATGCACTGCACTCTATCACTTACACTGACTGGACTCTGACTCACTATTATTCTGCACCGTGACATTCTGTTTGCACTAATTCATGCCGTACTGCACTGCAAAGATATATATGTACTGTGATTATTGTTTATTATTTTTTTCATTTCATGCTCTCTGTATAGAATAATATTTACCATATAATGTTCTCTTTATGTATTGAGTTCTTATATATATATATATATATATATATATATATATATATATATATATATATATATATATATATATTTGTGTTGCATATATATATTCAATACATGTCATCCATATTGTCATGCTGCAGTTTGCACAGAAGACTTTCACCACCTGTACACTTGCGTTCATGGTATTGTGACAATAAAGTGATTTGATTTGAATTGGTCACATTTCTTTTGTTCATCAGTTGTACTGTAGGGTGCTGGGTAACAACTGAAAATTGTTTATGACATGGAAGAAGATTATGATAGGGACATGGACAAGCAAGCAAGAGGAAGAAAACCAGGAGAGCTCTGATGATGAGCAGGAAACTGAATGTGATTCTATGATGCTCAAGACATTTCACCATGCATGCATTTGGGTGGCTTCATCTGATTAAAATAATATGGTTGAAACATAACCCATTTTTATTATTATTATGTCTTAATATGCTACTTTAGCTGTCTTTATGCTATGTCCTCCAGTAAATTATTGCACATAGTGTTGGATAATAAACTATTAAGTAAATATTCTGTATTAGGGATGGTGTTTGGTAAATACACCATTTAATTTAGTAAACAATACATATAATTACTATGATTGTTTTAATTAAAACATGAACATTTACAAGAAGGGAATGCTGAAAGATGCATTAGAAGAGACTGCATGGACTATATTGCTGCAGGCACTTCTTGCACAACTGTACTCAGTTTACCAGGGAAAGATCAACAAGAATCCTATACTGTATTATAAGCAAGATGAGCATGGACATTACTGATGTATAGCACCTGAAGAGGACAAAGATAAGACATTTATAACACAGAGATACAAATGAGGTCTTTTATATTATGAATTGCATGAATTGTATGGCTTTTGCATCATAAACCACACACTGTCTGTACCTTGTCTTACTGAATGACACATTGGCCTTACAGTACAATGAAGTGTCACAATATATATTAGTTGTTTAAATTGGTGTCTTTGTTTACTGTCAACACTGTATTCTTGCTCCTGATCTAATGAAATAAATGGAGCACTTTCCAAATAGGCACTGATGTAGATTTGTTTGGGGTCTGTTCTTATTCTAAGATAACTATGACTTGCAACTTACATATTGACGAGTTACTGAAAAGACCATCTAAAAACTGTGACTCAGCACAGTTAGTTGTGATATTGAGAATATATGTGTGTATGTTGTACTGCCCTTCCATCCTCAGGGGCCCAGTAGAGTCCCCTGGAAGAGCAAAAACAATTAACATTTCAAATGGCTGTAAATCAAAGTCTGATTATAGTTTTAAAGAGAAATTTGGCAGGACAACTACTTATGCTGTGTTAATTAAATAATGTTGGACAGAGTTTTCAAACATAATATGGAAAGGTGGTATAAAGGTGTTTAAAAGAGTGCTCTTAGTAAAATACCAAACTTCAGCCTGCCTCTTACATATGTCATAAATGTTTGCACAATGAACATGTTTAAATATACCTTTGTTCAAAAAAGATAGTATTTTCCCCCATTTTATTATTAAACATTTTAAACTACATTACCCATAAGCCTCTGCCATTCAAACGCGAAAAGCATGGCGCTGGTATTTGTAGTTTAATAAAGTTATGCTCAGGGTTAGGGTTACGATCTCGGTAAAGTGGTAATTTCTCACGACATAGAAACACTGCATTGTTAACTGAAGGTATTACTGACGTAATAATAACAGCAAAACGTACTTTACAACATTAAGCTTTTTTTAATTTGGGTTAAAAGATAGTCCAATCACAGCGAGTTCTGCGAGTGGCAAGGGCACTTCAAAGCCAATGGCAACCCAGTTGAGCAGAAGCGTCACACGTACTTGTCCATATATGGTAATTCGTAACAGAATCTTCTGGGATCTTGGGGTGAATGGACAGATAATCAGTTAAATGTTTATTTGTCTCCACTCATTATAAAATTACAACAACAGATTGCATCGTGTGGTTAACCTGATGCAGCAACAGATTTGTTGATTACAGTGAAGAAATAGTTCGCATTGTACACATTGTTTACACTAATATTAATGTACAATATTTAAACTCAAAAGTTTGCATACACTGTGTGAAAAACAAATAAGTCAAAATGTTTAATTTGCTTACAAAAAACCCCTCTGATAATTATTCAAACATGCTATATTTTTCTACTATTCAATTTTGCTTCTGTAATATTTACAGTGTATTTATAGTGTATTAAAGGAAAACAATCAATCACTTGTTTCCTGGAAATGGACCCTACAAACTTGCCATTCTTAGATCTGCCAGTTGAACTATGCAAAAAAATAAAATAAAATAAAAAATCATGAATCACACATTGTGTAGTCATTTTACAACGTTTATTGATATCTCAAACTTTTCCCATATAGTTCTCTCTCCAGTTTGTGCCACTATGGAGAAAAAATGAAAACAAAAAAGCAGTTGATTATAAAAATGTATTTGCATGGAGGCAACTAAGAAATATGCAACAGAAAACCCCTTTAAAAAACATTGTCTATATTAAAAAATAAAGAGAATTTGTTTACAGAAAATGTTATAAGCTGTCAAATAATATGCAAGCCTCCATTTGAAAAGTGCATATTTTCTTCTCTTTAACAAAACAAATAAAAAAGGCAAAAATAATTAAAAACAATATTTCAATATTTTACAATTATTACCTTTAAAAATATATCTCCTGTAATCATTGTTTGCTACTATTGTGACTAAATGCAAGACAAATTAATGGTTAATATTAATTATAATTTTAAAATGATAAAAGTCAACCATTTTGAGCAAGAATATATATATATATATATATATATATATATAGTGATAGTGACAAAGTGCAGTGCTCACAGGAGTGCAGTGCTCACAGTAGAGATGGGAGTGTTAACTGTACAGGAGAAATTAATACAAGTAGACATGCTAATATTGGAAGTTTGCAGTAAAGGACTGAGAGCAGATCTGCCACACGAGAGAGAGAGAGAGATGTGGAAGCTTTTGGAAGGGCTGATATTGTGGAAAGCTGATGGAGTAATCTGTGAAAAATCCTGCAAGACAGGAAGAGACAGAATTGAACACATGATGATGAATAAATATATTGACAACAACAAATGGTAGACAACAACATAATTGCAGCATGTATAACAGTAAACAGAACATTATTGTCTGTTGGTGTGGATGCTAAAAAAGTTATCATTATAGTTCTTGTTCTTGTAGTGAACAGCTTTAAGTGATCTGATTTGGCCAAATTAACTGAAGATCTGATTTGTCACGTAACAAGTTAAAACAGCATTTCCAGACTCTTGCTTCTTAGACAGATTATGTTCAATAAAAATCAACATGGAAAGAAAGGCAGACTCTGAGGTGTGGACAGGTATCATGTACTGTTAGAACTGGAAGAGACCGCACCAATTTGTAAAGATTAATAAAGATTCCAATGGACTTAAAATAAACTTTATGATACAAACACTCTGACTACTTACAACGGGCACAATCTGCATATAAATACTGTAAACCTGATGTAAAGCTGCTTTGACATGCATTGTTAAAAGCACTGTACAAATAATAGTGACTTGACTCTGCAGGAGAGCTGAGGCAATGGCCAATGACAGCAGCAGGAGTAAAAGTGGTAGAATTTTGTATGAGTACGCTTGTACAATATCATATGAATTTGCTGACTTGGTAAATTGTATGAATTATTACTACTTCTACATGACACTTTGTTGAGGGTTCTTCCTGATGGGCTACGTAAACCAAAGTTAAAGAAACATCAAATGCTGTGCAAATGTAACTGCAGTACAGTTTAGTCAAGGTGCTCAGACCAACACAGACGTACCATTGGAAGTGTTTGTCTTTGCAGCTTTTGGTATTCTCCGTAACACACAAGATGGCCAAATTCAAATCCCATGATAGGCCTTCCTTTGGTCTTCCCTTTCAGCTGAAATGAAGAGAAATATATACATGTTGAGACAGTGTGTTAAAAATGACCAAAGTGACCAAAATATTTGAGAGGAAGGACTGTAAAGAAAGATATTATTAACATGTAAAAAATAAGGATGCGTTCATTAAAGCAAATCAGCTATAGCTAAATGTGTTCAACATTACCTGTGAAGGGTTGAATCTTTGAAGAACTTGTTCAGCCTTCTTGGCAGCTTCTTCAAGATCAGCAAAATAGGAACGGAAAAGCTAAGAGAGAGACACACACACACACACACACACACACACACACACACACACACACACACACACACACACACACACACACACACACAACATTGAATTTTAAATTGTTCGTGGAATTCTAAAATGTTGATTTGTTCTACTTTTTAAATGTATCTACATGTATGTTTTTGTTGCATTTATATCTGTTCTAGACTCAATGTAAACACTACGCTTTGGCAATACATTGTAACAATTGTCATGCCAATAAAGTACATATTGAATTAAACTGAATTGAGAGAGAGAGAGAGAGAGAGAGAAAGAGAGAGAGAGAGAAAGAGAGAGAGAGATATGGCTTCTTAAAAGAGCTGCTGGAGTATGTGATCTGGCGTTAACTGCAAGACAGAAAAAAAATATTGAATTACTTCACAAAAACATATTAAAGGCGTGGCAAGCACTGCTTTACAAATAGTATACAGTACAGTTACTGTGGTAAAAGCATGGTGTTGTGGTTATTGTGCTTTAACTACAAATACCACAGTAAAACTACGGTTACTGTGGTAAACTCAGTACGTGTTGTGGTTATCGTGCTTTAAATATCACAGTAAAACTACGGTTACTGTGGTAAACTCATAATACGTGTTGTGGTTATTGTGCTTTAAATATCACAGTAAAACTACGGTTACTGTGGTAAACTCATAATACGTGTTGTGGTTATTGTGCTTTAAATATCACAGTAAAACTACGGTTACTGTGGTAAACTCATAGTACGTGTTGTGGTTATTGTGCTTTAAATATCACAGTAAAACTACGGTTACTGTGGTAAACTCATAATACGTGTTGTGGTTATTGTGCTTTAAATATCACAGTAAAACTACGGTTACTGTGGTAAACTCATAGTACGTGTTGTGGTTATTGTGCTTTAAATATCACAGTAAAACTACGGTTACTGTGGTAAACTCATAATACGTGTTGTGGTTATTGTGCTTTAAATATCACAGTAAAACTACGGTTACTGTGGTAAACTCATAGTACGTGTTGTGGTTATTGTGCTTTAAATATCACAGTAAAACTACGGTTACTGTGGTAAACTCATAATACGTGTTGTGGTTATTGTGTTTTAAATATCACAGTAAAACTACGGTTACTGTGGTAAACTCATAATACGTGTTGTGGTTATTGTGCTTTAAATATCACAGTAAAACTACGGTTACTGTGGTAAACTCATAGTACGTGTTGTGGTTATTGTGCTTTAAATATCACAGTAAAACTACGGTTACTGTGGTAAACTCATAGTACGTGTTGTGGTTATTGTGCTTTAAATATCACAGTAAAAGTACGGTTACTGTGGTAAACTCATAATACGTGTTGTGGTTATTGTGCTTTAAATATCACAGTAAAACTACGGTTACTGTGGTAAACTCATAGTACGTGTTGTGGTTATTGTGCTTTAAATATCACAGTAAAACTACGGTTACTGTGGTAAACTCATAATACGTGTTGTGGTTATTGTGCTTTAAATATCACAGTAAAACTACGGTTACTGTGGTAAACTCATAATACGTGTTGTGGTTATTGTGCTTTAAATATCACAGTAAAACTACGGTTACTGTGGTAAACTCATAGTACGTGTTGTGGTTATTGTGCTTTAAATATCACAGTAAAACTACGGTTACTGTGGTAAACTCATAATACGTGTTGTGGTTATTGTGCTTTAAATATCACAGTAAAACTACGGTTACTGTGGTTACTGTGGTAAACTCATAGTACGTGTTGTGGTTATTGTGCTTTAAATATCACAGTAAAACTACAGTTACTGTGGTAAACTCATACACGTTGTTGTTATTGTGCTTTAACTACAAATACCACAGTAAAATTATGCTTTATCTACAAATACCACAGTAAAACAACGGCTACTGTAGTAAACTCATAATACATGTTGTGGTTATTGTGCTTTAAATACCACAGTAAAACTAAGGTTACTGTGGTAAACTCATAGTACGTGTTGTGCTTTAACTATAAATACCACAGTAAAACTACGCTTTATCTACAAATACCACAGTAAAACTACGGTTACTGTGGTAAACTCATAGTACGTGTTGTGGCTACCATACCTACAAAAAATACCACAGTAAAACTACAGTTACGGTGATGAGAGGCATGGTATATGTTGTAGTTACTGTGTATTGACTACACATGACATGGTCGAGCAACAGTTACTATGGTAAAAATATGGTAAATGTATGAACTTTTTACATGATCACAATTATCACACAATACTGGGTTGGTTGATTTGTTGTGCTGTCATCAGCCATGTCTAAACGTTGAAGACCCATGTCACAACATGATTAGAAACGGTTTTATTTATTGATTTATTTAAAATCTATATTATAGACAGGTCTATAATATACAGTAGAAGTTAGCTTAGGCTAATGTCAATGGCAGGCTACCAGCTGTGCTAGCTCCACTAACAACTCATTTGAACACATTACCTCATCTAATGTGATGCAGAAACACTGAAATAATTCAAATAATACCGTTAAACACGTGATCTCGTTACATAAAAAGAGTGTTGCCTTTACTTACCTGTTTGAAGGTGCACGCGCATCAGGTGAACCGGGCGAACCGAGCCGTGACCGAGCCTCGCTGGTGACGTCACTGCCGCTGAAGATGCTGCGTGGTATTCCCACTGAGCAAAGACACGTCCAAAAGACGTCAATTTAACGTCTTTGCCGTACGTTCAAAAGACGTCCTCTGAGGAGCCAGAATGAAAGTTTTTGCGACGTCTTTTTTAGACGTCTTTTTAGAGTTCAGTATTAACGTCCAAATGACATAAATAGTGAACGTTCAGAAGACGTCCTCTGAGGAGCCAGAATGAAAGTTTTTGCGACGTCTTTTTTAGACGTCTTTTTAGAGTTCAGTATTAACGTCCAAATGACATAAATAGTGAACGTTCAGAAGACGTCCTCTGAGGAGCCAGAATGAAAGTTTTTGCGACGTCTTTTTTAGACGTCTTTTTAGAGTTCAGTATTAACGTCCAAATGACATAAACAGTGAACGTTCAGAAGACGTCCTCTGAGGAGCCAGAATGAAAGTTTTTGCGACGTCTTTTTTAGACGTCTTTTTAGAGTTCAGTATTAACGTCCAAATGACATAAACAGTGAACGTTCAGAAGACCTCCACCGAGGGGCCAGAATTAAAGTTTTTGCGACGTCTTTTTAGAGTTCAGTATTAACGTCCAAATGACATAAATAGTGAACGTTCAGAAGACGTCCTCTGAGGGGCCAGAATTAAAGTTTTTGCGACGGCTTTTTTATACGTTAATTCTAGTCATAGTGAAGGCAGTGTGCAGAAGTACTGCTTTCAATTGTAAATAATAAATTAATACCTATCCCCTTAGTTGTACCTGTCCAAGACATATGGGTGTGCAAAGACATTTTAGTTGCTTTATTTGCAATTGGAAATACGTGATTTATTAAAAAGGACAGAAATAAAAAAAAAGTTTGAAATGACTTTTTAACCATCTTTAATGAGTTTTTCTGCAAAATATTAACAGAAAATTTGATAAAACAAAATTCTAATAGTTAAACAACAACAACAAAAATCCCCTAAACTGGAAATAAACACAAATATCTTGCAAAAAACCCTTAGTTATTTCCCACCCCTGTATGCCCTCCACCTCCTTTCCTCCCCGGTGCATGCTTGATATGTTCAGCTGCATGAAGTTTTATTGTAGCCTCTGTGGTGTCTCTGTCCCATTTCATGACTGCAGCTGCAAGAGTTGAACAAAAACAAAAATTACAAATATGTAAAGAAAACCAGTGTACGTTACATTGCAATTGTACATTACATTGCAGTATGCATGTTCTTTTAGTATTTATATGTGAAAACATTAATATTTGTTTATACTTTTTATAATTCCTCCTGTCAAGAAATCAAATAAAAAGGAAGCACTACACAGAATGCAAATACTGCAAAAAAACCCGCAATAACCGAGGAGGCTGGCACAACATCCAATTTCTCTCAACAATGTGGAAAACAAAGGCATGTACAGCCAACTTATTAACAGGTTTGCAGTGGGCAAAACCATTAATATATGCATTTTTTTGCAGAAAAATGTTTTGTTACTTCTCAGAGAAATTAAAAATGTAAATGTACAAAGTACATAAATTAATAATTTGTTTTCCCTGAAGATCCTCCGGTAAATGTATAACAGGGTTTGAAATTAACATTAACGACCATCAAGCCGGAAAAAATCCAATGTGGTAGGTAAAGATGTCCAATCACTATGGAGGATGAACACTAAAAATAAAATTGTAAATTAAAATGAAGAGTATTTATTGTCAATTAAATAACACAAACAAAAATGTAAATAAATTAATCACTTCAAATAGGCAAATAGGTACATTTAATATATATATATATATATATATATATATATATATATATATATATATATATAAATGTTTATTTTGACCTATAACAATGCGTTATCACTTAATTCACCATGTACTGTACAACAAAAATAACCCTAACCCTCTACAAACACGTTTGTTTGACATGTTTGTGCATGATTTTCGGCTGTCCTAAACGAAAGATTTGTAATGACATTATAAAATTGCTTAAATTGCAGTCTGTAGAAGGCTTTAAGGCCGGGACACACCAAGCCGACTTCGGCAGCGTCTGGACAACAGCGGCTATCAATAGTATATATTCGTCATTTAAAAGGAGAAACCAAAACAAGAATAAACGAAATACATGCAGATATACGAAACGTAAGCAAAACAGCACTTGCTTACCATTTTGAACATCAGTTATGTTGATAACTTTCTTCATTTTAAGCGGCTCATGTTGTTATGCAAATATTTGCATATTGGAATGCAGCATTCACGTAACATTAGAACAGTCCTCTGTCTGTGCCGCCTTCATTTACTTGCCCATTTTCATCACTTTTGCTTTAATTCTCGGGCACTGACTCATTCGCTAAACTGAGCATCCAATCAGAGTTCTCTTTCTCACCTACGGTCCCGACACAGACTCAACATGTCGAATCGGGCAAACTACCGCTGAAGTGAGCCTGACGAGAGCTGAGTGGAACACACCAAACAAACAAGCCTGACAGATGCACACTGATGGCCCGATGGCCGATTGTTAGCTTAGCTTTAGGCTACAGGCAGATGCGTTTTTTTTAAAGGAACACTCCACTTTTTTTGGAAATAGGCTCATTCTCCAACTCCCCCAGAGTTAATAAGTTGAGTTTTACCGTTTTTGAATCCATTCAGCCGATCTCCGGATCTGGCGATAGCACTTTTAGCATAGCTTTGCATAGATCATTGAATCCAATTAGACCAGTAGCATCGCGTTCAAAAACGATCAAAGAGTTTCGCCAGACCCGGAGATCGGCTGAATGGATTCAAAAATGGTAAAACTCAACTTATTAACTCTGGGGGAGTTGGAGAATGAGCCTATTTCCAAAAAAAGTGGAGTGTTCCTTTAAGGGCTAGGGCTAAACTCTAATGTACAATATGCTTTTGAATTTGATTGATTTATTTATTTTTTGTTTGTTCAACAGGTTACCGTTTAAAAAAAATAATAATAATGTCATGATCCAATTGGGTATACTTTTATTATAATAACACTAACAGAATGTTTTTCTTAGTTAATCTTTTTCGAGCATTCAGTTGCCATTTAAATTCAGATTCAAGGCCAGATTCCTTTTCTGGTTTTGGCCACTCATCTCGGACTCGACCTAGACTCTGTCTTGAGTGCAACTCACAGATTTTTGGACTTGGCTCCAATGTTCCTTAATTTTTTTTTTCTTGCTGAACAAAACTATTCTCTATTGGGTGGACATTTTGCCCACCTGAGTAAAACCATTCTATATAACAGACCTGTACAGCGTGCAAAAACACAAAAAATTGTGTAACTTTTAACTATAATGTGGTGTTTATATTTGATTTGACCCTTGATGTAACTAAATGATGCACATTTACGTTTACCTGAGAAAACAAGTGCTGTGTTACTTACCAAGAAACTATTAAAAATCATTGAAAAATCTCCCACAGAACAGTTCAATTCTTTATAATAATATAATATATTTTAATGTAATAAATAATACAATATAATATAATATATGAAAAAATGAAGCAGTTATTGGGGTCAATTATTTATTAGTCTAATAATATAAAATATTTTAAACAAATATTTTCAAATGATGTAAACGAGAATTCTTTTACAGTTATCTAAAAAAAATCATTAGTGACCTGTGTTTAACTGTAAATGTCTTTTTGTTACCGTTCTGTGCCCATCATCCACTATCTCCATCACTTAATCAAGCCACTATTCATTAAAATATGATGACGTTTTATTTCATATATCATTGTGTTGGCTTTTTTGTTGAGCTATTTCATCCACAACCATTAAAGTATTAGATTGTTGTAACAGTATAGTGACGCAATTCTATAGTGGTTTGTCCAAGCATTGCAGTTATTTCACATTTACTAGAATTCAATCAAATGGCTTTACAACTCATTTTTGTGTCTGTCCTGTGCACGGTGTATAATTTCTCCAGAGCAGCTTAGAGGAAACACTGCTCATCTCGGCTCAATTAGTAGACTCTGACTCAATGAAGGTGGAGTAGAACACAAAACTAATAACATTAATATCAAGTGGCCATGGCTGATTAACATCATAATGCATTATATAGCTTTCTGCTTGACCAGCTGACTCCAATATTCTCATTCAACAAGCAAGAAAACAAACTTTCATTAAATAAAATTCTATCAATTGACTAAACTGTTTTCCCTTCTACAGTGTGATTTTGCTACATTTAGAAAAAAACTGAGGTAGTGAATATGACTGAGTTAAACTTAAATGACATGGGGAAAATGCTGAGTACCATTAATTGCTTCATAAGTTTTAGTCGTCTCCAGAGGCAGTTTCTGCATCTTCCCCTTCCCCTTCATGTTGAATTTTGCCATCAACCGGTTGGTAAAGAGCCTAAAGAAACAAATGCACCATTTAAAAATGACGTGTGTGGTAATCTACAGCTGTAGCATGGATGAGTGTGCTAAGAGTGGACTAAAGAGATGTGGTTTTGAACACTGCAGTTTTCTGAAATTGATTAAACAAACCTCTTGCATTTCAGGTAATTAAAGTCTGTGTGAACTGGAATTTGCTGCTGACTTCATTTCAGTATAGTGACATATTTCCAACTGAAACAGAATATTAAATAGCAGGGAGGGTTTTATTGTAGTGCTCCTCCTCTCCATCTCACTCATAGCAAACTAACAGTTGGAGGGACGTGGTTAAGGATATTCTGCCCAATCAGACTGACATCATCATAGAAGAAATTACATTCTAGAGCAGCAAATGTTCAGATTTTGATTAAAGATTGCTAAAACAAACAATTTTTTCAGTAGATTAACTTGCACGTGGGATGGCCGATATGGCAAAAATATAATTTCACAATTTTTCAGGAAAACCACAATTACGATTTTATCATGATTCTTTGTCATGTTGGTTTTACTATTTTGCAAGTTATCCGAGCATTACAGCCAAACTAATTTCCGTATTTTAAAATTCCCTCTCTCAAGTTGTTTTAAACCTAAATGAGTTTATCTCTTGTTGAACATGAAAGCTATTTTGAAGAATGTGGGTAACCAAATGGTTGCTGGTCCTTAGTGACTTCCTTAGTATTTTTTTCCTGCTGTCAAAGTCAATGCGGACCAGCAACTGTTTGGTTACCCACATTCTTCAAAAAAAAAAAAAAATTATATATATATATATATATCATTTTTGTTCAGCACAAAAAATAAATTGATAGATTTGGGACAACATGAGAGTATAGTATGAGCATAGATATGTCACATCCTCTGTCAACTGGCAAACTGTGACAAGAAATGTCACATGTTTGGCAAGTTCTATATGTAGGGATACTGTTGAAAATACCTGTCAAGAATTTTGTGGACACAATCCCTTACATCTTTCCCTCCAATTCTTGCAAGTTGCAACACCTTTAAAGAGAGGGGGTAATATTCCTGTCATGTTAGAAAACATTAGACTATAACACGCTTCACTGATATACGACAGAAGAATATTGATAAATAAAACAGAGCATAAAATTACATCACTTCCAGAGTGTGTCTTGCAAATCATACCAGGGACTCAAAGGCTTGCTTGTCCTTGAGGCGTTCCTCCTCTCTCTCAAAGTCCTCCATCGTCTCCAGCTGCTATATATGGGCAGATGAAAGGGGAGGCTCGCTTCTTCCCAGCCTTCTGACCTCCATGTGGATATCCACCAATTTAGACAAGACTTTTTTCTGAAACTCTGAAATCAAAAAGAAACACATTAAATTCTTCATGTCAGTTTATACTGCTGGCAAAGAGCCAATAGGAAAATTATGCTATTGTTATCCTTAAACAGATGTATAAGTTAAATCTGCTAATGCTATATGTCCTGTTCAATTCATTATTTGTGCTTTTGATGCCAGTTCCGACTTAAGTACTTACTTGCCATATCCATTGGAAATCTTAAGTCTGTTTCCCTACGAGGCCATGTATGACTGGATTCATGTGCAGAGGACCTGTTACTCTGCTCTGAGAAAGACCTTCCAGAGTATCTTGAGATTGGTGTTTGATCAATTTCATAATCTGAAAGACAAAATTTGTCAAATATTACTTTGTTGTTCGTAATAGTGGATATATCTCTTGTAGCAAGTTTTGCGGCCATATGATTCATTAAGTTTGGATGATTCAAGCAACCCCAGTGCGCAATTCCTGCCTCTGCTGTACTCAGCAGTCAGTCAAGCTCAATCGGTGCAAAAACATGTTATAATCAGTGAAGCTATGTATACTGTATGATGAATAAATCTCTTACCCCTTATTTACACTGCACACGTATGTGGCACGTTATGGCTCTGACAAGGCCACGAGCTGATCGCATCCACTATAGTCAATACTTGTGTTTATACCAGCCACGCCACGGCACGGATCTGAGCGTGTCCCAGGCTCTCCGCGCTGCTTCACTTAAGATAGGCGCCTAGTGTATTTTTGACGGATAATAGTAATAATAATAATTGTTCTGCTATCGTCAAAGGCATCAGCAACAGGCGATATCTCTGACACGATACTATCATCTATCGGCACAACTCTATGCTCAACCGTGAGGCTCAGAATGTTAAACACAAAACCAGTTGTTCAAAATATGTTCAAAATATCTCACAACACGGCCGCTACTTTAGAACATTTACGTTCTTTTCTCTGTGAACTGCATAAGGGTTTAAATGAATACTCTGCTTTGAACAAATTGCTTGCCTTGTCGCATCTGGTTGCTGTCCCTGGATGGGTCGCTGTGCCTGGACTGCTTCCTGTGTTGGTACCGTTTGCTGTGATGGGACCCGCCGCTGTACTGGGAACCGTCGCTGTGCTGGGACACATCACTGTGGCTGGACTGATGACTGGACCCAGCACCCTTCAACTGGCTGGCTCGGTTTACATTTAAATGCCCAGGGTCTGAAAAACAAAACACTGAGTTAATTTATAGTAAAATGCAGGTTCATGGAAAAACAGAAGTCATACAGAAACAATTTCTTCGAGAACTTTGAGATTTAACTGAATTCACACACAACGTGGTTTAAGCATCGTTACCATTTTTTCAGAACGGATATAATCCGATACAGAGAATTCTGAGTACTGATACTGATTCAATACCAGCACAGTTTTTTAAATCAATGTAGAATTTCTATATTTCTGTGTGTTGACATGATCATCACTCTTTTGTGTGTTATACACAATCTGCTAAATATATAGTGGTGGCCAAAATGATTAGAACACTAGTATTTTTATCAGCTAAAAATGGTTTTAAGTCAGTTATTTCTATCTTTTGCTGTAGTGTGTCAGTAGGAAATATCAGTTTACATTTCCAAACATTCATTTTGCCATTAATTGTAATAATCCAAAAACCTGCAGTACTCGAACAAGAAAAAGTGCGTACATCTGCTCAGACCCTGACCTGATGCTAAGCATTTTTCCACGTCAAAGAGTTTTTACAAATATGAGCATTGGCGTGGATTTAAGCGTACGCACATTCTAAGATCAGATCTGAGCGTACATTATAAATGAGGTCCCTGATCCGGCAGAAAATGCCAATATCGGAGCCGATATCAATACAGAGTATCGTATCGGTGCAACCCTAGTTTGTGGTTGATAAAAATGGCTTGTATTCGAGGTGACTGGTTTGTTAACACGGCCGCTTCTTTAGAACATTTACGTTCTTTTCTCTGTGAACTGCATAAGGGGTTTAAATGAATACTCTGCTTTGAACAAACTGCTTGCCTTGTCGCATCTGGTTGCTGTCCCTGGATGGGTCGCTGTGCCTGGACTGCTTCCTGTGTCGGTACCGTTTGCTGTGATGGGACCCGCCGCTGTACTGGGAACCGTCACTGTGCTGGGACACATCACTGTGGCTGGACTGATGACTGGACCCAGCACCCTTCAACTGGCTGGCTCGGTTTACATTTAAATGCCCAGGGTCTGAAAAACAAAACACTGAGTTAATTTAAAGATATGCTTTAACTGTATTCACACACAATGTGGCTGATTAAATGTTTTGTGGTTGATAAAATGAGTTGGTATTTGAGGTGACTGGTTTAATATGATGATTACTAACTGCCTGTTGACCTGTCCCTGGACCCAACACCTGTCTGGTGAGACCTGGCTAAATTTGAGTGTCCAGAGTCTGAAAATTAGCAAATGTACATTATTAACAATGATTTTGTAACCACCATCATGTTATAATTATGCAAGAAAAAATATGAAAGAAATTAGTAGACTCAAGTGATGAATACTTAGTACCAGTGAACTTTTTGTTAAATCCAGCAGACTCCATCTGGATGGACTTTGTCACCTTTGATGGTGGAATGGGAAAGGAGGGCACCTTGATAATGGCATCTAGACAGATGCAGTATATAAATTAAATGGAAGCATCAGTTGTAAAAACAATGAGCTTTAAGTTTGTAATCTTATAACTTTGCAATTCTATAAGAGCTACTTAGGTTTGCAATGTCAGCAGCTTAGGAAACTGTTACCTGTCATGTCCTCTTCTTCCTCCTCCAAATCGTCAGATTCTGTAATTGTACAAATTAATATCTTTTATAACATGCACTAATTATCAGTTTAAAAAGTGACCTGAAACTTGAGGGCCTCCAAATTAATTTAGTTTATAGACTTTGATTCTCAAGACAGATTCAACAATTATCATAGAAGCATACCAAGAACATAGTCATCAAAGTTGCGTTTGGTCTTTTTCCTCCGAACTGCTTCCTCATCTTCCTCCTCTTCCTCCTCAACATGACTCGTCATGTCATAATCATCGCATTCACGAATGCTAACTGTAAGGTTAAAATCACAGACAATACAATTACAATAAAAATGACTTTACTACTAGCACTTTAACTAAGGGTGCTCGACCGATACAACTCCCCATTGGAGCACCCCTAAGTTTGACTTGATTTTTCTCATTTGGCTGCCTTACAATTTTTGGTTACACTTTATATTAGGTGGCCTTAACTACTATGTACTTACATAAAAAAATAAGTACATTGTACTTATTGTGTTCATATTGTATTGCAAAACACTTCTGCTGCTATTGCGGTGGGATACGGGTAAAGTTAGGGACAGGTTTGGTGGTCTGGGTAGGTTTAAGGGTGAGTTAAGGTGTAAGGGATGGGTCAACAGTGTAATTATAAATGTAATTACATAAATTAATTACAGATGCAAGTACATACAGGTATTTTTTACAATATAAGTACAATGTAAAAACATGTATGTACACAATAAGTGCATTGTATCAAATGTTTAATTTAAATGTATGTACATAGTAGTTAAGGCCACCTAATATAAAGTGGGACCCAATTTTTATTTTGACAAATAGCAAAGAATCTAATTAGATTATTAAAAAAACTTACCAGAGGTCATTTTACGCTTCACCAAGGTGAATGTCATCCAGTCATCCTGAGGGGAGTGCCGATTGAGGAAAGCTGCCTTTTCCCCTTTTTTAGGCCATCTAATGATTTGTTTTTCAGCATCAATCCAGTTGTCTGGTGCAGTTCCCTCCACTTCTTTACCATGCTCCAACCACACAGCTCTGGCATACATGATCTGGGAAGTAAAACACATTCATAAAGTTAAGTTAGCATGTTTTCGCCCTACTTTTTTTATGAAACTACTGCAAATAAACAAACACAAATGACACCAGAAATAAATAATACACATTGGATTGTCAATACTCATCATCAGTACGCTCACTTATGCTGTGTACTTACAGGTCTGAGAAATGCTGTTGATATTGAAATCACCAAAACAAACACCCAAAAGGATCACATCTCTATCTTGACAGCCCCGAACAAATGAACAAACAAGTGAATATGACACAAGACACAGAGCATATTCATCTCTCTAATCTCTGTGTTTACTGAGCTGAACAAACTGCATCATCGTGAGTGCATACACTCCTTACTGCTGATTGGCTATGTTTTGTGCACGGTCTGATCCAATATCAAACATTGTGTTTTCAGAAATCTGAGTCCACCTTTAAGTGCTCTAAACTCATTAATTATGAAAAAATAGTGTAGGACACATTTACATAGAGCAGGGGTGGCCAACGTCAGTCCTGGAGAGCCACAGTCTTGCAGACTAAGCTCCAACCCTAATCAAACACACATGAACAAGCTAATCAAGGTCTGAGCGTTACAAAGCTACAGGCAGGAGAGGTTTTATTAAGGTTGGAGCAAAACTCTCCAGGACCAACTTTGGCCATCCCTTACATAGAGGTTAATTAAGATAAAACTTGCCAACCTTCAAATTCTGTGTTCTATACCATGGAGGAGAGGTATGAGGACAGAACCACCATTTTCATGAGGGAGGCAGGCCACCTTGCGGAACAGATCAGTTTCAAGCAGTTGTCGTCTTTTCATCCTGTCTTGCCCATTTCTTGTGTACACTATATTGAGAATTTTGGAGTTGCACGGCTTCTCAAACAACGGTGATGTGTAACGCTGGTGCAGGACATCACATACCACAATCCCATCTCCTCTTCTTTCTCTGATGAAAGCAAATTTTTCATCTCGCAAGAGAAAACAACTGTCCTTTTCCTTTGTAGAAAGAAACATTCGAGGTCGTGCTTCAGGCTGTGTTTTGGCGTTTGCATATTCAATCTCTGACAATCGCCTGGTCACCTGTGCTAGGGGATTCTTCCCACTCCGTACATGTTTCTTGATTTGTTGGAGATGGTTTTCAAAAGGAAAACCAGAAATATCATTCAGCGAGCAATTGAAGTGACGCACATCCTCATGAAGGTGAATCAGTCCATGTACATTGTAAACTGAAAAATACTTTCCGTACAGGTCAGCACAGCGCATGACAAAGTGCGACATGAGTTCATGGGCATACTGAAGGTATGAATTGCGAGTGCTCTCATCTGACTCTAACATAATTGACATAGCTACTGTCAAGGACAGGAAATGGTAGTATCTTTCGGGAGATAACACGTTCTTTAGCACAACTGGTCCTGTATACAACAAAAACTGCCGAAATTCTGTGGCCTTCCACCTGTCCAGGTCTTCTAAACCCCGGGGCTGCCGAGCAAATTCACTAGGCATCTTTCCTCGCAGTCTGTTTAGCTTTTGAGATATTTCTTGCCTTTGCCTTACAGATAAGCGGCAAAGTGTTGGGCCCCGAGTCAAGAATATTAGCATCCGTCGAACCACTCCCAAGTTGACCATATGCATATAGTCTAAGACAAAAGAGCTAACACAAGACAGTCCTGCAGCAGTGAATGGGCTGACACCAGTTTGATGGTTCTTGTAAGCTACTGCACTGAAAGCTTCATCTGTTCGCAAGGTGCATCCCTGCTCATTAAATACCACTCTTCTTGTGATGTAAGCACCTTTGGTGATGCACCTCTCACAACTGTGATAGGCATTATGACTTTTAATGCGCTTCAGATAAGCTCTTGCTGGTGCGTCGCAGATCAATGCTTTAACATGAACAGTGTAGGTCTTCTCTTCATGAATCAGCCCATTCTCTGTGAGATGTTTGCACTCCATCAAAAAGTCATCAAGATATTCCTCAAGAGGATATGGTTTGTTGTCCCCACAAAAGAGAGCAACCATAAATGGCTCAAAGTTGTGAAACTTCGCCAATATTGGCCAGAACTGGACTTTGCTGCTTTTAAAGAGTGGGACACCATCAATATTGATGCTGAGGTTTACTGAATTATGATCATGTGTGAAAGACGTTGTCTGACTTAGTAAACGACAAATCCCCTTTTCTAACCCATAATAAATGTATTGCCCACTACATTTCGGCTCAGATCCTACAGCTCGTGGTGTAGCAAGGAGTGTCCTTGCATCCTTTGGTAGCAGGTGTCCTTGCTTTCTTAATATTGCCAATAATTCATTTAAGGATCTTTGTGTGGTTTTGTTCTTTGTAGACCATTGTCTTAAGTTCTCTTCTAAATTGGGAAAATCCAATTCAGCATCATCATTTAGAACTTCTTTTTCTGAGTCAGAAGACACATACTCCACATCAGTGTCAAAGTCTGATTCATATGTTGTCAAACTGTCAGTTGCCAAATGAATACTTTCAAAACTGCTTGTAGTGTCTGCCTGGTTGTTATGTAATCCACAGGCTGATCTATCGGTCACTGATCTCTGACTTTCATGGTCATCATCAGTGTCAGAATGCAGTAACAGATCCATTTCTGCCTTCCTTTTTCGCCATGCTTTTAGATAAGCCATCTGTAATATAGTTTGATCCTGAGTCAGATTCTGAACTGTGCTTTCTTCAAATAAAATGTTTTGGTATGTCAACAGTTCTCAAAGCTCTAACTGTATGTATGAATAGAATTTCATAGTCATGCACTAGGCAAGCTTTATGTGATGTAGACCAGTGGTTTTCAATCCTGTTCCTCGGGACCCACTGCTCTGCACATTTTGCATGTCTCCCTTATCTGACACTCATTTGAGTTCATGGAGCTCTTTCCTAATGAGCTGATGATCTGAATCAGGTGTGTAAATTATGGAAACATGCAAAATGTGCAGAGCTGTGGGTCCCCAGGAACAAGTTTGAAAACCACTGATGTAGACGGACTATAAATTTAATTGATTTTACGTCATCACAAAAAATGTCATCAATCCTTTTTGGTTTAATGATGAAGAGAGGTACAGTATGTGCTCAAACCAAGCTAGTTCCTATTACATTCAATTTAGTTAAAGTTTATTTAGACAGTGCACACAATAATTGTTTTTTTGTTTTGTTTTTTTTGCAATTTAAGTTGCAATTAGAAGTCATCCGATTATATTTGCTGACATTGTGTAACTTTCTCAGGCAGGGGTATCACACACAACATGTATATAGGTAAAGGTAAAGGCTTTCTGCTTGAACAGAAACTTACCTTTTTAAGCCTTGTACTTCAACCTGAAAGAGATAAAGAAGAATATTCGTTACAAAACTATATAAAATTATCTTTACTGGATCAAATGAAAATATGTCGCTCTGAAATACAGATCCGATTAATTTCAAGATTACTTACACTGCTAAGATAACGTTAAGTGTTTTATATTTTAACTGGCGCCAAACCCAATAAGTTAAGTTACTCTCCTGGTAAACACTTAAAGCGCCTTAAAATCTCTTGGTTAACATTACTTAACCAATAATATGCATAAAAAAAGTAATTGGGTTAATTTTCGGTCTTCTGTCCGACTATATGACACAATGATTGATTATCCATACATTATTCATTATCATTATCCAGACCTAAGCGTTTATGTGATACTAAGAAGGTATTACGTAATATTAACCATGGAAATTTTAAACTGCAAAATGTGCGTCCACGGTCGCAAAGTCTCATGAAAGGTTAACCCCAATTGGTTATGATCATGTTTAGAGTAAAAATATTGTTCAAAACATGCTGAAACCAAGACATCGGGTCGAGATAATTGTGTTAATGTGATGGGCCTGGAATGCCCGCGCAAAATGCCGCCGTTTTTAAAAAGTATTTTCAGATATTGATCAGGCATCTGATGTCATCTAAACTTAACTGGAAAACATATCAAATTGATTGTTTTTACTTACCTGTTTGCTTTATTCGAATTGTGTTCAAATTGATGGCAGTGTCAGCGGTCTCGATCGTACTGCAGGAACTTTTTTCAGTTGACGTTACGTGTGACGTCACTGACGTGGCGATTCTGAATCAATTTCGATAAGAGATAAGAGTCCGACGAAATTAAATATTTGCCAATTCTGTGTATTTTCGTTTTTTTTTTTGTTTTTTTTTTTTTTGTTTACATTTTGAAAGCTTAACATGTCCTCTGCAAATTGAGAACTTTGATCTCTTGTGATTGATGGAACGTTAAAGTTAACGCCCATTTTATGGGCATTATATCATTTTGGCTTTATAAGACTTCAAACAACCATTCTTAAAAAAAGTGAAAATAAACTAAAATCGTTCATGATCTTATTTGTTGCTGGAATGATGGAACTGGCTATAAGTCTGACTGTATGAAAGCACCTAAATTAAAATATTTAAAATTTTTGGGACAAGACAGGTACATTTTGGTCCAAATATTATTCACAACATTGGCCTACATCTTGCAGCATAACACATCTGCTTGGTGGTTCATGCCTTCTGGCTACGCCAGCACCATGGGTCTTAGTGACATAAATTATTACACAGTAATTAGGGTTGCACAAATTTGGGAATATTTAAGTGCACTCCATGGGAATTAATGAAGGGTACTGACATTTAGGCTATGTAGAACTAAAGCAAACATTATCACTGTGATTTAAAAATTTTACGATAATAATTTAGAAAGAGAAAGACCTTATTGTCAGGTATGTTTACACATATGAATATGTTTTACAATATGTATAAAAAATATTTAAAGCATAAAAGAAAAAAATAAATAATATACAATATACAAAAAAATAAGATAGATGGTATCTGTGTGCACAGGTATGTTAAGTACAATGCAAGGAAATGTAAATAATATGTGTTAAATAAATAAATGAATGTATAAATAGTGTTGTGTATTACACGTTTATTAAAGTTAACTGTTCATGAGATGGATTGACTGAGGGAAGAAACTGTTCCTGTGCTGGTCGTTCTGGTGCTCAGAGCTCTGTAGCGTCAACCTGACGGCAGCAGTTCAAAGAGGGAATGTGCTGGATGTGAGGGGTCCAGAGTGATTTTGCCAGCCCTTTTGCTCACTCTGGATGAGTACAGTTCTAGGAGAGTGGGGCAGTGATTCGCTCAGCAGTCCAGACTACCCTCTGTAGTCTCCTAAGGTCAGATTTGGTAGCAGATAGTTATAGAAGTGCAGAGGACATTCGGCGACTGCAGCGTAGAACTGTATCAGCAGCTCCTGTGGCAGGTTGAACTTCCTCAGATGACAAAGGAAGTATAGCCTCTGCTGGGCCTTTTTCACAATGGAGTCAATGTGAATGTCCCACTTCAGGCCCTGGGAGATGGTGGTGCACAGGAACCTGAATGATTCCACTGTCATTACAGTGCTGTCCATGATGGAGAGTGAGGGGAGTTTCTCCTGAAGTCCACGATCATCTCCACTATTTTGTGCGTGTTCAGCACTAGGTTGTTGTGACTGCACCAGACAGCCAGTTTTTCGAACTCCTGTTGGTAAACAGACTTGTCACAGTCCTGAATGAGTGTGATGTCATCTGTCAACTTCGAGCTTGACAGAGTGGTCAGAATGTGCAGTCGTTGGTGTACAGCAGGGTTCCTCAAATCTTTCCCTGGAGGGCTAATCTGCTGCAGAGTTTAGATCCAACCCTGATCAAACTCACCTACCTGTGATTTTCAAATGATCTTGAAGACTCTGATTAGCATGCTCAGGTGTGTTTGATTAGGGTTAGAGCTAAACTCTGCAGGAGTGGGCCAGATTTGAGGATGCCTGGTGTACAGGGAGAATGGCAGTGGGGAGAGCACACATACGGGTGCTGGATGAGAATTACTAGAAGTTTATATTGCACATCCACAGACATCCATGAGGGCCCCTAGTGAGACGTTCAGATATGGAACCATTTTTGTACATCCATAAGATGTCTAAAAGAGGGTCCCCGTCAGACGTTCAGATATTGAACCAGTTTTGCACGTCCAGAAGACGTCCAAGAGGGTCCCTACTGAGACGTTCAGATATTGAACCAGTTTTGCACGTCCAGAAGACGTCCAAGAGGGTCCCTACTGAGACGTTCAGATATTGAACCAGTTTTGCACGTCCAGAAGACGTTCAAGAGGGTCTCCGTCAGACGTCCAGATATTGAACCAGTTTTGCACGTCCAGAAGACGTCCAAGAGGGTCCCTACTGAGACGTTCAGATATTGAACCAGTTTTGCACGTCCAGAAGACGTTCAAGAGGGTCCCCGTCAGACGTTCAGATATTGAACCAGTTTTGCAAGTCCAGAAGACGTCCAAGAGGGTCCCTCCTGAGACGTTCAGATATTGAACCAGTTTTGCACGTCCAGAAGACGTTCAAGAGGGTCCCTACTGAGACGTTCAGATATTGAACCAGTTTTGCACATCCAGAAGACGTCCAAGAGGGTCCCTACTGAGACGTTCAGATATTGAACCAGTTTTGCACGTCCAGAAGACGTTCAAGAGGGTCCCCGTCAGACGTCCAGATATTGAACCAGTTTTGCACGTCCAGAAGACGTTCAAGAGGGTCACCGTCAGACGTCCAGATATTGAACCAGTTTTGCACGTCCAGAAGACGTTCAAGAGGGTCCCCGTCAGACGTTCAGATATTGAACCAGTTTTGCACGTCCAGAAGACGTTCAAGAGGGTCACCGTCAGACGGCCAGATATTGAACCAGTTTTGCACGTCCAGAAGACGTCCAAGAGGGTCCCTACTGAGACGTTCAGATATTGAACCAGTTTTGCACGTCCAGAAGACGTTCAAGAGGGTCCCCGTCAGACGTTCAGATATTGAACCAGTTTTGCACGTTCAGAAGACGTCCAAGAGGGTCCCTACTGAGACGTTCAGATATTGAACCAGTTTTGCACGTCCAGAAGACGTCCAAGAGGGTCCCTACTGAGACGTTTATATATTGAACCAGTTTTGCATGTCCAGAAGACGTCCAAGAGGGTCCCTACTGAGACGTTCAGATATTGAACCAGTTTTGCACGTCCAGAAGACGTCCAAGAGGGTCCCTACTGAGACGTTCAGATATTGAACCAGTTTTGCACGTCCAGAAGACGTCCAAGAGGGTCCCTACTGAGACGTTCAGATATTGAACCAGTTTTGCACGTCCAGAAGACGTCCAAGAGGGTCCCTACTGAGACGTTCAGATATTGAACCAGTTTTGCACGTCCAGAAGACGTCCAAGAGGGTCCCTACTGAGACGTTCAGATATTGAACCAGTTTTGCACGTCCAGAAGACGTCCAGGAGGGTCCCTACTGAGACGTTCAGATATTGAACCAGTTTTGCACGTCCACAGACATACAAAAGGGGTCCCCATCAGACGTTTAGATATTTAACCAGATTTGCACGTCCAGTAGACTTCCAAAAGTGGTTCTGAACTGATGGACGTTATACAGACATGATCTGAACGTCTCTCTGACGTCACATGTTTGCTGGGTTCGGACGCATCTGCTCTCCACTGAAGTTAATGGGAAAGATTGGCGTGTCATATGCACGCAAAAGTGGACTTTGGCGTATGCATTACACGCAATTTGAAAGTGCAAACTCGTGGTATTTATACGCAGATTGATGAGACCGGGTTGACCCTTGCAGTATGTACCTTTCAAAGACAAATATGTACCTCTGCTGATTAAATTGTACCTTATACACTCTCAGAAAAAAGGTACAAATCTGTACCTTTTAAGGTACAAGTGGCCGTCACTGGGGTGGTACCCTGAAGGGTACGATTTTGTACCTCTAGTTGTAGCTTTAAACAGAGGTGGATAGTCCAGGGGTCAGAAAGTTTTATTGGTTAAAATGATGCCACCATCATGGAGATCAGTGTGTGCTTTAGTTGGGCTCTTGGCCTTGACTCCTGACTTAGATCTCTCTCTTTGTAGCAATGCATGTGGTGCTGTGCAGAGAGGAGATTTGAGCTGATTATATACAATGAGATATTCATCCTCAACTGGCCTGGTTAAACTCAAAATACTCCCCCCCCCATTATTTATACCGTAGGTGTAGGTTTTGTATTACCAACCCTGTAAAACCACAGCACGCAAGCAATGCATGCTGGGTAACACCCCAAAACTCCCATCATGCATTGCAGTATGAAAAAAAAACACCACTGTTGAGGATGGTATGATAAGTTTTCATGTCTAAAAGCTTGAGCTGATACGCTTTTTTTTTTTTTTTTTCCAGTTTGGTGGTCACAGAATGTCAGACAATAAACCAAAAAGAGACCACTTCATGATGTTTATTCAAACAAGTCATAAGCAGAAAGCATAAGTTAATCTACTACTGAAACAATATTGCAATTGCTTAAAAGCAAATTATAAAAAAGGGTCAAGCGACAAACTAAAGCAAACACTGACCACAATTATGGTGGCATCGTGCTATTTATTTATTTTTATTTTCTTGACCAATAAAACATCAACATCTAAACATCTGCTAATTCTCAATAAGAGACTCTGCAGACATACACTGTTAAATATTTCTGTTAATTTACACCCAAATTTCAACATGATTAACCTGTTATTTTTAATAAGTGCGCCTAACTGTTAATTTTAGGAAATATATGTTAAATAACACCTAATTTTTGTTATTTAACACCTCATTGTTAAATAACACCTCATTTTTGTTATTTAACCGCAAAATCGAAAATTCAAGCAAAGATGTCGGATATGTAGGCTATGTTTGGAGTGCTTTTATGCTTATTGTAAAAAAAAAAAAAAAGTTATTATTTATCAGTGGAGAAGTTAGCAATTTCATTTCGTTTTTTTTTTTTTTTTTTTAGGTTGCTAAACAACAACGGATTCACAGACAGAAATAATAAAGTTTGCGGTGTGCATGCGCAAATGTGTTTGTTATCGTGAGTGTAATAGCCTTTAATTACCCTATTAATACCCTACACTCCGGATTTTACGCGAGACAGCCTATATATTTAGTTGAGGAACTGCGCTCCCAATGTGTGTGTGTGTGTGTGTGTGTGTGTGTGTGTGTGTGTGTGTGTGTGTGTGTGTGTGTGTGTGTGTGTGTGTGTGTGTGTGTGTGTGTGTGTGTGTGTGTGTGTGTGTGTGTGTGTGTGTGTGTGTGTGTGTGTGTGTGTGTGTGTGTGTGTGTGTGTGTGTGTGTGTGTGTCCTGTTCTTTCTGAACACGGTCTAAATATCCGTATGACACGCATCTGAAATAACATGTTCATACAGTATTTTTTGCATTCTGGGAAGGAGCATAACGTTGAAGGCGGCATTTGAACCTGCATCGAACACGGAGATCCATGTCGGAAGTTTGCGGTGATTTCATCGACCAAAATATCAATAATCCGGTGAGATTAAAGAGTTTCTTCAAAGTCATGCATAGTTTTAACATCTATCAGTGATGTTGATGTATACTAACGTTAAACGCCACGGATTTACACCACATGAAGTAAGCTAATGAGCCATGGTGATTCAAGCTAGCAACATTTTGATAGCTTGTCCATTCATTTTAGAAACAATGCGCTTATTTTAATGTCCATTTATGTATACGATCTAAATCTATAAACGTTAGGCCTATAACTTTTAAGTAATTTAGCAAGTTTGTGTGGCATTCTTGCCATGTGCACGTCTGGTTAAGCAGATTCATCCTGAAAAATCAAACGGCTAACATAAATCTATTTACTGATAGCTGTTTATGATGTTAGATAGTGGTCTAAGACTGTATTTGATGAATTCATGTCAGCTGCTCGTCTTTGATGGATTATAGCTGTTTGGGCTACCAGACATGCTGGTGTGACTATTTTATGTGCAGGTTTTAGCCTATCAATGAGGTAAATCCAGATTACCATTGAGTTGTAGATAAATGTTTACACTTTTTTTTTATATATATATATATATATATATATATATTTTTTTATTACAGATGCAGATGCAGGGTAACGTTACCATCCCTGATCACACTGCTGTTCAAGATAATATCCCAGGATGTATGTCTCAGAACCAGGTGAAAATTTGAATGGTTTCTTACTTGCTTTAATCTAGCAATTTACTGCTAATCTATCAATAAATCTAATTGGCTTGCATAATGTTTTCTTGCCAAATTTGTGGACCACAGTCAGCCACCTCTGTGGCCTATGTGAGGCACATAAAGATTCACAGCAACAACTCTCTCCCTCTATATCTTTTATCTATCTATCCATCACTCTCTCTCTGTATCTTGCTATATCTCTCTATCTATATCCCCCTCTCACTCTTTATCTATCTCTTCCTGTCTCTCCATCTGTCATTCTATCTATATATCTATCTATCTCACTCAGTGGTAGTCTTATGTCATTAATATTGTGTTTAATTTGTTCTATGTCTAGGGATATACCACTGCAGCTGACCTTGAGAGTTCACTCTCTATACCTGCAACTCCTCATCTGATACTTCTTGGTAAGTTGGTTTTAGATAGGACAGTTGGCTTTAGTGTTGTATGTAGTGAATTCAATGGTATCAAACTAAACTGTATTCAAAATGAAAACTAAAACAGAAATTTGACAGTTAAAACATTTCTGTTTCAGGAGAAACGGGAAGCCGCTTCCAGCGCTGGATGCTCAGCCTTGAGGACCAAGTCATTTGCGAAGGGATCCAGTCCACCTTTGTGACAAGGCTGGCGTCTTTTTTTTCCTGTTTTTACGTCTTTAACCTACAGTACCAAGATGAGGCAGCCTGCACGCTTGAATTCATCCAGAGATAAGATATTGTCTGTTAACACCGGCATTTTTCTGGCCTAGCTGTGGCTCAAGCATGGTTTCCACAGGTCTGGTGATGGGATTTAGCAATTAACTTTGATTTAGAAAGTTTTAGTGCAACTTAAAATATTCGCAGAAGCAAGAAGATAGTGCATGTTGAGGATAGTTCATGTACATTTGTTGTCTTTGTTGTGCTGTTAGTCTGTGTGAATTACTAGATTTTGAACCAGTGTATAATTTTTCAGACGCTTTGTGGGTATAAACCCAGAAAAAGGGACAAAGGCTGCAAAGGGGAAAAAAAGTAGAACTGTCAATTCACACGTCGCCAGCCTCTTGCGCAAGTTAATGGACTTTCAGTGGGATTTCATTTGAAAATGGTGAGTAAGATGTATACATTACACATATGTTCAAACAGCAATGACTCAGGGGGCTGGGGAAATTCATTCTAATGTTCATTCTCAACTGCCTTTCAAAGTTAGAATGCTGAACTCCTCTTCCGTGCTCTTTTACCATTCTTTTTTGTTCTTTCAATGAATTGTACTCATCACACTTTATATTATTTTATGTTATTCTGTCTGTTTTGTGCTCCGTTTCTAAAATTAGCTTTTGTTAGGTCAAGCCATGTGATATAATTTTGGATTAAAAATTTTAAATTATGGAAATCATCTCTCTCTCTCTCTCTCTCTCTCTCTCTCTCTCTCTCTCTCTCTCTCTCTCTCTCTCTCTCTCTCTCTCTCTCTCTCTCTCTCTCTCTCTCTCTCTCTCTCTCTCTCTCTCTCTCTCTCTCTCTCTCTCTCTCTCTCTCTCTTTCTCTCTCTCTCTTTCTTTCTCTCATATACAGACCCAAGACTTTGCAAAGGATTCTCATTGTGTGCTTTGAGAAAATGTTTCGTGGTCTAAGCGGTGACAGTGTTTTTATTGTTTATTGCTCTTTATTGATGAAGAGTTCCATTAAGTGTTAACTATTGGTTTGAATGTATTCATACATGTTGAATTTTAGTGGTTTAGGTAACACTACATGTATATGAAGTTCAGTATTTTGTTATAATGAAAAATGTATTTGTTACTTTTTAAGCCATGAACATGAGAAAATGAGATTTGTTTGTGATTTAATCTGAGCCTATGTGTAACATTTTTATGTGACCAGGAGTCACAGTGTATATCCTTTGAGTCTTTTTAACTGAATTTTAGCAGTTCATGGAACATTAAATGTTGAGGTTTAGGGCCCTATCTTGCACCAACGCAGCGCAAAGCCAAACACAAGTGTCTTTGCTAGTTTAAGACAGACACATTTGTTATTTTCCGTCCAGCGACCACAGATGTCGGCAATGAACATGATATACAGTATATTTCTGTGATTGGTCTGATCCATGTGTGCATACATTTGTAAGTATTTACCTTTCAGTTTTTGTATTACAATAAAAAAAAGTTAATTTCAACACGGAACTATTAGTTTTCTTTCCCTTAAGTGTTATCTGAAGGATTATGCCTTTTCTTGTATTAACTCAAGCTAGAATATGTCTATAACAATCAGTACACGTTATTACCCAGATAGCAAAATTACTCCGGATCGGATCCGCCCCGGAGGTACCACAGACTCCGGAACAGATCCGCAAAACGGGTCCGTATCGGAGTCCACTTGCACAGCGCTGCGGATCCGGAACAGATAAGGATTACAGATCCGGACCGGCTCCGGTCCAGACCCTATCCGTATCCATATAATTAAGAGACTAATTAAATGATGATTGTGCATTAGTGATGAACACCTGCTGTTACTGAGAATTACAGAGGATCAGATGTTTTATTGGATAAAATGATGCCACCATCATGGAGATCAGTGCTTGCTTTAGTTGAGCTCTTGACTCTTGATTCCTGTGTTAGATCTTTCTCTGTAACACTGAATGTGCTGTTGTAAAGCAGGACGGTCAGTGCTGTGCTGTGAGAGAGTTAGTTGTTTTCAGATGATGAGACAATCATCAGGTGCTATATCCTAGGATATACCTGTTTATATCGTAAATATATATATTTATGTAGAATATGTAATTAATTAGTTATGTGTAAATTACTGCTGTTATAGTGAATGAATTCTAAATCTCTGTAATGCACATACATATTTAAACTCCAGAGTGATTTTTACACACAGAGACATCAAGAACCAGCATATGAATCTCAACAATGGTGACAACCAACAAAATTCTTCATGCTGCAATGCATACTGGGTAACACCATAGTAAAAACTCCCATCATGCACTGCAGTATGAATAATTATTGTCACCACTGTTGAGGATCGTATTATAAGTGTTCATGTCTAAAAGCCTGAGCAATATAGTCCTTTTTTTCCAATATTCAAGCATTACGATGGCATTTGTTCAACAGTACATTTTTGCAGTTCTGTAATGCGGTCTATCAGTCAATAAACCAAAGACAGACACCTTCATGATGTTCATTCAAGTGACACAAAAGCCAAAAGCGTAAGCTCATCTGTTTCCTCAAGCTTTTACTTCAGCAATGCCCGAATGTTTGTTGTGAAACAATATTGCAATTGCTTAAAAACAAACCGCTTTCAGTTATTAAAAGGGCCAAGAGCCCAACTAAAGCAAGCGCTGATCTCCATGATGGTGGTATCATTTTATCCAATAACATCAGCGGGTCCGGATCGGATCCGTAATCCTTATCTGTTCCGGATCCGCTGCGCTGTGCAAGTGGACTCCGATACAGACCCGTTTTGCGGATCCGTTCCGGAGTCTGTTGCTATCAGGGTATGCTAACCCTAATTAACACACTGTAAAAAATGATTCACTATATTTACTCAATAAAACTGAGTAATCCACTATATTTACTCAATAAAATTGAGGTAACAATTTGCACTCACTTTGTTTGAGTAGATTCTATCCTATATATTGAGTAAAGAGTACCTAAATTTTACAGCTATGACAAGCTAAAAGAAATTAGGTAATGTCTACCTAATATTTTTCATTAAATTACATAACTAATTACTTATAAAAATTGAGTAACATTAACTCTATTGTTAGTAGGCAACAGTTCATCACTGTAAAACCCAAGTTAGGGTAACAAACCGTTTGAGTAAACCGATTGCCTTAAAACATTTAAGTTTTTAAAACTAACAATTATGAGTGCTCTGAACTTATTTCTGTCAGACATCTACAGAAGATCTTATTGAGAATTAACTAAGGTTTAGATGTTGATTTAGTTTCATTTGAAGTAACCATGTTAGAGATCAGTGTCTGCTTTAGTTGGGCTCTTGACCCTTGACTTCTGTGTTAGATGTTTTCTTTTTCTCTGGTTTTTGTAACCATGTGTTTCTCAAACATATTTGTTATAGCTCAAAAGCCCAGAGGAAATGATCGGTAGTTGGTTGTCATATATTTATAATTACAATCATCTGTTAGTGAACTGATCTCATTGAGAGTGAGCACAGACTCATTGTGTGTCTAATCTCTGGTTAAGTGAATGTTGCATTGATTATAGTAAAAGTGTTTCAATCTATGGCAGTAATTGGACTCACACAGACATCAAGAATCAGCTTGTTATCCTCAACAATGGTGACCATTAAAAGAAAAGAAAAATCATGCTGCAATGCATGCTGGGAGCCATGGATGAGTTTTGTACTATGCTAGTACCCAGCATGCATTGCTGCATGATTTTTATTTTCTTTTATTGGTCACCATTGTTGAGGATCACAAGCTGATTCTTGATGTCTGTGTGAGTCCAATTGCTGCCAAAGATTGAAACTTTTTGTGGACAAACTGTTTAGAAACTCCTTTGTTAACTGACTGTCACAGAAATACTTTTACTATAATCAATGCAACGTTCACTTAACCAGAGATTAGACACACAACGAGTCTGTGCTCACTCTCAATGAGATCAGTTCACTTACAGATGATTGTCGTTATAAATATATGACAAACAACTACTGATCATTTCCGCTGAGCTTTTGAGCTGTAACAAATATGTTCGAGAAAAACATAGTTACAAAAACCAGAGAAAAAGAAAACATCTAACACAGAAGTCAAGGGTCAAGAGTCCAACTAAAGCAGACACTGATCTCTAACATGGTTACTTCAAATGAAACTAAATCAACATCTAAACCTTAGTTAATTCTCAATAAGATCTTCTGTAGATGTCTGACTGAAATAAATTCAGAGCACTAATAATTGTTAGTTTTAAAAACTTAAATGTTTTAAGGCAATCGGTTTACTCAAACGGTTTGTTACCCTAACTTGTTGGGTTTTACAGTGATGAACTGTTGCCTACTAACAATACAGTTAATGTTACTCAATTTTTATAAGTAATTAGTTATGTAATTTAATGAAAAATATTAGGTAGACATTACCTAATTTCTTTTAGTTTGTCATAGCTGTAAAATTTAGGTACTCTTTACTCAATATATAGGATAGAATCTACTCAAACAAAGTGAGTGCAAATTGTTACCTCAATTTTATTGAGTAAATATAGTGGATTACTCAGTTTTATTGAGTAAATATAGTGAATCATTTTTTACAGTGCAATATTTAATGGAAACAAAATAAATGGTGATTTAACAGGAAAATAATGGTAACACTGCTGCCAGTTATTTCCTGTTTTTTCTGTGATTCACAGTAAATTCCTGTAGAAAAACATTACGGGGAGTGCACTGTAAAAAGACATTAACAGGAATTAACTGTTAAAATAACAGGAAAATAATGGTAACCCTGCTGCCAGTAATTTCCTGTTATTTAACAGGGAAATAATTAACAGTGTAAAATAACGTCAGTCTGGTTAGTAATGAGTTTGCTTGTGGATCCAAGTCCACAAACAAATGCTGTTTGTGGAGTTGTTTAATCAGATCTTGATTTTTTTTTCTCCTCCAGTTGATTTCATCTAAGGCTGTTGCTGAAGTCATATGTTCTTGTGTTTCTCTTTTCTTCAATGATGCTGCTTGTTAGGTGTTCATCACTAATGCACAATTCACATTTAATCATCTCATTAACTTTAACTCTTTGAGGACTTGGGATTTGACTTGAGACTTGCTTGTGACTTGACTTGGTCCCACATCTGCTAATTAGCAAATCCAGGTGATTGGAACAAAATACCGAGGAGGATTTTTACCTTTGCAAATTTGTCCTTTTAAGGTTATATACACTCTCAGAAATAAAGCTACAAAAGCTGTCACTGGGGCTGTACCTTTTCAAAAAGGTACATGTTTGTACCTAAGGGTCCATTTTGGTACTTTAACCCCTTAACTGTCACTCACAGTTTTGAACATAGACATTATAGTGCACTATCCAAACTTAATTTTTTTTATAATTCATGAATGAAAACATTTTCCAACGTGATTTTGATGTACCATTTCCATGGTAATGCAATGTCTGATTTTAAAATGGGTTTCAAAGGATGAATTTTGAGATTTTAAGTTTTCAACTGATATATAATTTCTTATGATTTCTAAAGTGTGATAGAGAAAAAGGCAAAAAAGAAGACTTTCTGTGACAAAGGTCAGAACTCCTGTTATGGTGTAGATTTTTCAGGTGCACTCTTGTCATAAACAGAGTTGTAAAGTCCAGGGGTCAGAAAGTAAAAGTCCTGCCATATGTTTGTTCCACCCATGAACTCAGCAGCTGATATCACCAGAGGAGGAACCAAGTCATTCCTTTCAAGTCACAATCAAGTCATTTCAAGTCTTCAAGTCATATCCCAAGTCCTCAAAGAGTTAAAATTAATGAGATAATTAAGTTTCTAATTAAATGATGATTGTGCATTAGTGATGAACACCTGCTGTTATTGAGAATTACAGAGGATCAGATGTTGATGTTTTAATGGTTAAAATGATGCCACCATCACAGAGATCAATGCGTGCTTTAGTTGGGCTCCTGACCCTTGACTTCTGTGTCAGATCTCTGTCTGCAGCAGTGCATGTGCTGTTATAAAGCAGAGAGATCAATGCTATACAGTGTGCAGCTAATAGTTGTTTTCATATGATGAGATAGTCATCAGGTGCTGACCTGTTTACCTCCAAAATAACTATTTTTCTTTTATTTATATGTTCAGGTTTTCAATAATCAACCCTGTGAAATTACAGCATGCGATGAAAGTGTTGCTCTAATAGTTATATTGAATAAATTTTAAATTTCTGTAATGCACATACATATTAAAACTCCAGAGCTATTTATACACACAGAGACATCAAGAGCCAGCATATGAATCTCAACAATGGTGACAATCAGCAAAATGCTTCATGCTGCAATGCATACTGGGTAACACCATAGTAAAAACTCCCATCATGCACTGCAGCATGAATAATTATTGTCACCATTGTTGAGGATCCTATGATAAGTGTTCACGTCTAGAAGCCTGAATGACACAGTGTTTCTTTTTTCCAATATTTAAGCATTAAGGTGACAATTTGTTTATAAGCAGCTGGATATTACTAAAGAAAGATATCTTTGTGACGAATGAGGCACTTATGCAGCGCTTTACTATGTATTGAAACACACCAAAAGCGCTTAGGTACAAACATGTACCTTTTTGAAAAGGTACAGCCCCAGTGACAGCTTTTGTACTTTTATTTCTGAGAGTGTACTAGATAATCAGAAAAGATTTGTTTTTTGCTTGTTTGTGTGTTTGTGGGTTTTCAAGATTTCTGCAAACTTATTTGATATATCTGTGAACTGGTTCATTTTTGTGAAATGCGCCTATATAAAAAATAATAATAATAACAACAACATGTGTTGGTCATATTTCTCTTAATTGCCCAGCTCTCCCTGTCATTGATCTAGCCCCCCCTCAGCACCTGCGTTCAAAATTATCTGGTGCCGCCCCTGACCAGTATGTTATTCTTCTTAACACAGGTTGATATTCTTAAAATATTTAACACACTAATGCACTCAAAAAAATGATTTGGTCTAAATTGACCAGTGTTCATGTGTTTCCACACTACAGAGTGTTCAAGTAGAACTGAAGCAGTGCTGGAGTTAAGGAGATAATTATGTGATGATTGATCATTAATGATGAACACCTGCTGTTATCAAGAAGAATCACCGAAGGAAAGAGAAACACAAGAACTACAACTGACTTCAGCCACAGCTGAAGATGAAATCAACTGAAAAAAAAGAAGACATTGAATCTCTCAAGATCTGATTAAACAGCATCAGACTGACCAGATTGACTTTATTTCTGTCAGACTTCTAGAGAAGCTCTTATTGAGAATTAACAGAGGTTTAGATGCTTTATTGTTTTGTTTGAAATCACCATCAAAGAGACCAGTGTTTCCTTTTGTTGGGCACTGGGCTCTTGACCCTTGACATGTTGGTGTTAATATTACGCTGTTTGCTTTAATTGTGTGTTTATATAGAACACACTTTGTTTAGCCAGCAAAGCTAAGAAAAAATTTAAAAAAAGAGTTGAGGGCAAACGATCCACCAATCTCATTTCAAGTCCACCAATCTCATTTCAAGTCCAACATCTGATTGTATGGATGTAGTACTGCTTTAGATTTTTTATATAGCTTCAGATGTAGTAGTCTTGTAAAATCATGTAATTGAAATAATTTACAAGTCACTTTGTGCTCAAAAAGTTTTCATCTGTAACAACGCAAAGATCACAGACATCAAGAATCAGCGTATGAATCTCAACAATGGTGACAGTCAACAAAATGCTTCATGTTGCAATGCATGCTGGGTATCAGCATAGTACAAGACTCTCCCATGTATCCCAGCATGCATTGCAGCATGAATATACAACGCAGCTGAATTGTCTGATTATTTTCTTTTATTCTTACTATTTTATTTTACGTATGCTGTTATAGTTGTGACTTTTAGTAGATTGTTTTGTGATGTTCAGAGTTTTATCTGAATAGTTTCTTGACTGTCACCATTGTTGAGATTCATACACTGATTCTTGATGTCTGTGGTCTTTGTAATGCTACAGATGAAAACTTTATGTGTGCAAGGTGATTTGTAAATTATTCAAATTATCTGATATTTACAATACTGCAAGATATGAAGCTACGAAAAAATCTAAAACAGTATAATGTCTATATAATCAGAAATTGGACTTGAAATGAGGTCAGTGACAAGATCCACCCACAACTCTTTTTCACTTGGTTTCGCTGATTAAGCTAAGTGTGTTTTAAATGATCACACAATTAAAGCAACCAGTATAATATTAACACCAAAATGTCAAGGGTCAAGAGCCCAGAGCCCAACAAAAGGAAACACTGATGGTGATTTCAAACAAAACAATAAAGCATCTAAACCTCTGTTAATTCTCAATAAGAGCTTCTCTAGATGTCTGACAGAAATAAAGTCAATCTGGTCAGTCTGATGCTGTTTAATCAGATCTTGAGAGATTTAATGTCTTCTTTTTTTTCAGTTGATTTCATCTTCAGCTGTGGCTGAAGTCAGTTGTAGTTCTTGTGTTTCTCTTTCCTTCGGTGATTCTTCTTGATGACAGCAGGTGTTCATCATTAATGATCAATCATCACATAATTATCTCCTTAACTCCAGCACTGCTTCAATTCTACTTGAACACTCTGTAGTGTGGAAACATGAACACTGGCGCAAATTAGACCAAATCATTTTTTTGAGTGTAGAATGGCTGCATAACGCAATAATCTGACAAAGAAGTCTAATAACACACAGCGAGAAATAGAGGAGCAAATCTGCGTCAAAGAGAAACAGGTGCCATCCCAATCAGTGCGAGCGCTGATTGTGAACGCGAACAGCTGAGTCTAGGAAGCAGAGCAAGAAATAGAAAGGAAAAGAAAACTGGAATCAGACCCAGCTCATGACAAAACTATGAGAAATAAAATGTAAAAAAAATCTTAAATTTTATATTGTTATTATTATTAAGTATTATTAAGTTTTTGATTAATCAACATAGAAACTACTGAATACAATTAAAGAAATAGCTATTACTAGGCAAAATAAAAAAAATAAAAAATGTGTATTATAATTACAGAGAGCATTATAGGCGTAAAACAAAGTGAAAGTTAACAATGGAAAGCAAACACAGATCAGCTGTTCATCTGGACAAACAGCACTGTTCTTCACACATGTAACAGAACCTGTTTCACTATCAACCTTTAATTCCTGCAAATCACAGAATGTTTTTGTTTATGTGAGCATTAACACACCTTTCCACACCTTACAGTTGAACCTGCTTATCTGCGTACTTCACAAGGGTGTTTTATGTTTGTCAGGGTATCTGTCACATTTAATAAAAATACACATCTGAAAAATCAGACAAAGCCATGACATGCACTAGGAAAAACATGACAAAAGAAAATATTAAACAACAAAATACCACAGCTATTTACCCATAAAACCTGTTACATACATGCAAAGTTTTATGAGAAGTATTTTTGGATCTAAAAGTGATCGTGAGGTTTAATTTCTCAAAATAACTTTTCCACAGAAGAAAGTAAGTCATACAGGTGTGGAATAACATTGGGGGCAGTACATTTAAAATGTTTGCGTGAATTATTCCTTAATCATTTATGATGTAATACTTGCATTACATTTACAGACATTGGCTAAACAGGCTCACCTGTCAATCCTCATTGTGAGAAAATATTGTTCAACTGGCAGCTGCATAATTTCATAGTATTTTCAGCAGCAGTCCATCTAATGTGTCTCATGCCAGTGAACAAACTGAACATTTGTCTGAGACACACCTTCATAACGACAATACTTTCCTGCACATGTATTCCATCTGTTATCACAAAACATTACCTTGTGAGAAGTCCATTATTAAACTGTTTTGCAGTTTTGGTGCCGATGGTGTGTTGAATTTTGTTTAGTCTGTGGAACTTTATCCTTTATCAACTGGCACACATCCTGCATTTTCTTGCAGATCATATTATAACTGACTCCTCTAAACATACATACAATATTTCTACTCATCACATCTTTCTCATCACAATTTATGGACAATTTACTGGATTCACTTGCTTTAAAAACACTGAATATTTTTCATTATTTTTATGAATATTTACACAACAGAAACCAAGCCCTGTGTGTTTAATCTGTCTGAACGTTTTATTGAGGTGTTGTTTTTTCTTGTTCTGAAGTATGGTATTTCCATTTGGTCTTTGATCAGTAAAACACATCCAACCAAAGATCATCAATTCATGTTAGATTATTACAAAAACTCCAAAGAAAAAGACAAATGAACAAACAAAATGAAGGAATTGCTAATAACAGGATCAGTGTTGAATGATGAAGGCTGATGTACACTCTCAGAAAAAAAAAAGGTACAAATCTGTACCTTTTAAGGTACAAGTGGCCGTCACTGGGGTGGTACCCTGAAGTGTACAATTTTGTATATCTAGTTGTACCTCTTAACAGAGGTGTAAAATCCAGGGGTCAGAAATAGTTATAGTGAAATGAAGCTTCATGAAACATTAAGCTTGGTTCACAAAAGGGTTAATTTCTGGAGGTTTACTTTGCTCACAATACCACCTGGTGGCCAAAGAGTGTAAAACAAGCAGATATATTACAGACCAGAGGCGGACAATCCAGGGGTCAGAAAGTAAAAGTCCTGCCATATGTTTGTTCCACCCATGAACTCAGCAGCTGATTTCACCAGAGGAGGAACCAAGTCATTCCTTTCAAGTCACAAACGAGTCTCGAGTCAAATCCCAAGTCCTCAAAGAGTTAAAGTTAATAAGATAATTAAGTGACTAATTAAATGATGATTGTGCATTAGTAATGAACACCTGCTGTTATTGAGAATTACAGAGGATCAGATGTTGATGTTTTATTGGTTAAAATGATGCCACCATCATGGAGATCAGTGTTTGCTTTAGTTGGGCTCTTGACCCGTAATTTCTGTGTTAGATATTTCTCTGAAGTGATAAAGCAGAGGGATCAGTGCAGTATAATGAACAACCATTATTTGTTTTAACATGAAGAAATAATCATCAGGCATTGGTCTGATTATATCCAACACATTTGTTTGTTTCATATATAGGTCTATGTTTTGAGTAATCAACTCTGTTAAACTACAACATGCAAGGGAAGTATTGGTCTAATATTTATAATGAATTAATCTTAAATCTACTGTATGCAATACATATACATATTTGCAGAGGTGGGACTTTCAAGTCACAATCAAGTCTTCAAGTCTAATTAAATGATGATTGTGCGTTAGTGATGAACACCTGCTGTTAATGAGAATTACAGAGGATCAAATGTTGATGTTTTATTGGTTAAAATGATGCCACCATCATGGAGAGCAGTGTTTGCTTTAGTTGGGCTCTTGACCCTTAACTCCTGTGTTAGATTTCTCTCTCTAACACTACATGTGGTGTTGTAAAGCAAAGAGAGCAGTACTATGCAGTGAACAGCTATTAGCAGATTTTATATGATGAGACAGTCGTAATGAGCTGGCATGCTTACAGTCAAAATAACTTTTCTTTCAGTTATGCTTTTACGAAGTGCTGCTCTTCGAAGTAGCTATAGTGAATGAATTAAAAATCTATGTAATGAACGTAAAAATTTGACTCTTTTTGAACACACACAGACATCAAGAACCAGCATATGAATCTCAACAATGGTGGCAATCAACAAAATGTTTCATGCTGCAATGCATGCTGGGTAACACCATAGCAAAAAACTCCCATCGTGCCCTGCAGTATGAAAAAATATTGTCACCATTGTTGAGGATCGTATGATAAGTGTTCACGTCTAGAAGCCTGAGTGACACAGTTTTTCTTTTTTCCAATATTTAAGCATTAAGGTGACAATTTGTTTATAAACAGCTGGGTATTACCAAAGAGAGATATCTTTGTGACGAATGAGGCACTTATGCAGCGCTTTACTATGTTTTGAAACACACCAAAAGCGTTTTACAATCATGTGGGGGGGGCTCTCCTCAACCACACATCAGCTACAGGTGGAGTGATGTTCGTTCAAGTGAATGAAAGCAGAAACTGTAAACGCATCTGCTTCAAACTTTTAATTCAGCAATGTACAAATACTTGTGAAACAATATTGCAATTGCTTAAAAGCAAACCACTTTCAATTATTAAAATGGTCAAGAGCCCAACTAAAGCAAGCACTGATCTCCATGATGGTGACATCCTTTTAACCAATAAAACATCAACGTCTGATCCTCTGTAATTCTCAATAACAGCAGGTGTTCATCACTAATGCACAATCGTCATTTAATTAGTCACTTAATTATCTCATTAACTTTAACTCTTTCAGGACTTGGGATTTGACTTGAGACTTGCTTGTGACTTGAAAGTCTTGGGCTGCGGGGTGATATGGCTGTGGAAGCAAGCCAAAAGAACAAAAGACAGCTGAGAAAACAGACATATAAGTCATTTACAAAGACATTACTAGACAAAACTATTTGCAAAATGACATCAGTGGACATGGCGACAAAATAATTTGATCTTTGTATTGTATTCTTTTGTTTGAGCCAAATAAACCTGCAGTGATTTCTGTTTTGACTTTATTTAACTGAAGAAAATTAGATGAACATACTAATACTTTGAACATATGTCATTTGAATATACTTAAAAAAATAAATAAATAAATAACTGAAAACACAATCATTAAAATACCAAAATTAAATTTATTGCAGATAATATATAAACATCCTCAGCACTCAAACATGTTATTTAGTTAAGAGATTTTTGTTATATCAACAACTACACAGTTACTGCTTTTAAATAAAAATATATGAATCGTATTATCAGTGTTTCTTGAGCTTTGCCTTGACTGAAGCATAGGCTCTACTCTTCAGCACAACGGTAACCTCACAAAACTCAGACAAACAGAAACTCTTTAAATCCCAACAGAACATTCAACAGTAACAGATCTCTCCTATATCATTGTGTAAAAACACATAGAATAACACTTCATTTCATAATTTACTCTCCTTTTATTGAGATCAAATAACTTTTTTCACCGATCAGCTGTTTATCTGGACAAGCAGCGCTAGCTGTTCTTCACACATGTAACCTGTTTCACTATCAACCTTTAATTCCTGCAAACCACATAACACACCTTTCCACACCTTACAGTTAAACCTGCTCAGCTGCGTACTTCACAGGACCGTTGGTGTGTTTTATGTTTTTATATTATGTTTTATGTTTTTATATTATAGGTACCTGTCACTTTTACTAACAAATAATACCTGAAAAATCAGACCAAAAAACAAAAATACAAACAAAAAAAATAATAATGTAAACAACATTTAAGACATGCTTCTAAGGCGTCACTGAATTATTTCAGCCAGAGAAGAGACTGGAGCAGATGCATGAGATGAGAGAAATTATGTAGGTTAAATTTGTCCAGCAGCTTACATTTATATTTACATGTATAAACCATACATTTCCATTAAGCAACACCAATGCAAACACCAGTCATTCATCCAACATTCGATTAATAAATTAAATATTTGCATTGCACGCTATCAGAGGTTTGACTGTCACAACTTTGCTCAGCAGGTCTCTGTATGGAAATATATGGCCGTGTGAGAAAATCACATGCGAAACTCTGAGCTTTAGGTTTAGGGCAGGAGAGGAAACTGCCCCAGGACAATATATATTTGAAATTATGCCCATCTGTCCTGATGTGTGGCACTTTATCTTCATCTCTCCACCATGACTTTGTTCTCTCTCTTTCAGTTCTGAAAACAAAATTGCTTTGATAAGCAATCACTACATTGAACCATTCTTACATTTGAAGCCCCCCTCCAATGTCTTATTTAAAGGTGTGTGATATCCCAATGTCTAATGCACAGATATGTCCTATACTACATTTACATTACTTTTAGTCATTTTGCAGACGCTTTTATCCAAAGCAACTTACAATTGGGGAATACATAAAGCGATTCATCTTAAAGAGGCAATCCGACAAAGGAAGTGCTCGTAACACCAAATCTTAGGCATTGTTCAAATAAGTACAAGTTAGCAAGGGAAGGAATAAATAAAGAGAAAGAAGATTTTTTTTTTTTTTTTGAGGTTTAGGCTGAAGTCATGTAGTGTCGAAAGAGATGAGTTTTCAGTTGTTGCTTGAAGATTGACTGGGACTCAGCACTCCATATAGGAGTGGGAAGATCATTCCACCAGCCAGGAATGGTGAACGAGAATGTTCTGGAGAGTGATTTTGAGCCTCTCTGTGATGGTACCACAAGGCGTCGCTCACTAGCAGATCTCAAACTTCTGGAGGGGATGTAGATTCGCAATAGTGAGTGGAAGTAGGCGGGTGCTGAGCCTGTGTTGTTCTATATGCAAGCATTAATGTCTTAAACTTGATGCGAGCGGCAACCAGTAGGCAGTGCAAGGAGATAAAGAGAGGTGTCACAGGGGCTCTTTTGGGCTTGTTGAAAACCAGTCGTGCCTCTGCATTCTGAATCATTTGTAGAGGTTTGATTGTGTTTGATGGAAGTCCAGCCAGAAGAGCATTGCAGTAGTCCAGCCTAGAAATGACAAGAGCCTGAACAAGAAGTTGTGCTGCATGCTCCGTCAGAAAGGGCTTGATCTTTCTGATGTTTTGTAGTGCAAACCTGCAAGATCGTGCAGTCTTTGCAATGTGCTATTTGAAGGTCAGCTGGTCATCAAAGATCCAACCAAGATTTCTGATCGAAGTTGATGGGATTTTACAGTAAAATACTGTTAATTGTACAGTTTTTAGAAGTAAAAATAACAAATCAATGTATAATTTACAGTCAAAAACTGTAAATTGATATTCCCAGAATTCTCTGCGTGACACTCCACATTTGAAAGTATTTTGTTTAAATAATAATGTTTTTTTTAATAGTTTTTGTTATCAGTTATGTACATTTGGGCTTTATGTTACATCTTATGTTGTTTAATGAAAGTTTATTGCATTATTTAAGTATCATGTGTGTTACCATGATGGTGTTTTGTGTTTGCATGAATGACTCTGTGCACCCTCTATATATTAGTATATACTTTTGCTTGTGGTGAAGCTATCTGTGATGAGCTTTGATTCTTCATGTGGCTTGCTCTTTTACCACCTGCATTATTATGGTGGTTATCAGTATGTTAAAGGTACGAAACAGATTTTAATAGCAGTGTGTAATGTTGAATTTAGTGGTTTACATTCAAATTTCCCTGTTTGTGAATTACGGATTTGTTTTGTGAATGTGTTTACAGTTTTTCTGTATTTCTTACAACCACAGCTGCCAGAATTATTTTTTTTACAGTGTAGATTATCTGGTTGAAAAGAGAGATAGAGCTGTGTGTCATCAGCGTAGCAATGGTAGGAGAATCCATGTGCCTGTATGATGGGACCCAGTGATGTAGTGTATGTGGAGAAAAGGAGGGGTCCAAGAACTGATCCCTGAGTCGATGTGCTTTGGATACCTCCCCTTCCCAGGCCACCCTGAAAGACCTACCAGTGAGATAGAACTCAGACCAGCGAAGTAGAATTCCAGCGATGCCTACCCAGTCAACATGTGAGATCACGCGATGATCACAGTGACGTCACACCATTCTCATACGGTGATCCTCACAGTGTGATTAATATATGAACTCATTGTGAACTCAAAATGTTGAGCAGGTTGAGAGGAGTCAGCTCAAATATCAGTCGCCGGGGTACATTCTACTTCCTGTTTCTCAACACTATCACAGAGATATCACAGTGCTCTCACATGATGAGCTCATGAGTGCACGCCCAGCTAACAGATTTCTGTTATAAGAACCTTCTCCAAACATACAACTGACTTACAGACACAGCCTTCAATGAAATCAGCTGAAATAAACAAATCACCAGCTTTACTCATTATTAACCAGACTGACTTAATTTCTGTCAGACATCTACAAAAGTGATTATTGAGAATTAACAGAGATTTAGATGATGATGTTTTGTTTTGTTTGACGTTACCATCATGGTGAGTAGTGTTTGCTTTAGTTGGGCTCTTGACCCTTGACTTTATAACATTATGTTTTTTGGGGCTGCTGTAACTTTCTTTGTAAGGCACATTTGTTATGGCAAAGAACACCAAAAAGAGGCTGCAACCAGGTGATATTGGTTTGTTACTGATGATAACACAGTCATCGCCTAGACTCAATATGCAGTCTTGGTGAGGTTTAATTAATCTAAAGTATCTAAATACAACAGCTTTGTGATTACACATAGGGTCCGGCAGTCTCTTAACCAGTTATGAAGGATTATAAAAGCATAAGACAAAAACATTATTAACTAAACTTTCATTTAAACACAAAGAGAGACATCAAGAATCATTGTATGAATCTCAACAATGGTGACAATCAAAAGTGTCATGCTGCAGTGCATGCTGGGTACCTAGTCTCTGTGCAGTGAGTGCACTTTGACCACACATTAGTGAGCACACAGTGAGGGCGCTGTGAGGTTACACTTTTAGCTCACTGTTACCTCACATTGTGACCTCATCACAAGTATCCTGTGAGATCATGGTGACATCACTGTGAGATCAAATTGTTGACTGGGTAGTGATGAGAGGGTGGACAGGAGGATCTGATGATTGACAGTGTCAAAAGCGGCAGATAGATCCAGCAGAATTAGAACTGATGATTTGGAATTGACTTTTGCAATTTGCAGGGCTTCAGTGACTGAGAGTAGCACAGTCTCAGTTGAATGGCCACTCCTGAAACCTGACTGTTTAGCGTCCAGTTTGTTGATCGGTGAAGGAAACAATGATACCTGGTTGAAGACAACACGTTCAAGTGTTTTCGCTATGAATGGAAGATGAGAGACAGATCTGTAGTTTTCTAGAGAGGTGTTTAATGTGGGTTTTTTGAGCAGTGGGGTTACCCGAGCCTGTTTGAACGCAGTGGGGAAAATGCCTGTGAGGAGGGATGTGTTGATGATGTGTGTGAGTGCCGGTAAGAGTGTGGGTGAGATTGCTTGGAGAAGGTGTGAGGGGATTGGGCCTAGATGACATGTTGTAGGATGGCTGGAGAGGAGGTTTGGATACTTCCACCTCAGTGAGGGGACAGAAGGAGAAAATGGGAGTTTTAGTAGTGGATGTGATTGGTTGGAGGTCCTGTGTGTGTGGAGGTGAGAACTGACTACTGATTGCTCTAGTTTTGTCTGTGAAAAAAGTGGCAAAGTCATCAGCTGTTACAGAAGTGGTGGGAGGTGATGGAGGGGGACAGAGGATATAATTAAATGTTCTGAAGAGGTTACGCGTGTCTGGAGCATTATATACACAATTAATAGCTCTATCAAAACGAAGAATAATTAATAAACTTTTTGGAGGAAACACAACTTTGGGTTACACTTTATATCGATAGTCCACTTTAGACATTCTACTAACTATAAGTAACTTTGTAACTACATGTCAACTACATGTCAACTAATTCTCATTAATTTGCAACTACATGTCTGCTGACTCTCAGTAGGGTAGGTTTAGGGTTAGTAGAATAAGTTGACATATACTTGCATAGTTTCTTATAGTCAGTATGTTGTATGCTGTGGACCCATCAAAATAAAGTGTTAAAAGATATTAAGAAGTCAGTCTACTAATACTCTAATGACTGCTAGTTGACATGTAGTTGCAAAGTTACTTACTGTTAGCAGAATGTCTAAAGTGGACTATCGAAATAAAGTGTTACCCAACTTTGCTACATCAACATGCTTCCTCAGATTTGATGAACTTTTGAAACCAGACATTTACCTGATGAAAGTCATAACTGAAGCAGAACTGTGTGTTTGATGCGTGAAAACAATGTTCATTGGTTTTCACGTCAAGAACACGTTTGAGATTCTGTTTACCATATTTACTGTGGATAAGATAAAATAAAAATATAATGTGCTTTTTAAGTTGAAATAAATTGTAAGGAGTAAAAAGCACTGTTTTTTCTTCAGAAATGTAATCAAGTAAAGTACAAGCAGTCAGTTTAAATTGTACTTGAATAAATTAAAAATCCCCCCAAAAAACACTCAAGTAAAGTAATCAAGTAAAATTACTCAAGTTTTTTACACCTCTGATCCCTACTCTACAGTGATCAGACAATCACCACGAGCTGATTTGATTATACCCAAAATAACTTTGGTTTTCTTGTTTCACATATATTTAGATTTTGTATAATCAACTCTATAACACTACAACAAACAAAGTGACTCTCTAATAACTACAACAAATTATTTTTTTAATCTACATAAAACATGCAACAATTTAAATTCCGACACACACAGACATCAAGAACCAGCATATTAATCTTAGCAATGGTGACGATTTAACATTGTACAAATGTTTATTGTGAAACACTATTGTTTCCATAAACTGACCGAACAGGCTTCTTTAGTAAGTTTACAAATGCATGTGTGCCGTATAAGGAACAGTAGATGTAAATCAGCTAATTTTGGTGCACTTACTTTTAATTGTACATTGTCCCTGTAAAAATAAACAATAAAAGTAAAAAAAATAAATAAAAAAAAGACCACCTGTGTTTCTGCTTTATAATGTTAATGCAAACTATGAGAAATAAAATGTAAAAAAAAAAAACTTACATTTTACATTGTTATTATGATTAATCAGCCTAGAAACCACTGAATAGAATTAAAGGAAGAGCTATAAATAGGCAAAAACTAATGTGTATTATAATTAGAGACGTAAATATTATTTACCATTATAGGCGTAAAACAAAGTGAAAGTTCACAATGGAAAGTAAACACAGATCAGCTGTTCATCTGGACAAACAGCACTGTTCTTCACACATGTAACAGAACCTGTTTCACTATCAACCTTTAATTCATGCAAATCACAGAATGTTTTTGTTTATGTGAGCATTAACACACCTTTCCACACCTTACAGTTGAACCTGCTTATCTGCGTACTTCACAAGGGTGTTTTATGTTTATCTGTCACATTTACTAACAAGACACATCTGGAAAATCAGACAAATCATGACACACATTAGGAAAAACACTAGAAAACACATTAGAAAAAAAAAAAATTAAACATAAAAAATACCAACAACTATTCACATACATGCAAAGTTTTATGAGAAGTATTTTTGGATGTAAAAGTGATTGTGAGGTTTAATTTCTCACAATAACTTTTCCACAAAAGAAAGGAAGTCATACAGGGGCAGTATGACTTGGGGGCAGTACATTTTACATTTTTGCGTTTTTGAATGATTCATTTAGCCTTTATTATGTAATATTTGCATTATATTTGCACATATTTGCTAAACAGGCTCACCTATCAAACCTATCATTGTAAGACAAATAAATATAACATGCAGCTCCATAATTTCATTGTATTTTCTGCTGCAGTCCATCTAATGTGTTTCATGCCAATGAACAAGCTAAACATTTGTTTGAGACACACCCTCATAACGACTTTCCAAAACATGTTTCCCAGTGAGTTGAGCTGCTGGGTCTATGAAATCTGTAAGCAGTTCTACAGATCTTCATTGCCTCATCAGAGTTTTTAACAACCCACAAAAAGAAGACAAAAGGGAAGATGCCTCGATCTGAACAAACCAAAACTCTCTCTGACCACAGGAAAAGTCTCCAGGATCTAAAAAAGTCTTATGAAGCAAGTGAAGGTAAGGGAAGACACATGTGATGTGTGTGAATGTAAATGTAATGTGCATTTGCGTTGAGCAATTTCCAACCGTTACTTACAAAAGTATGATTTATAAACTAGGAAATAAAGTTCAGCAAAGGATTCTTGTTCAAGTCTAAGACATTTAATTAAAACATACAAAGTTATTTGTTTCTTTGAACAGTCTTGACTTGAGATGACATGAAAACTGAAAATTCTGAAAGGGACATAACCAAAACTTCATCTGCTCAAAATCTGTCCTAACTCTAGTCCCACTGCTTAAATAACACATAGCCTACACTCTTAGAAGAAAAGGTTATATATATAACCTTAAAAGGTTCTATCAGGCGCTATGTATTTGGAACCCCTAAAAGGTTCTATATAGAAATCTTTTTAAAGGTTCAACCCTTTAGGGTTCTTTGTAGCCAGGAAAAAATGTTATATATAGAACCCTTTAGGGGTTCCCATCATGGGATCATTTTTGGGATTAATTTTTTGTTTGATTTTAATTACAATTTAAGACATAAACAGCTCATATAGCTACTGTATCACTAGAACAACTGAAATAACTATATGCATACGACATCAAGGAGTTGTGTGATCATTTAAGACACTTTTATTAGCATTTACAATGACAAGCAATATATAACACAGCAATTCATAGTGCAGCAGTTACAGGGATTAACATAAATCCATGTTTCTTTATTTATTTATACTTTTTAAAAATATATATTTTTACCTGTCTTATTTTGCATCTGACCACCAGGTCATTACCCTTTACCTTAAATACATGTCAAGTATTTACTTCACATTCTGCTATAAACCAAGTAGTCTGACTTTTTTTTTTTGTATGCTGCAACTTTCCCCAGTTCTGTAACCCATGAAAAATGGTGAACCACATGTTTCTGAAAAGGGAGCTAAAAGATTAACCATAGTATTTTTTTTTTTTTTTTTTAATTTATTTATAAGCATTAAATATTAATTTTACATTCAGATAAGCATTTAAACAATAAAAACAAAGGACCCAGGACAATTTCAGCACTAGGAAGGGCTAAATAGTAATGATTGAAATTAACTGAGTGATGGATTTTGGATGCTCCATACTGAACAAAATGTAGACTGCAAACAGATACTTCTGGCATCTCTGTGTTATTGGTCAGTGACACATCCATTTTGATGCTAACTGTCTTTGTGTTGAGTAGGCTTGAAATCCTAAAATGGGGATACAAGTCAGATAAACATTTATTAGACCTATGGAGAGTACAGTACAACAGGAAAAAGAAAAGTATTTCTCACAATTACATTAAAACTTACTTGAGTTAGAGAGAAGTGTGGTGTTTTCATCTGAATGTAGATGACCAAACAAGTAATGCTGCACTCCAGAGTCCAGACCTGCAGTAACAGTGCAAAATATTTATCAATCATAAGAACTTGCATGATAAAAGGTGGAAAATAGAAAAAAAAAAAAAAAAAAAAAGATATCAGTAACTTAAGATTAGCTGATTGATGAGTTTCAGTTGGTACTGTTAGGAAAAATAAATGTACTGTCACGACCGGCTCAAAGCCGTGAAAAAAGATTGGAGGACATAGTCAGGATGGTTTGATTGCAATGTAAATATTTATTAACATAAATATAAAGAAATAAAACAAGAAATCAACACGATTTCCGTCAGACACATGGTTAGTCAAGCATCAGGCAGAACTAAGTATAACGTAACAAAATCCAAAATAAACAAAGACACAAATGCAACCAGGAGCAGGCCCCCATGCCAACTTAGCCCAGACTCTTTATAGAGGGAAGAACAGGTGTACACAGTTCACTTGACTCGTCACACTCCCCCCCCCCTAAAAAGAAGAGACCACAGAAAAAATAAAAACGTAACAGAAATGTATACAATAGTCAGACAGTCCAAGTGTCAAGACCTGGTTTAACTCGCGAATGTTCCCCAGTCTCTTCAACTCCACAAGTCCTTCCAGCAACCTTGACGTCTAGGAAGCAAAATTAAGGAAGAAAGAGAGAGAGAAAAACCAAAAACAACAAGAACACGAGTCCTACAACACTTAGACTATGTGAACACGAGATAAGGCATCAGCAGTTACATTTTCTGAGCCCTTAATATGGCGTATATCCAACTGATAACCCTGCAAAAACAAACACCATCTCATTAGCCTTTGGTTGGGGTTTTGCAAGGAGTGCAAAAAAATTAAAGGATTGTGATCTGTGTAGACCACTAGGGGTCCCACTGACGATCCCACATACACCTCATAGTGTTGTAAAGCCCAAATTAAGGCAAGAGCCTCCTTTTCGATCACTGAATAATTAAGCTGGTACGAATTAAACTTTCTAGAGAAGAAGCCAATTGGGTGATCAATGCCATTCTCAGACCTCTGCAATAAGACAGCCCCAGCACCCAGTTTACTGGCATCCACCTGCAATTGAAAAGACTGGTCAAACCTTGGAGCCGCCAAAACGGGAGCCTCTGTAAGGAGCATTTTTATTTTCTCAAATGCTTGTTGACACAACGGGGTCCAGCAGAAAGATACTCCTGCCCACAACAAATTTGTCAGGGGCACCGCAACAATAGAAAAATTCCTGCATAAACAACGATAAAACCCTACCATTCCGAGAAATCTCATTAGCTCTTTCTTGGTTGTGAGTGTAGGGTATTCATCAATTGCCTCTACCTTAGCACGAACAGGGCACACTTGGCCCTGTCCAACTACCTTCCCCAAATAAGTAACCGTAGCCCTGGCAAACTCAAACTTAAACAAATTAACTGTCAAGTTTGCCTTTACAAAGTGATCAAAAAGTCCTCTAATCTGAAGTAAGTGTTCTTCCCAAGTTTGACTAAAAACAACAACATCATCCAGATAAACAGCATAGCCACTCAAACCCGATATTACGCGGTTCATTAACCGCTGAAAAGTTGCGGGGGCGTTGCGTAATCCGAAACTCATAACTTTGTAAGAAAATAACCCGGAAGGTGTAATAAAAGCAGAAATCTCCTGAGCCCTGGCAGTTAAAGGCACTTGCCAGTAACCTTTCAGTAGGTCAAACTTGCTCACAAACCTTGCATTACCTACTTGATCAATGCAATCTTCTATTCGGGGCAACGGGAAACAATCAGGCTTCGTTACAGCGTTTACCTTTCGGTAGTCGGTACAGAATCTAAATGGCCCGTCAGATTTAGTCACCAACAAACACGGAGAAGCCCAACTAGAGAAAGAAGGTTCAGCAATGTTATTTTTCAACATATATTCAATTTCCTCATCTAGATGTTTTTTCTTATTCGTAGGCACCCGATAGTAACGCTGACAAATCGGAACTGAATCTCCCACATCGATGTCGTGCTCTATTAAATTTGTACAAGAAGGAGTGTCAGGAAACAGTGAAGCGTATTCAGAAACCAAATCCATTAAATCAGTACGCTGCACATTCGTTAAATGCTTAAGTCGGTCGACCAAAGAACTCAACGCTTCCGAATTTTGTAAACGAGCCTGAAGAACAGAATCTCCAGGATAAATTTCTTCTTTCTCCTGGGTTACCGTAACTGGCTCCAAGTCATCCATTTCACTGTTGATACAAGAATCTGTAAGCAGAACAGGTTTAATACACAAGTCTGACAAATTACCTGGGTCAGGCCTTGCGGAGTCAGTGACACAAGAAGCATAGTAAGGCTTTAACAAATTTACGTGACATACTCTAGTTTTTTTCCTCCGATCTGGTGTATTGATCAAATAATTAAGATCAGAAATCTGGCGAGCAACAGTATACGGCCCTGCAAACTTAGCCTGAAACGGTGATCCAATAACCGGCATCAGCACCAGCACCTGGTCACCTGGTTGAAAAGGCCGTAACTCTGTACGCCGATCAAAGAGTCATTTCATTCGATCCTGAGCTTTGCTCAGAGATAATTTTGCCAATTGACAAGTCTCAAAAATTCGATGGCGGAAGTCACTAATATATGATAGAAGATTTTTTGGTGGATCTGACTTTTTCCAGTCAGAAACCAAAACAGATAACGGACCTCGCACATCGTGCCCAAAAACAAGGTCGTTTGGATTAAACCCTGTACTCTCCTGTGCCGCTTCCCGAGCCGCCGTCAATAACCAAGGCAAACCAACATCCCAATATTTCCCATCTGAGTACAATATGACCTCAGTAACGACTTTAACGTTTGATGAAACCTCTCCAGTGCTCCCTGACTCTGAGCATGATGAGCACTGGAGAGGTTATGTTGAATGTGAAGTTGAGTCAACACTTGATTGAATAAATTAGAAGTAAAATTTCTTCCCTGATCAGACTGGATAATTTTTGGTATGCCAAACACAGAAATGAATTGAGTTAGTGCTTTTACCACTAATTTCGCTGTTACTGAACGCAATGGGTATGCAGCAGGATATCTAGTTAACTGGCACATAATTGTAAGCAAATACTCATTACCTCCTGTTGACCGGGGCAACGGCCCGACACAGTCCACAATAAGATGCTCAAAAGGTTGACTAATGACTGGAATGGGATAAAGAGGAGCGGGTTTCAGAGATTGATTTGGCTTTCCAGTAAGTTGACACGTATGATAGGATTTAATGTACTTTGACACGTCACGCTTCAATTTTGGCCAAAAGAAACGTTTCAGGAGTAACTTGTAGGTCTTTTTCACCCCCATATGGCCAGACGTATCATGTGCGGTCTGTAACACAAGTTGACGAAGAGACTATTGTACTACAATCTGTACAACAGGATCACCTATTGCAAACTCTCCATGTGGAACCCACTTCCGAACCAACAACCCTTCCTCCAGGTAATACCCAGAAGACAGATTGACAATTGTGTCATAAGGGACCATTCGATCAAACAACTCAACAAGAGTAGAGTCAGCTTTTTGCTCTTTTATCAACTCATCCCGTGACACAGACAAAACAGAAGGGATTCCTAGAGTTTTACTCACCACGCTTGTAGACTCGAGTTTAACGTCAAGCTTGTGTTTTTGTCATAGATTGCGTTATCACACACGATGGCAATGCATTCAAAGAGTGATCATCGTCTGATTTAAAAGCCAATGGAGAGGTTGTAACCACCAAATGTGGTGAATCATTCCGCCAAACTCGTTCACCAGCCAAGTCATTTCCCAATATTACCTGTACTCCTTCCACAGGCAAACAGGAATGTACAGCAACTTCCACTTCTCCCTGGATCAGATCAGACTGCAAAACGAGTTTATGAAGTGGAACAGACATGATATTTAAACCAATGCCCTTAATCAACACATTACTTCCAGTACAGGACTCAGTGGAAAAAGGCAACACAGACTCCAGAACAAAAGTTTCTGATGATCCTGTATCACGAAGGATTTTAACTGATACATCTTTTGTAGAATTAATCAATCTGACAGTACCTTCTGTAACAAAGGGAGCAAATGCTGAAAAACCAGACGTGTAACTTTTCTGACCATCATACAAGATCGGGGCATTTATGGCCAAAGCAACAGGTTTTACAGGGGAAAAAAAATTAAATTTCACTTTCGAAACGTCTCCTTTTGTTTTTAACAATGGACATTCGTTCTTCCAATGACCAAACACATGACAATAATTACACGTATTTGCTCTCTCTTTTTCTCCAACAGAACTATTAAATTGTCCACCAAGCGGATCACGCAATAATTTAATGGAGTTAACAGATTTACGCCAGGGTTCTCTTTGAAGATTTTCATACGTTTTAGAACAAAAAGAGATCTTATGAATTAGAAAGAACTCGTCAGCCATAACGGCTGCCTTATATGCAGTGAAAGGTTTACGTTCACTTACATAAGTAGCTACACGATCTGAAACGGAGTTTTTTAATTGTTCAAGCACCATTAACTCTTTTAAATCGTCTAGTGTTTTTACGTCAGACGCCACACACCAACGATTAAAATAGAGTGAAATATCGCGTACAAACTCAACATGCGTTTGTTTGTCACTTTTCTTCCAGTGCCTAAACTTTTGTCGGTAGGCTTCTGGAACCAGCTCATAACTTCTCAGCACTGCAGCCTTAACCACCTGGTAATCAGCAGCATCCTCTACACTAAGAGAAGAATAAGCTTCTTGGGCTCTACCTGTGAAGACAGATTGCACCATAAGCGTGCGCTCCTCATCTGGCCAATTTCGAGCATCCGTCACACGTTCGAAAAGTAAAAAGAAACCCTCAACATCTTGTTCATCAAATTTAGGAATCAACTTCATATTACCCCCCAGATCAAATTTACAAAGTGCCAAACCGCGTTCCCCTCCACCACCAACAGCGAGTTTACCATCCCTTATTAAATCCAAACGATATCGTTCAAGTTCAAGCTGTTGTTGTTGTAATTGGACTTTAGACTTTAACTCGATACGATTTTGCGCTTCTAACACTTTTTCTTTCATCTCAGCCTGAATTAACAACAATTGTTTTTGTTGTTCAAACGTTAAATGAGACACCGTAGATTGAGATGCTAAAATTTTGCGTTTAATTAACTCGGTCTTTATCAGGGTTTTAATGTTATCTTTTAGACGCTTATCTTAGCTTATCAAATTGATTTCATAATGACTTGCAAGTTCTAATAGCTGATCTTTAGTCAAAAATCATTTAACAACTCTTCAGACGGAACACCAATAAATTCCTCAACCTTTGAGGCCATAATCAAAGACAAATACACGACTACTTACATTTTCAAAAACAAGTACTTGAGGAAAAAAGATTGGACTAGAAATTCCCTCTAACTTAATATTTTAAACTACCTAAACTCAACCCTAATCTTCGTACAGTTACTTGCAGTGGGTTCTAATACACTGTAAACCAGCGTTTGCAGTAGCAACCGATTAATGAGTCACCACTACAAAACACGGACGTGTTCCCGAGACAAATGCTCTAACTGCTTTCACCGCACAAAAAAAATAAACTAAAATAAAAAAATTCGAAGCATTCCATTAAGGAGACCCCACTAAACCTCAACAGGGAAGAGCATAACCCAAAATTTCCTCAAGTACACAAATAGTAGCCTACTTACCAAACTCCAGCAAAGTCACGAAGAGAGAGAAAAAAAAAAAAACAAATTCAAACCAACCGCTATAGTCCTCCAAAAAAAAACACTCAAAACAATTTTCTCAACAAATAATGTCCACAAAAAATTATCTTTAACGGAATATCCTCACATTAACGAAATTAACCATTTAAATTAAGTACTCAAATTTTAAGGACGAGCCCCCACATTTGTCATGACCGGCTCAAAGCCGTGACAAAAGATTGGAGGACATAGTCAGGATGGTTTGATTGCAATGTAAATATTTATTAACATAAATATAAAGAAATAAAACAAGAAATCAACACGATTTCTGTCAGACACATGGTTAGTCAGGCAGGCAGAACTAAGTATAACGTAACAAAATCCAAAATAAACAAAGACACAAACGCAACCAGGAGCAGGCCCCCATGCCAACCAAGCCCAGACTCTTTATAGAGGGAAGAACAGGTGTACACAGTTCACTTGATGAGTCTCCCAGCCACACCCACTGGCCAGCAACAGCGGGAAGAGCAGGAGACTCGTCACAGTACCTTTTGTGTTATTTTTTTGCAGCAGGTTGGTCATGTGTCCTCTGACTCCCACTTTTCAGCTCTCTGATAAGGTGGAGCTAAAACTTGAACAGTGCTCTCTGAGATAGATGAACATCTACAACAACCAAATACAGTGTGTTTTGAATAATATACAATTACTTCAGCAAAACAAATATTTATATTTCACTATACTATAACTGCAAACACCAAATACTCACAGTTATCCACAGAAAAAATGGAAACATCTCCATCAGCTGCTTCTCACTTTGTTCTTCTTGGTTTGAATTCCTGCTTATAATGGCAGTCTGATGGCGATTTGACTGAAACTTTGTTTCATCTTTTCCTGTATACGTATAGGTTCAATCTAAAGGGCAAAAAATATTATGTTAGGCTATAACATGAACTCTCGCCAGCATTATTGATCAATTCACAACAGTTTTATCAAGATACTTTAGGGATTCATGTTAAAAATGACAAACCTCCCGGTGGAGAATTGCATGGGCCTGAACAACGCAATAAACCACCTTTCTTCTTTTAGCTTCTTGAAAGAAACGGGTTGCTAACTAAAAATGGCAAATATTTATGTAAAGTTCATTAATAGTTGATTGCCACTATAGATCTATAACAACCAACTACTGATCATTTCCTCTGGGCTTTTGAGTTGTAACAAATATGTTCAAGAAACACATGGTTACAACAGCCAGAGAAGAAAAAAAAACAACTAATACAGAAGTCAAGGGTCAAGAGCCCAACTAAAGCAGACACTGATCTCAATTCTCAATAAGATCTTCTGTAGATGTCTGACAGAAATAAAGTCAGTCTGGTTTAGGGTTGCAACTAACGATTATTTTAATAATCGATTAATCTGTCGATTATTTTTTCGATGAATCGGATAAAAAAAAAAAAAACAAACAAGAAAAGCATTCATTTCCAACCCTTTATTCAAAAACAGAACTAAAATCTTTAGAAAGTGCACAAACACGTTGCTCCTTGAACATCCCTGAGCTGTTATAATAATAATAAAATAAAATAAAAATGGACTAACACAAAAAACATACACATGTATGCTTTACATCTGCCAAATATATATACTTTTTTTTTTAAATAAAGTGCCACCTGAGCTGCCAGAACAATAAATAATTTATAAAAAATAAAGAACAATACAAATCAGAAAATTTAACAGGATTTGTTTGAATGTCAGAACTTGTTCTCTACACTACACTGCAGATGCACGCACTCGCAGATGAACACACTTTTGCAGACACACACACTCACAAACTCTCACACTGACACACACACACACACACACACACACACACACACTCTCTCTCTCTCTCTCTCTCTCAAGTTCACTTGAAGCTTATTCATTAAATTATTACCATCATTGTAGTAAGTGCAAGGTTCATTTATACACCACATTTAAACACAGCTTAAGATGACCAAGGTGCTATGAAACAACTTTAAAATTAAATTAAAAAGTACAACACACACAAATATATTTGTCAATAATAACCTATATGGGACAAAACACAGAATATACACTGCAAAAAATGCTTTTCTGGCTTAGTAGTTTTGTCCTGTTTTCAGTCCAAATATCTAAAAAATCTTAAATCAAGATACATTTACTAGACACATGAACTAGCATAAGAAATTATGTTTTGTTTTCTGAAAAAACACCTCAAAATTAAGTGATTGTTTGCTTAAATTAAAACAAGCAAAATTATCTGCCAATGGGGTAAGAAAAATAATCTTAATGAGATATAATCTCAAACAGAAGTTTTAAGCATCACTTAATTTTCTCATGCCATTTTTCTTGTCTAGTAATCTTGATTTAAGATTTTTTTAGATATTTGGACTGGAAACGAGACAAAATTACTAAAAAAAGCTTTTATTGCAGTGTATAGCTATACATGACAACAGATTGAAAAATGAATGGTCCAAAAAACGCGAGTGAATAAAAACGTGTCTTTAGTCTTGCAATGCAAAGTGCAAAGTAACTATAGGGGATGGGGGCGTGACGTCAATGCTCTAGCGCCGCAGTGGCTGATGGGAAAAATCGCCATTTTGTGAGGCCACTTGTTGCGACGTGCCGCAGAAGTTGTAATATGAACGTGTTTTAAATAGGATACAGAAATTGAATAAAGTGTAAATCAACATATTAAAGTTATTCAACAAACCATTATTTAGTCGAGCAGAGAGGGATTTCTTCTGTCTTTTGTTGTTTGATTAACATTAATGACAGACGGCACAGCTTTATTAGGCTGCGGTCACAAGACGTGTTTCACGGATCCAATACTTATACATATGCGTTTTCTTTCGCAACTTAAGACAAAACCGACAATGCTTATGAGGATTCTCGTCAGGATGACTATTTTGACATTATTTTGTGTGTATTTGGCCACTTAAGCGCAAGCAGCTGTGTTTGTTTGTTCGCAGCGCGCACTTTGGATGTGACTGCCGTGCACAGAAAACCGCCTCTGGAGCGCACGAATACCGAAAGACTTAAAAAGACGTGCAAATAATACATTTCTGTGACGATGCAACAATGACCGATTAGGCAATTGACAGTTCTGTCAACTGTACCAAAAAGCGAGCTAAAGTCTTGTATCGCAGCATGCAGCAGATGTGAAGAGATGGTGAAAGAGAGAGGACGCGGTGCAGCTGAATCACTCACGCTGTTTTCAAATGACTGGTTGTGTGAATTTATTTACTCATCTAACCTACACTCTATATTGAATAAATGTTTTCCAGGAATTTCCCTCATTTTAAAGTTGAAAGCTGCGGGAATGCAGACTGGATTCGTGACACTTGTTTACGTCCCAGAATGCACTGCGCAGTGACATCGGTTGCCAAGCTCTATACCACCCCTGCTTTACTACTGTTATTAACGAGCTAACGCTAACTTGTCATGCAAAGACTCCAACATGTTTGCATTTCAGGTGCTGGATCATTGCCGTGGTGCTCCCGTGCCATGCCATGTCGCTTTTGCATATTTTGCAGTTAACACACTTTTTCTGTTTATTTAAGCCCCTTTCACACTGCACATTGGTCCCGGAAAACTGCCGGAGTGCCTTGTGTGTGAACGCAAACACGTCCCGGGATCGATCCCGGGTTGGGGACCTAGTAACATTGCCGGGTTCAGTCCCGGAACGAGCGCTGTGTGAACAAAAGCCGGATCAATGCCGTAAAGGGTGTGACGTAGTGATGATTATCTTGTGACTGTTTTACCGGGTGTTTTGAAGGCAGATCAACGTTCGTGACGAAAAAAATATGTGCAAATTGTAATGAAGCAGAGATCAGGGAGCTCCCCACTATCCGCGCTGAAGCTGAGATCATTCGCCAGCTTCAGTGAAACGGTACGCGTCACATTACCCGTCACATCCAGTGGTGGAGGTAACGAATTACAACTACTCACGTTACTGTAATTGAGTAGTTTTTTGGGGTACTTGTACTTTTTTGAGTATATTTTTAAAGCTGTACTTTTACTTGTACTTAAGTACAAATTAAGCAAAATAATCTACTTCATTACTTTTAAAATCATAGTTCGTTACTGAGTACGCCCACAATTTGAATTGATATTCAAACCTTTCACGAAACTTCAGTAGCCAATAAAGACATCCAAACGTAAACGGACCAATAAAATCCCGGATATCTGAACCGCGGGAAAAGCCGCGGCCGCTGCAGCAGGTGAAGAGCACACAGTAAAACCTCCAGTGTTGAATCAACACTCCCAGTGTACACAGCAAAATCCCCAGTGTTAATTTAACACTCTGAGTGTGGACTCACTGGACTCATATAAACACTGAAGAAGTGTTAAAAGTAACACTGAATCAGTGTTAAAGTGAATGAGATAATTAGGTGATTAACTGAGTGATGATTGACCATTATTGAAGACACCTGATGTTAACAAGCAGAATCACCAAAGGAGAAAACCTAAATTTGTATGTCACCATTATAGTGGTCTGTGTTTGCATTAGATGGGATCTTGACCCTTGACTTTTTAATTTTAAATTTTGTTTGGCTGCTGTATCTGAATTATAACAGCCAAACAAGCCAAGAGCAGAAGTCATCAGGTGGTGATGATTATGTTTTAACGTAATTGTCATTTGACTTGAGTCATTGAGCTTATTTAGAGTCTGATCTCTGAGTTATATTAGCTTTATTGATTGGAACAGCTCTGTGGTTCCACAGTGAAAGATACTGTATTTGTTATACATTTTGAAGTTTTTTTTTTTTTTATTAAAAACATTTATTCATCATTCAATTCAATACATAATTATAACATCACACAAAAACGGGAACTCTCTTCCCATACATATCATTCACAATGTTCAAAAATTGTGGAAGAATTTAAACATTTACATTTCTTAGATGTTTCCATCACAGATAAAGAGTTTCTATCTCTTAACACATAGTCTCTGATTGAAACAAGACTTGAGGTAATCACAGTTCCCGCCGGTATATCATATCTTTTAAAGCAAGAGATATTTCTTGCTTTCCATATCCCCTCTTTAATGACATTGATAACCGTCCACCATCTAATCCATTCCTCAGGGTCTATGTTATTCAGCTCTCCATACAGAACATCCATTTCACTTGGAAATCTATACAAATCAGTTAGCCATTCTCGTACAGAAAACCATACCTCCTTAGTATATTTACAAGACCAAAATAAATGGCTGATGGACTCGTCTTCTCCACATTTAAATTTTGTGCATTGTGAACTCTTTGAGCAGTTCCTTTTTTTCAAAAACACTCGGGTAGGTAGGCTTTGGTGCACTACCTGCCACGCAATGTCTTTATGTGAATTGAATAAAAATACATTACTTACATTCTTCCATACTTGAATACAATCAGACTCAATGAGCTTTCCCACCGGAGATATCCTCTGTAATTCTGGATATAACATATTTTGCACATTCACTCGATTTACTTTCTCGATAGGGATATCTGACACTTTAACTTTTTTTTGTTTTTTGTTTCTGCAGGTTGAACTTTATTTGGACAAATCATGCACATCAAATTTCTGCTTATAGCACACATAGCCATGAAGAAGAATCGGCATATGAATCTCAACAATGGTGACAATCAACAAAATATTCAGATAAAACTCTGAACAGGTCTTTGATAATCACAAAACAAGCTACTAAAAAGTCACAACAAAAATAGCAAAAATTAAAACAAATAGTAAGAATAAAAGAAAATACTAAGATAATTCAGGTGCATAATTTATTCATGTTGCAATGCATTTTGGGAGCCATGAATGAGTTTTGATTGGTGCACCCAGAATGCACTGCAGCATGAAGCTTTTTGTTTATTGTCACCATAGTTGAGATTCATATGCTGATTCTTGATGAATGTTTGCGTACAAATTATACAAATGTTCAGAATGCTTTAAGTGCAAAGTGGTTAATTTAAATGGCTAATCTGTCAAATTATCTGAACAAAAATGTTTTCTGTCGACATCGCACCTTAATTTCACATGCTAATATTAAAGAATCAGATCAGTGAATCAAAACATTTCAGAACTCAAATTATTATAAATGACCAGCCAAAACCAGCAGGTAACAGATGTTTTTTTTTTTTTTTTTTTCTGGCTTTTTTGTCGTAACAAAAGTGTTTTGCAAATACAGATTTACAGCAGACAGAAAAAAAAAAAAAAAAAAACTAATGTTAGAAAGTCATGGGTCAATAGCCCAACTATAGCAAACACTGATCACATTAATGGAAAGTTCAAAGGGAACAAATTCAACATCTAAACCTCTGTTCTAAATATCTTTTTTAGACAAACTGGTTAGTAATAAGTGAAGCTGGTGATGCTGTTTGTGGAGTTGTTTAATCCTCCTCTGCTGAGATTTAATGTTTTATTTCAGGTAATTTTATCTAAGGCTGTATTTTCTTTTTTTTTTTGCATTCATTATTGCATCCCAGTCAACAATTTGATCTCAAAGTGATGTCACCATGATCTCACAGGGTACTCGTGATGAGGTCACAATGTGAGGTAACAGTGAGCTAAAAGTGTAACCTCACAGCGCCCTCACTGTGAGCTCATACTAATGTGAGGTCAACGTGCACTCACTGCACAGAGACTAGGTACCCAGCATGCATCGCAGCATAAAGCTTTTGATCGTCACCATTGTTGAGATTCATACACTGATTCTTGATGTATCACTTTGTGTTTAAATGCCACAGAAGTTCAAAATGTTTGTGTTTTATCAAGCTTTTAAAAGTTAACAAAATCCATAACAAACCAATACCACCTGATTGCAGTCTCTATTTGGTTTTCTTTGCCATAACAAATGTACTTTGCAAGGGTCAAGAGCCCAACTAAAACAAACACGACTCACCATGATTGTAACGTCAAACAAAACAATAAAACATCATCATCTAAATCTCTGTCAATTTTCAATAAGCGCTTTTGTAGATGTCTAACAACCCCCCCTCCTCCTGCTCAACATTTTGAATTCACGAGTTCACATATTACTCACACTGTGAGTATCACCAGATGAGAATGGTGTGATCTCACGTGTTGACTGGGACTAAGTATTCAGTATTGCATTCACTATTCAGTATTGCATTCATTCTAACTGGTTAGGAATAGCACATCTATGACACAAATTGTGTGATTTTTGACACATTAGTGTGTTAAATATTTTAACAAACTGCCTGTGTTAAAAAGAATAACACACTGGTTGTGTTAAAATTGAATTAACACAAAATGTGTTATGTATCAAATACAGTTACAACAGCCAGAAAAAAGCTAAGATTAGAATTTGATGGTCAAGAGTCCAACTAAAGCAAACACTGATCACCACAATGGTGAGGTCAAACGAAACGTTTTCAATAAAACAACTAAACCTCAAGTGACTTGAAAGAAATGACTTGGTTCCTCCTCTGGTGAAATCAGCTGCTGAGTTCATGGGTGGAACAAAAATATGGCAGGACTTTTACTTTCTGACCCCTGGACTTTCCACCTCTGCCGACTGCTGGGTCAAAATAACCCAACCGCTGGGTCAAAACAACCCAACCACTGGGTTCGTCCCTTTTTAACCCAGCGTTGGGTTACATTTAACCCAGCATTTTTTAGAGTGTACTTACAAGTAATTTGCCCACTTTTGACTTTTGACTAAGTATACAAAAAACTATAGATCTCTTGTAAGATTTGTTTTGTTTGGGTGATTCTAGAGACCTTCATGATTATGTAGATGTATATATGTCAACAAAAAATACTTATTAGTAACATGAAAATGACCTGTCTTTGGGAGGGTTTGCCTTTCCCATGCTTCCTGAAAATAGGAGTTGGAAGTTGACGGTCTCACGTGACAGGAAGGAAGTGAATACCTTTTTTTTTCCCCTTGAAATCATTTATTTGTTTGTTAGCTTGCATGTCATTGAGACATCAAACATGGATAACATCTAGAAAAATACTTACAAAAGGAAAATGACAACTATAAACTGCGGCAACTATAGTTGCCGGTGGGCTTAAAAGCACAACATTTCGTTGTTATTCTGAGTGTACACAAATAAACAAGTCTTTACAGATTTGAAAGATGTATTAGGCTACTTTTATCTGTATGACCAAAAATTATGGAGATATTAAGAGCAAGTGAGCGCACCGGCGCCTGTCCTGCAGCGAGCACGCTATTCAGCTTCCACAAACTCTTCAATAGCGCACATTTCTGTAGTTTAACATCATATTGAGCGGCCATGTAAAGTTGCTACTACATCTTTCAGATGAAAAGCCATATTTGAGGTCAATGAATGATAGTGTGTATCCCAGTCAACACGTGAGATCATGCGATGATCACAGTGATATCACACCATTCTCATACGGTGATCCTCACAGTGTGATTTATATATGAACTCATTGTGAACTCAATAAGATGAGCGGGGTTCTTATTTCTGTTAGATATCTACAAAAGCGCTTATTGAGAATTAACAGATTTAAATGATGATGTTTTATTGTTTTGTTTGACGTTACCATCATGGTGAGTAGTGTTTGCTTTAGTTGGGCTCTTGACGCTTGACGTTATAACATTATATTTTTGGGGGCTGCTGTAACTGTGTTAGTAAAGCACATTTGTTATGGCAAGTAACACCAAAAAGAGACTGCAACCAGGCGCTATTGGTTTGTTACTGATTTTGTTTCCCATCCCGTGGGATTCCTGAAAAAATGTCAGCCTCTACCATGAACCGTTGAAGTTTAAACAGCAGCGCTCGCGCACTTTTATGTGATTACTCTCGCGAGAGGTGCGCGACTGAAATGCGGCGCGGTGCAGACGGAACAAAACTGATCAGCGCATAGATGCGCATTCAAGTTTGCCGTTTATGTCAAAGATCATTTTATGTATCTGTTTGGATGGATGAGTTACAAGAATAGCCTTTTTAAATGAAACACTGAAACTCCATATGAGTATGTTGCTCGTCAATAAAAGAGCTGCATGGCATCTTACATGATAACTAAAGAACTTGCAACCATGTTAGTGTGCTGATTAAATAGAAGACTAGCGTGTACCTTTTAATAAAGAGATAAAACTGTCCAGATTGCTATATACTGCTAGTACACATGTATTTATACCTCATCAGTTTGTTGGTATAAATTAATAGGCTGATTCAGTGCAGATGTAAATTTTAAGTTTATTTCCTTCAGAATAAAGGTGTCAAAGTAAAATGGAAATAAAAACACAAATATAATGTAGTATAATCATTTTAAAAAGCCTAATGTGTAAACATATACATAAAGCATGGTTCAGCCCAAAGAACCCTTTTGTGCCAAAAGGATTCTTTCTCCTTATATAGAACCTTTTTGGCATAAAGGGTTCTTTGGAGTTGAGTAAAGAACCCTAGGGTTCTATATAGAACCCCAAAGAACCTTTTATTCTAAGAGTGTACAGCTCAAATTTTGTAATTTATATTAGTGCTAAAAATTAACACAAATATAAACTGCACTTTTCTGTAATATCTTGCTCCATACATACTCACTGTAAATGTACTTCTAAAATGTTTGTTTGTGTTAAAAACTAAGAAAACATAAATTGTTTAAAGTATATACTTAACACTGATTATATAAAATGTTATGCCTTTCCAGAGCCTGAGAAACAACAATTATGGGGGATTATTAGAAATGAATTGCAGGACATCCTGAAAATATACTCCTTAGACTTCTCAAAAGAACAAATGAAGGTAAACAAAGAAACATACAAGTCTACAGTGTTGTTTTGGATTGTGGGTTGTGTTTCTCCACCCTCATGTCAGTGCATGTCCATGTGTAGAAGTTCCTTCCATTTCTTAGATATTAGGAGGAATAATTCCAAATGGAGGAGTCATGGAGAAAATGCGTTGCTCCAACAACAAAACTTTTCCAGCTATGCAAGCTCAAAACAGAGTTCTGTTCCTGAATGAATGAAAACAACCAATGAATCGGTTGAGTGAATGATTCAATAAATCACTCATAACCCAACTAACAGGGAACGTTCTCAGAACTTTGTACATTGATTTTTGAAAGGCATTGCATGTTAGTGTGATAAACTAGCTTGTTTTTTATCCTATAGATCTTCAACGACCCCATTCATGGTCACATTGCGCTGCACCCCCTGCTGGTGAAGATCATTGATACTCCTCAGTTTCAGAGACTGAGACACATCAAACAGTTGGGAGGAACATACCTGGTGTATCCTGGAGCTTCTCACAATCGCTTTGAACACTCCATTGGGTGAGACTGGATTATAAACAAAATTGCCTTAAACTAATAATTTAAGATTAAGACATTTAGGTTAATAATATACAGAGGTGGAAAGTCCAGTTGCCAAAGAGTTACAGTCCTGACATATTTTTGTTCCACCCATGAACTCAGCAGCTGATTTCACCAGAGGAGGAACCAAGACATTCCTTTCAAGTCACAAGCAAGTCTCAAGTCAAATCCCAAGTCCTCAAAGATAATTAAGTGACTAATTAAATTATGATTGCGCATTAGTATTGAATACTTGCTGTTAACAATCAACATCACTGAAGAAAAGAGAAACACAAGAACTACAACTGACTGCAGGCACAGCCTTAGATGAAATCAACTGGAAAAAAAAAAAAAAAAAAAAAAACATTGCCACCATAATTGTGGTCGGTGTTTGCTTTAGCTGGGCTCTTGTGCATTTTAACAACTCAAATAAATTCGCTTCTAAGCACTTGTAATATTTTTTTCACAGTAAATGTTTGTGCAATGTTAAATGAAAGCTTGAAGTTGCAGATTAGTTTATGCTTTTGCTGAATGAATGTTCTTGGTTTTTCTGTAGTTTTAGTTTTTCTCTTTCTGGTTCGTAAACTACATTTGACTAGTGACCAAAAAAAAAAAAAAAAAACTATTAAGCAAAGGCCACCGTGGCCTAATGGTTAGAGAGTCAGACTCGTAATCTAAAGGTTGCGAGTTCGAGTCTCGGGCCGGCAGGGATTGTAGGTGGGGGGAGTGACTGTCCAGCGCCCTCTCCACCTCAATACCACGACTGAGGTGCCCTTGAGCAAGGCACCGAACCCCCAACTGCTCCCCGGGCGCCGCAGCATAAATGGCTGCCCACTGCTCCAGGTGTGTGTTCACTGCTGTGTGTGTGCACGTTGGATGGGTTAAATGCAGAGCACAAATTCCGAGTATGGGTCACCATACTTGGCCGTATGTCACTTCACTTTTATTTTTAATGCTTCACTATTGAGGAAAAAAAAAAGAAGCTGTTTATGATTAGGCTTCTAGACATGAACATTTATCATGTGATCCTCAACAGTGGTGACCAATTATTCATACTGAATTGCAGCATGAGGCATTTTGTTAATTGTCACTATTGTTGAGATTCATGTGCTGGTTCTTGATGTCTGTGTGTGTCTAAAAAGTATTGTAGTTCAAATTTCTATATGCATCACACAAGTTCAAAATTCATCCACTAACTACTGGAGAAACACTTGTATGCTGTGGTGTCATAGGATTATGCGATAGCTGACCATATAAATAAAACATTATTTCGGATATAATCAAACTAGCTCATGCTGACTATCTGAGCACTGCAGAGCACTGCGCTTTCTGCTTTACAACAGCACATGCAGTACTACAGAGAGATCTAACACAGGAGTCAAGGGTCAAGAGCCCAACTAAAGCGAACACTGATCTCCATGATGGTGGCATCATTTTAACCAATAAAACATCAACATCTGATCCTCTGTAATTCTCCATAACAGCAGGTGTTCATCACTAATGCACAATCATCATTTAATTAAAAAATCCTACAAAAATCCTACAAAATCCTACAAAGCAAAATATCCATAGTCATTTAATTAATTATCTCATTAACTTTAACTCTTTGAGGACTTGGGATTTGACTTGAAGACTTGCTTGAGACTTGAAAGGAATGTCTTGGTTCCTCCTCTCGGTGAAATCAGCTGCTGAGTTCATGGGTGGAACAAAAATATGGCAGAACTTTTACTCTTTGGCCCCTGGACTTTCCACCTCTGATAATATATATATATATATGTATATATATATATATATATATATATATATATGGGTGTATATATATATATATATGGGTGTATATATATATATATATGGGTGTGTGTATGCATGATTAATGATCACATAACATGCAAGCAAACAAAATAGCTAATCTTTTTTAATAGATTCAGCATTTTTTGATTATGAAACTTGTGTATTGTAGTGCGGCATATTTAGCAGGACGTCTGGTGAAGATTCTTCATGACAATCAGCCAGAACTCAAAATTACCAAACAGGATTTCCTGTGCGTTCAGATTGCTGGTCTGTGTCACGACTTGGGTGAGGAACACTAATGCTTATTTATAAAGTATTTATGGAATCTTCATCTACACAGTGTTTGGTCATACACCAATTATATTACATGCCCACCATGAAGTGGCGGTTCTACATTGAATTACTCTCCAGGCGAGACCCCCTCTGGTACCAATTTGCCAATTCCCCACACAGTTATATGACAGATAATAGAAAACCGCTTAGCAGCGCAGATGAATTTTTATTTATTATTATTATTTTTTTCAAGTGCTTGTATCGCCCCCCACGTGTCATGAAAAAATGCCGCCCTGGGCGGCTGCCCGGTTCGCCCATGCTAAAAACCGACACTACCACCGTGGCACTGTCTCCAACGTTGATTTGTTTTTTGGGGTTTTTATATATAAATATAAATATAAATATAAATATAAATATATATATATATATATATATATATATATATATATATATATATATATATATTTTTTTTTTTTTTTTTTTATTTATTTTTTTTTTTTTATTTAGTTAGTTAATTAGTTTGTTTGTTTGTTTAATAAAAAATAATTTAGTTCAGATGGAAAGCATACCCTACAATAAACTGAAAGTGTCTGCTCTGCTCAACACAGCCAGGGTTGCCAGGCCTGCGTGACTAGTCAAAAACAGACCAATGTAGTGCAATGACCAAATCCGAAATAACAAAACTCAAAATATGTTGTTTCCACACCTAAAATACATATTTTACAGTCACTGTTAGGCACATTGATCATAAACACAGCTAAGGCTTCCTATACCAGGCCTTTCTTCTCAAAACTTAACATTTAGTGCAGTTTACATCAGGGCCGCCGCTGGCCAAATATTATGGAAGAAGAAGAAGAAAAAAAAAAAAACTACTATAAGGGTCAAAATAGAACTTTATGCTGGGTACACACTAAAATATATTTTTAAATCTTATAAGATCTTCAAAATGTAAGAGACCACAAACATGAGGGGACAAAATCCTACAAAGCAAAATATCCATAGTGAAATTAACTCTCCAGGGAGTACATGTGAGACCACATTCAAGAGTGTGAAAGTGTTAAAATAAGAGTGTTAAATTAACACTGAAGCAGAGTTAAAGTTAATGAGATAATTAAGTGATTAATTAAGTGATGATTGACCATTATTGAAGACACCTGTTGTTAACAAGCAGAATCACCAAAGGAGAAAATCAAAATTTTCATGTCAGCATTATAGTGGTCAGCTTTAGTTGGACTCTTGACCCTCACCTTGGATTGTGGGAAGGAGAGAAATCAGCCTGATTATCTTGTGGTGTGTATCCAGTATCAATAAAATATAAACCAACAAACAAATTGTGATGAAACTGTGTTGTTTACAAATTACAATTGTAGCTCTAGACAGATACCACCTACAGTTATGATTACATTAATACAGTTGTCTGATTTATTTTATAGTTTCAAGCCTTCAGAAGTCACACAAAAGGAAATTAAGCCGTTTTACTATGATAAAACCATGGTTAATTTTTGTAAGGGTTGTAATTTCCACATGTTTTTGTTGAAGAAATTATAGAGGCTGTAGCATTTCAATCGCAAAAAAAGGTGGCCAAAAATAGTGACTATTTAAAGGGGTGGTTTACTGCTTTTTTTCTTTGCTTGATTATGTTTATGGGGTGCAATATAACATGTCTTCGTATTTCGTTTGTTAAAAAAACGCCTTATTTTTCATATATTTCACCTTTATTGTAAGCCGCTTTCTCCTCTGTGATTTGAACGACCGGTTGACTTCCTGATTCTCTGAAACCACTCCCTCAGAGACAGGCGATGGACTCAGATTGGTCAGCTGGGCCGGTGTGTTGTGATTGGCTGAACTGCGTACTGCACGTTGTCCGGAAACTTCACGCCCATTACCTTCACGAGCAACAGCTGCACGTGCTCCGGTCAAATGTAAATAATGGTGTCAATATTGCCGTATCAGTTTGAGCCAGAATCAGACCCAGAAAGCGGCAATGAAGAGAGTTAAGCAGAACTTCTGCAAGCACGGCTCTTACAAACGTTTCTGAATGGAAGTTTGCTGTTGTGATTACATATAAAGTAAATTTTTTGAAGTTTGTACACGTTTGTCTTATACACACAAAATAGCATCGAACTAACTGGCTACTAACCAAACAGCGTTGGCTTGTGTTTACGTTCTTGATCAAATCGAAAAATTATGTCATAAAGTATACATGGAAAATACATTTACAAAATTAGTACATAATTACAAATTTGGGTCCAAAATGTTTGTACGCGTTTGTCATAGACACACGAAATAGCATTTAACTAACTGGCTACTAAAGCCAGCGTTGGCATTTGTTTATGTCCTTGATAAAACTAAAATATTAGGTCTGAAATTATACATGCAAATACATTTAAAATTATGAAATCTTACTTACAGGTTGTGGCCCAACAACTGCTGCCTCTGGTTTTAAAGTTGGAACTGCTCCATGTTTTAGTAATAGTTTCTGTGTGAATCCGGTATTGAACTCGTGTAGATTCTGGAAGCTGTCTTCCGTAAAATGCGCAGCACAGAGAGCTAAATTAGGATTGTAATTGTCAGGAACATAATCAAACATAAATTTTAACCATTGTTGACGAACTACAGCGTCTGTAGGAAGCTCGAACACAGAAGACCTGAAGGCTGGGTGAAAATAACACCGTTTCGACGGCATGGCTACAACTCTCCACTATAACTCTTCCTCTTCGACAAAGCCGCAGAACATGGTTTTGCCCCCTTTTCTGCATGTTCTGGAGGGAGGGGTTGATGGGTTTATTACGTATGCAACCCGGGAAGTATCTCGTTGTAGTCCCATATGAGTCATTTTTGTAGGCATTAAACTTCCTGATTTTTAAAAGACGATATCTCCGCTTACGTTGAACTTTCAGCGCAGCAACTTTGCAGATACTGTTCATGCACCAACAGCAACATTACACACTATTTAAAATGAAAAAAAGTGAAATCGCAGTAAACCACCCCTTTAAAATAAACAGAGGTGGAAAGTCCAGGGGCCAAAGAGTAAAAGTTCTGCCATATTTTTGTTCCACCCAGGAACTCAGCAGCTGATTTCACCAGAGGAGGAACCAAGACATTCCTTTCAAGTCTCAAGCAAGTGTTCAAGTCAAATCCCAAGTCCTCAAAGACTTAAAGTTAATGAGATAATTAAGTGACTAATTAAATGATGATTGTGCATTAGTGATGAACACCTGCTGTTATGGAGAATTACAGAGGATCAGATGTTGATGTTTTATTGGATAAAATGATACCACCATCATGGAGATCAGAGTTTGCTTTAGTTGGGCTCTTGAACCCTTGACTTCCTGTGTTAGATCTCTCTCTGTAATACTGCGTGAGCTGTTGTAAAGCAGAGAGATCAGTGCTGTGCAATGAGCAACTATTAGTCGTTTTCATGTGGTGAAATATACATCAGTTGCAGACCTGTTTATAATTGATATCTATACAAACATAAAAAAAGTTACTTATATGTTCAGGTTTCGAATAACCAACCTTGTGAAAATACAGTATGCAATTAAAACACTGTTGTAATAGTTACAGAAAATAAAATTTAAGTCTATATAATGCACATAAATATTTAAGCTTCAGTATTATTTAGACACACACAGACATCAAGAACCAGCAGATGAATCTCAACGATGGTGACAATCAACAAAATGCATGCTGGGTAACACAATAGTAAAAACTCCCATCATGCACTGCAGTATGAATAATTATTGTCACCACTGTTGAGAATCGTATTATAAGTGTTCATGTCTTCAATATTTAATCGTTATGATGGCATGTGTTTAATAATAAAATTTTGCAGCTCTGTAATGGCTGACTGTCAGTCAATAAACCAAAGAAAAACACCTTCAAGATGATCATTCAAGTGACGTTAAAGCCAAAAGTGTAAGCTCATACATTTCCTCAAGCTTTTAATTCAGTATTGTGCAAATGCACAAATGTTTGTTGTGAAACAATATTGCAACTGCTTGAAAGCTATCCGTTTTTGGTTATTAAAAGAGCCAAGAGCCCAACTAAAGCAAACACTGATCTCCATGATGGTGGCATCATATTAACCAATAAAACATCAACATCTGATCCTATGTTATTCTCAATAACAGCAGGTGTTCATTACTAATGCACAATCATCATTTAATTAGTCACTTAATTATCTTATTAACTTTAACTCTTTGAGGACTTGGGATTTGACTCGAGACTCGTTTGTGACTTGAAAGGAATGACTTGGTTCCTCCTCTGGTGAAATCAGCTGCTGAGTTCATGGGTGGAACAAACATATGGCAGGACTTTTACTTTCTGACCCCTGGACATTACACCTCTGTCTGTAATATATCTGCTTGTTTTACACTCTTTGGCCACCAGGTGGTATTGTGAGCAAATGAAGCCTCCAGAAATTAACCCTTTTGTGAACAACTTGGCTGAAAAGTTTAATGCTTCATGAAGCTTCATTTCACCATAACTACACTGAAGCAGTGTTAAAGTTAATGAGATAATTAGTTTAGTAATTGAGTGATGTTTGAGCATTAAGGAAGAATCCCTGCTTTTAACAAACCGAATCACTGCATGAAAGAGAAACAAGAAGAGAAAAAAGAGACGAGACGAGCAGAAATACTATAACTACAACTGACTTCAGTCACAGCCTTCACTCAAAAAAATGATTTGGTGTAAATTGTTCCAGTGTTCATGTGTTTCCACACTACAGAGTGTTCAAGTAGAACTGAAGCAGTGCTGGAGTTAAGGAGATAATTATGTGATGATTGATCATTAATGATGAACACCTGCTGTTATCAAGAAGAATCACCGAAGGAAAGAGAAACACAAGAACTACAACTGACTTCAGCCACAGCTGAAGATGAAATCAACTGAAAAAAAAAGAAGACATTAAATCTCTCAAGATCTGATTAAACAGCATCAGACTGACCAGATTGACTTTATTTCTGTCAGACTTCTAGAGAAGCTCTTATTGAGAATTAACAGAGGTTTAGATGCTGTATTGTTTTGTTTGAAATCACCATCAAAGAGACCAGTGTTTCCTTTTGTTGGGCTCTTGACCCTTGACATTTTGGTGTTAATATTACACTGGTTGCTTTAATTGTGTGATCATTTAAAACACACTTAGCTTAACCAGCGAAGCCAAGTGAAAAAGAGTTGTGGGTAGATTTTGTCACTGGTCCCTGACCTCATTTCAAGTCCAATTTCTGATTATATAGACATTATACTGTTTTAGATTTTTTCGTAGCTTCATATCTTGCAGTACTGTAAACATCAGATAATTTTGATAATTTACAAATCGCCTTGTGCACATAAAGTTTTCATCTGTAGCAATGCAAGTGTTGTTTATTCATGCTGCAATGCATGCTGGGATACATGGGAGAGTCTTGTACTATGCTGGTACCCAGCATGCATTGCAACATGAAGCATTTTGTTGACTGACACCATTGTTGAGATTCATACGCTGATTCTTGATGTCTGTGATCTTTGCGTTATTACCGATGAAAACTTTTTGAGCACAAAGTGATTTGTAAATTATTTAAATTATCTGATTTTACAAGACTACTACATCTGAAGCTATATAAAAAATCTAAAGCAGTACTACATCCATACAATCAGACGTTGTACTTGAAATGAGGTCGGTGGATCACTTGCCCACAACTTTTTTTTTTCTTTTTCTTGGCTTTGCTGGCTAAACGAAGTGTATTCTATATAAACACACAATTAAAGCAACCAGTGTAATATTAACACCAACATGTCAAGGGTCAAGAGCCCAGAGCCCAACAAAAGGAAAAACTGGTCTCTTTGATGGTGATTTCAAACAAAACAATAAAGCATCTAAACCTCTGTTAATTCTCAATAAGAGCTTCTCTAGAAGTCTGACAGAAATAAAGTCAATCTGGTCAGTCTGATGCTGTTTAATCAGATCTTGAGAGATTTAATGTCTTCTTTTTTTTCAGTTGATTTCATCTTCAGCTGTGGCTGAAGTCAGTTGTAGTTCTTGTGTTTCTCTTTCCTTCGGTGATTCTTCTTGATAACAGCAGGTGTTCATCATTAATGATCAATCATCACATAATTATCTGCTTAACTCCAGCACTGCTTCAATTCTACTTGAACACACTGTAGTGTGGAAACACATGAACGCTGGTCAATTTAGACCAAATCATTTTTTTGAGTGTATCACAGCTATGCTGATGATAACCAGATTGACCAAGCCTTCTCCAAATGACTCCAATTAAGGGACTGATTAAATGATGATTGTGCATTAGTAATGAACACCTGCTGTTAACAATCAACATCATTGAAGAAAAGAGAAACACAAGAACTACAACTGACTTCAGCCACAGCCTTGGATAGAATCAACTGAAAATAAATAAATAAATAAATAACCACGATGCCACCATAATTGTGGTCAAGGTTTACTTTAGATGGTCTCTTGACCCTTTTATTAGTTCAAGCTATTCTGCTTCTAAGCTATTGCAATGTTGTTTTATAGCAAATGTTTGTGCATTGCTGAATCACACCTTGAAATAGCAGTTGAGTTTGCACTTTGTGCCTGTAATTCATGATGAATGAATATCGTGAAGTGGTTTCTCTTTGGTTTATTGACTGGGTTGGTGCTTCTCTGTGAGTTGGTGCTCTAAGCAAACTGTGTGCTTTATACAAAGGGAGTGATAGTACTGGTTTACATAATAAAGTAGTGTATGCATGATCGCAAAATTAAAAGGGAGCAATGAGCACTCATTCAAAAGCAATTTAAGTACTTTTTATATTGATGGAGGCTCCCTAATGTGCAAAAAATACAAACAATAGGCCTATTAAAATGTTTCCGGGAGCAGTTGGTAATGGTCAGAAATTTAGCGGGAGCGGGATAAAGAAAACAGCCTCGCGCAGGGCTTTAATCCATCTATATTTAGACATATCAATTTAGAATAGTAGTTATCCAAAATTGGAATCCTGTTTTACTTGTAAATATAAAAAAAACTAGAAGATACTGTTGGTTTAAAACTATAATTAACACTTTTAGTTCATCATGTACATGTGCAAAATATAAAATTTTCTATTCAGTTTTATAACACCACGGTGGGACACAAGGACACAAGACAGATCAAAATGATGTAAAATGTAAAGTGTCTCTTTATTTTTTTTAGGTCATGGTCCATTTTCTCATGTATTTGATGGTCTGTTTATTCCTGAAGCCAAAAAAATGAAGAAATTAGGAAGTAAGTACCAGTGTGAAATGAAATGTAATCAGAAAGATGTGGACATTCATGTTTCTTTATCAGATCATTAGTACATTTTTTAATGCACAAAATATGATTTACAAACCAACTGAGAATTGATTATTTTTTTCTTAGGCCTGCCTGATGACATCCCTGAAAAGTGGAAGGTGAGCTTGAACACATCGCTCATGCAGGCTGTGCCACACAGCAAAAAATCCGGAGTGAAATTAACTCTCCTGAGAGAACATGTGAGACCACACTCAAGAGTGTTAAATTAACACTGAAGCAGAGTTAAAGTTAATGAGATAATTAAGTGATTAACTGAGTGATGATTGACCATTATTGAAGACACCTGATGTTAACAAGCAGAATCACCAAAGAAGAAAATCACAATTTTTATGTCACCATTAGTGGTCAGTGTTTTCTTTAGTTGGACTCTTGACCCTTACATGTTTAAAGTTACATTTTATTTGGCTGTTATAACGGAGTTAAAACATATAGACAAGGAAAAAGTGAGCATGAGCTGTTGGTCATGTTTTTACATAATGGTTGTTTGATCTGAATCACCAAACTCATTTAAAGCCTAAACCTAAAAGAGTTAGATTTGCCTTGCTGATTATAACAGCCCTGTGAGTCTACAGTATCAATTAATTAAAGTGATTACTTGAAAGTTGTTCTGGTAGTAAAAAATATATATATATATATATTTTAGACACACATCAATAATCAGTGTAGGAATCTCAACAACGGTGACAAACAGCATATTCAGATAAACAGATCAACTCTAATCATTAGAAAACAAGCTTCTAAAAGTCACATAAAAAAGTTAAATAAATAAAATAAGAATAAAGGAAATTACTAAGACAATTCCGGTCATCATCTATTCATGCCGCAATGCATCATGGGAGCCATGGATGAGTTTTAATTAGTGGCACCCAGAATGCACTGCTGCATGCTTTTTTGATTGTCACCGTTGTCAAGATTCACAGGTTGATCCTTGATATTTTTGTGTCTAAATAACAGCTTTTTTCAAAGCTATTTTTAAAATAAAAAACTATTAAGAAATCTCTCAGATTTTATTTAAAATGCTGGAAAGCTTATGCTGAAGAATCTCAGGGCTGCTGTAATCAACAATGTAAATCGAGCTCAGTGATTCAGTTAAAACTATATATATATATATATGTACATATATCTTTTTTTTTTTTTTGCTTTTTGCTTTCTTTTAACTCGGTTATAACCGGCAAGAAAAATCTTACTTTAAAAAGTTAAGGGTCAAGAGCCCAACTAAAGCAAACACTGACCACTGTAATGGTGATACAAAAATTGTGATTTTAGTCTTTGATAATTCCGGCTGTTAACATCAGGTGTCTTCAGTAATGGTCAATCATCACTTAATTGATCACTTAATTATCTCATTAACTTTAACTCTGCTTCAGTGTTAATTTAGCACTCTTAAGCCCGATCCAGACGGTAATTGTTTCTCAGGGGGATGTAAGTGATTTTCACCATTTACAAGGGGTAGTTGGTGATTTTAATGCTGTCCGAATCCAGGATGTCGGTGTTTTTTTCTCACCACCCCTGTAAAAATCCCCGGCTGAATTTCCTACTGTTTTTTGACAAACACCAAGTTCGTGGTAATTTAATTGTAGTCCAAATCCACATCTCTGAGTTTAGGAGAAGACAGTGATTCAAAATTCAGTGTTTAAACTCTTTTTGAACTCTCCTGAACACTGTAGGGTAGCTGTTGTAATTTGGTGTAATTTGCATACATATTTATTTCTGAAATTCTGGAAAGTATTAAAAAGAACAATACTTCATAACTGCTCCACCACAGCGAGTGAGAGCAGAAAGAGAAGAAAAGCATGTAAACATTTGAAATGGGTCTTTATTATGGCAGCAGCAGGTATTCAATTAAATTTTAAAATGTGTATCATAAACGGATATATATAGCTTAGAATTATATACAACTATAGCGTGTATTTTCCTATTTTTAAACAGGAGATTTAAATAATCAAATAATAAATAGGATTATGCATAATACATCTTATTACTTGGAATAATAAGAATACATTTTACATAATAATATATGTTTGGAATAATAAGAATACTTTTTACATAATAAAAAGTATTTAAAAATACATTTTACACTTTAATAAGAATCAATTTGTAAATAAAATGAATTTATTTACAGCAGACATTCATGTGACTGATCATGTGAGTAGCGTGTTCCCGGGTGCGCAGGATAACAGAACTCGCTCCTCCACTGTGAATAAATCGCCATCCGAATCCATGAGTTTTTCACTGAGGTGATTTGTAAATTAATTTTTACAGACGTCCATATGATAAACAATTACCGTCCGATTCGGGCTTTATTTTAACACTTTCACACTCTTGAGTGTGATCTCACATGTACTCCCAGGAGAGTTAATTTCACACTGGATTTGTTTGCTGTGCACTAGAAATAGGTTTGTAACTTTGTACTATATGTAAGGGATAATCAAGCGCATTAATATAGAAAGTGATTAAAATGACCTGGAACTACCTGTGCAGTTAAACGAATTTAATCAACACCTGCCAGCCAATCAGAATCCAGTATTCAGACAGACCATGGCATAAGTATTTATGATTTTTATCATTCTTTCTCTTTACTACAGCATGAACAGATGTCAGTTCAGATGTTCGATGACATTGTGCAGAGTTTACAGGCTGAGAATGAAGATGTATTGAAAGAACATGGACTGGACGATAAAGACGTCTCCTTCATTAAAGAGTTAATCGAAGGAGCAAAAACTTCAGAGGTACATATTGATTCTCCAGCTGTGCTTAATTAAACTGAATTAACTTACTGCCTTTAGTTAAAAAGGTTGAACTAAAACAGACATTTCTTTTCAGTGGACATACGAGGGCAGAGATGAAGACAAATCCTTCCTGTATGAGATTGTGGCAAATAAACAGAACGGCATTGATGTGGACAAATGGGACTATTTCGCTCGGTAAATTTTAGTTGACATTTTGATTGGCTGATGATGGAAGCACACTCTCAAATAACTAATGATGAGCTTTGAGCAATGACATCACAAATACAAGGCAATTGCACGCTTACAAAAAAAAAAAAAAAAAAAGACAACAGTAAGAAAATATGCAGTAATATAATAATATTAGTGATGTAGATATTCACTGCTTTAGTTCAACCTTTTTTAATCTCCTGTTAGTCACGATAGCTCAGTGTGAAATAAAAGCACCAGAACAAATGCAAACAGAGCCAAATTGATGTTTATGTATCATTTATGTATCCATTGTGTTTTAATATTTAATGTTTATTTGACAGAGACTGCCATCACCTCGGCATCCGAAACAGCTTTGACCATCAGCGCCTGCTGAAGTTTGCTCGAGTCTGTAAAGTGAACGGGAGAAATCACATCTGCTTCAGAGATAAGGTGCCTGATCAAACTCTTCTGTTAGAGATACTGTAGATTAATATGACTTTCAAAGGCACAATATGTTAAACTAAGGGGATAGTTCACTCCAAAATAAAAACTTTGTGTTAAATCAAGACAGTGTATATATATAATCCACACTCATAGTGTTAAAAAAGTAACACTGAAGCAGTGTTAAAGTTAATGAGATAATTAGTTTAGTAATTGAGTGATGATTGAACATTAATGAAGAACACCTGCTCTTAACAAACTGAATCACTGAAAGAAAGGAAACAAGAACAGAAAAAAAGAGACGAGATGAGCAGAAATACAAGAACTACAACTGACTTCAGCCACAGCCTTAGATGAAATCAACACAAGATAAAAGAAGACATTAAATCTCTCAAGATATCAGCAGAGGATGATTAAACAACTCCATAAACATCAAAGCTTCACGTTACTAACCAGATTTACTTTAGATGTTGATGTTTTAGTTTAGTTTGAATTACCATTATTGAGGTCAGTGTTTGCTTTAGTTGGGATCTTGACCCTTGACTTAAAACATTACAATTACTTTAGCTGCTATAACTGTGTGTTTGTTTAGACATGCTAGTTATGGCAACTGGGTGTTGACGGTTAAACTTCAATCAAGAAATCACCAGCCTTTAGTGACTTTCATAACTGATTCATTCAGAGCGTGGCCATTGATTGGGTACATTTTTAGATTTTGTTCACATGTAATATTAAGCTTGATCCAGCAGTTTCAAGGTTAATCCGAAAGACTGTCGAAAGTAAATCGCATTATCATACGCAGTGTAAAAAAAAATAATAATTCAGCAAACTTAAAACAAAGTTTTTACCAGCTTCAGCAGACTTTTGAGTCTGCTCAACTTGTTTTTTGTGAGAGATTCTCAAAATTTTGTTGCATGAACTTTCAAGTTGAAAAAACACAAACTCTTCTTTTGTTTTACAGTGCAGACATCAAGACTCAGCGTATGAATCTCAACAATGGTGACAATCAACATATTCAGATAAACAGATCCTCTGTGAACATTACAAAACATGCTACTAAAAGTCAAAACAAAATATCAAAACAAAAGGAAATGGTAAGAATAAAATAAAATACTAAGACAGCTGCATAATTTATTCATATCGCATTGCATGCTGGGACCCATGGATGAGTTTTGATTGGTGCTCCCAGAATGCACTGCAACGTGGAGCTTTATGTTGATTGTCACCATTGTTGAGATTCATATGCTGATTCTTGAAGTCTGTTTGATGAAGAAAAGCAAAACTTTCAGTGCAGAATAAGTTTAAAAAGTCTTTCAGATCTTAAACTATGTATCTCATAAGTCTAAAATGAACTAATAAACCTACCAATGACTATACTCCACGTTACATCAGTTGTTCAAGCCACTATATGCTGATTACATCTTTATTGAAACGTAACCAGCCCTTATCACATTTTGTTTTATTTATTTATTTATTTGTTTGCCATAACTAACATGTCTAAACAAACACACAGTTACAGCAATCAAATTAATTGTAATGTTTTAAGTCAAGGGTCAAGAGCCCAACTAAAGCAAACACTGACCTCAATAATGGTAATTCAAACAAAACTAAAACATTAACATCTAAAGTCAGTCTGGTTAGTAACGTGTGAAGCTGGTGATGCTGTTTGTGGAGTTGTTTAATCATCCTCTGCTGAGATCTTCAGAGATTTAATGTCTTCTTTTATCTTGTGTTGATTTCATCTAAGGCTGTGACTGAAGTCAGTTGTAGTTCTTGTATTTCTGCTCGTCTTGTCTCTGTGGATTGTATATACACTGGGAGTGTTGATTTAACACTGGAGGTTTTACTGTGCAGCTTTCAAAATAACTATCAGCTATTCCTAAAATGTGGCCATTTGTTTCTTTAAAAACATCTAAAAAAAGTGACATTTAAAGTGGTTGAATTTGACATTGCCATTATGGGAACTGAGGCTCTGATAAACTCATGTTTGTCTGTCTAACAGGAGGCTGATAATGTTTATGACATGTTTCGCACTCGATACACTCTCCATCGGCAGGCCTATCAGCACAAGATCTGCAACATCATTGAAGACATGTGAGTTTCCCTGCTTGGATTGAATATTATATCAGTTCTGCATGTACAATGTATAACATTGTGCATCAGCAGTTCTTCTCTTGCAGAATGTTACACAAATTCAGTGTTGGGCTGTTAAATGCACTACTTATACATATTTTAAATAAATAAATAAATAAATAAATAAATCTGTGTTAGGTTTGCAGACGCACTCTTACTAGCTGACCGTGACCTTCATGAAGGAAAACCTGAAGATATGCTTAAGATTTCTGAAGCTATAAAGACAGCAGAGGACTACAGCAAACTCACAGGTCAGATGAAAGAAAAGGCAAAAGTGTTTTGAGACTTGTGGTTTTGTGTCTTAAGACACACCATATGTGAAATAGTATATTTTAGCGAGGGTAATTGAATCTTCTCTCTTCTGTCAGATGAGATCTTTGAGCAGATCTTGTCCTCCACTGCTGATAATTTGAAGGAATCCCGAGACATCTTAAACAAGATTGTCAGAAGAAAACTGCCAAAGTTTATTGGAGAAGCTCGTCTGACTGAGAAAAATGTGTCAAAGGTTGGACAGAAGTGAAGAACACACTGGTTTAATGTTTGATTAACCCCATAAAACTGACAAACCCTCTAAAATCTTAAAATTTAGGAAGAGTTGATGAAAACATGGAAGGCCGCAGTGGAAAGATATAAACCTACAGACCCGACTGTTTCTCTGAAGGCTGAAGATTTACCAGTTTATGTAAGTTACATTCCAAACACTTCACATCTGTTTTCATATCTTCACAAACTAATAATTTAATCTATTCTTATCCAGGTGGTTGATCTGGATCATGGCATGAAGGACAAAAACCCCATTGAATATGTCTATTTCTACAGCAAGAGGAAACCCAATGAAGCTTCTGCCATTAAGGATTATCAGGTACCCATGACACTTTAAATCTTTTATTTCAGGTGATTGAATAATGTTTCCAAACGGTTGTCATTTATTCCTTAATAATGTGTTTTTGGTAAACAAATTGGACAGTGGCTTGAGATTTCTCTTGTTGTGCTCAGTGAAGTTTATATTGTAGCTCATTTACTCCATGATCATTATGAAGTATGAAGTAGTTCTAATGAAGTATCATTAGAAAACTCATTGTGTGATTTGTCTTGTACTGACAGTTATCCATTTTCCTGCCAAAGAGGTTTAATGAAGAGCTTGTTAGAGTTTATTACAAAATAACTTATGATCAGGCAGCTGAGGATAATAAGGTGGAGAAGAAGAAGATGGAGGAGGCTGAGAAATGCTTTCAGATCTGGTGTGCTTACAATTTTGGACTCCCCTAGGCAGCTGAATAATTGACATATAATTATTATCTATGATGATAACAGTAAAATATTTTACTTGATTTAAAGAAATGTGTGTGGGACTGATTACTGTGGAGGATAAAATATATTTATTATTGATTATAGTTCCATATGTATTTGCAACAGAAAGTAGGGATTAATGATTTAGTAACTGCACAGTAAAACCCCCAGTGTTAATTCAACACTCCCAGTGTTTAAATAATCCACAAATGCCCCCGGTTTCACCAAGTGGTTCATCAAAGGGTTAATTTGGAGGCTTCATTTGCTCACAATACCACCTAGTGGCCAAAGAGTGTAAAACAATCAGATATATCACAGACAGAGGCGTAAAGTCCAGGGGCCTCATTTATAAAATGTTGTGCAGAAACCATCCTAAATTTGATCTTACGATCATTTCTTAGATTTGCGTACGAGCGATTCATAGAATGAACGTACAAACAGAAATCGTGCGTACGCCTCTCTTTCAGATGTGAAATCTATGAATCACAAATTATCTTAAACTTGCGCACAATTGAATGGTTTCAACTCTCTGCCTTGTAAACGACTCCTAATTAATGTCATTAACATATAAAATATCACCAATCATCATAATTTAGAACAGCGACCTGCAAGAACAGCTTACATTTTCAAAAACCTGCAATACTCTGACAATAAAAAGTGCGTACGTCTGCTCAGACCCTGACGTGACGCTAAGCACTTTTCCACGTCAAAGACCGTCTTTATAAATATGATCGCTGACGTGGATTTAAGCGTACGAACACTCTAAGATCAAATCTGAGCATATGCACACTTTATAAATGAGGCCCCAGGGGTCAGAAAGTAAAAGTCCTGCCATGTGTTTATTCCACCCATGAACTCAGCAGCTGATTTCACCAGAGGAGGAACCAAGACATTCCTTTCAAGTCACAAACGAGTCTCGTGTCAAATCCCAAGTCCTCAAAGAGTTAAAGTTAATGAAATAATTAAGTGACTAATTAAATAATGATGGTGCATTAGTGATGAACACCTGCTGTTATTGAGAATTACAGAGGATCAGATGTTGATGTTTTATTGGTTAAAATGATTCATGGAGATCAGTGTTTGCTTTAGTTGGGCTCTTGACCCATGATGTCTTGTGTTAGATCTGTCTATGTAACACTGCATGTGCTGTTGTAAAGCAGAGAGATCAATGCTGTGCCGTGAGCAACAGTTAGTTGTTGTCAAATGATGGTGCAATCATCAGGTGCTGACCTGTTTATGTTCTACATTTTTGTTTTAAGTGTGTGTTCAGGTTTTGAATAACAAACTTTGTGAAACTACAGCATGTTTCTATAATAGTTGTGGTGAATTACTTTTAAATCTATGCAACACATATAAATATATGAACTCCAGTGCTCTTTAGACACACATACATCAAGGACCAGCATATTAGTCTCAACAATAGTAGCAATCAACAAAATGCTTCATGTTACAATGCATGCTGGGCAACACCATAGTAAAAACTCCCAACATGAACTGCAGCATGAATAATTATTGTCACCATTGTTGAGGATCATATGATAAGTGTTCATGTCTAAAAGCCTGAACTATCTAGTTATATTTTCTCCCCAGTATTTGAGCATTGCGGTGTTATTTGTTTAATAGAACATTTTGCAGTTCTTTAATAGCTGGATGTTAGTCAATAAGCTAAAAAAAGACACCTTCATGATGCTCAATCAAGTGAATTAAAAGCATCTGTTTTTTGAATCTTTTAATTTGACAATGTGCAAATGCAAAAATGTTTGTTGTGAAGCATTATTGTAGTTATTTAAAAAGGCCAAGAACCCAACTAAAGCAAACACTGACCTCCATGATGGTGGCAATATTTTAACCAATAAAACATCAACATCTGGTCCTCTGTAACTCTCAAGAACAGTATGTGTTCATCACTAATGCACAACCATAATTCCCTTGTTAACTTTAACACTTTGAGGACTTGAGATTTGACTCAAGACTCTTTTCTGACTCTGGTGAAATCAGCTGCTGAGTTCATGGGTGGAATAAACAAATGGCAGGACTTTTACTTTCTGACCCCTGGACTTTCCACCTCTGTTTGTAATATATCTGCTTGTTTTACACTCTTTGGCCACCAGGTGATATTGTGAGCAAATGAAGCCACCAGAAATGAACCCTTTTGTGAAGCAATTGGCTGAAAAGCTGAAAAGCTTCATGAGGCTTCATCTGGCCATCACTACTTAAGCCTAGTCCTAGACTAAAATGTAAGTCTGAGCTGTTTCAACTGAAAGAAACTTGCAATGTCTGATCTTAAAATATATCAGTGCCTTTGTTTTGTCTCAATATGCACACCAGTAATGTTTTTTCCTAAGCACAATTAAAAACATTACTTAAATGTCCTAATTGAATCATGGCCTAATCCTGGCTTAGTCTAAACCCTGTCTGTGAAACCGGGCCTCAGAGTGTTAAAAAAGTAACTCTGAAGCAGTGTTAAAGTTAATGAGTTAATTAGTTTAGTAATTGAGTGATGATTGAACATTAATGAAGAACACCTGCTGTTAACAAACTGAATCACTGAAAGAAAGAGAAACAAGAACAGAAAATAACAGAGATGAGACGAGCAAAAATACAAGAACTACAGCTGACTTCAGCCACAGCCTTAGATGAAATCAACACAAGATAAAAGAAGACATTAAATCTCTCAAAATCTCAGCAGAGGATGATTAAACAACTCCACAAACAGCATCACCAGCTTCACTCGTTACTAACCAGACTGACTTTAGATGTCGATGCTTTAGTTTTGTTTGAATTACCATTATCGAGGTCAGTGTTTGCTTTAGTTGGGCTATAGAGAGATGTTAATGTTTTATTTTGTTTTGTGTTGATTTTATCTAAGGCTGCGACTGAAGTCATTTGTAGTTGTATTTCTGCTTGTTTTGTCTCTTTTTTTCTGTTATTCTTTCTCTTTCTTTGAGTGATTCAGTTTGTTAACAGCAGGTGTTCTTCCTTAATGTTCAATCATCACTCAATTACTAAGCTAATTATCTCATTAACTTTAACACTGCTTCAGTGTTACTTTTTTAACACTCTGAGTGTGGATTATATAAACACATGGGAGTGTTGATTTAACACTGGGGGTTTTTACTGTGTGGATGTAAAGCTTGGGGTTGATTATTTTAGGGATGTAAATTTACTGATTTAGTAATTAATTTGTACCTGCAATGGAAATGCGTATGAATTATGAAAACAAATGTGTTTTTTAATTTGTTATGCAAACTGACATGTTATGGTGATGCAAACATATTGACAATAAAAGTATATCCCTTATATAACAAGCTTGGAGCAATGATTCCTTTTTTTATTTTTTATTTTTTGTTCGCTTTTGGTGTGTTTCAATACATAGTAAAGCGCTGCTTAAGTGCCTCATTCGTCACAAAGAAATCTCTCTTTGGTAATATCCAGCTGTTTATAAACAAATTGTCACCTTAATGCTTAAATATTGGAAAAAAGGAAAACTGTGTCACTCAGGCTTCTAGACGTGAACACTTATCATAGGATCCTCAACAATGGTGACAATAATTATTCATGCTGCAGTGCATGATGGGAGTTTTTACTATGGTGTTACCCAGTATGCATTGCAGCATGAAGCATTTTGTTGATTGTCACCATTGTTGAGATTCATATGCTGGCTCTTGATGTCTCTGTGTGTATAACTAGCTCTGGAGTTTTAATATTTATGTGCATTACAGAAATTAAAAATGTATTCAATAGAACTATTAGTGCAACACTTTCATCGCATGCTGTAGTTTCATAGGGTTGATTATTGAAAACCTGAACATACAAATAACAGAAAAGAGTTATTTTGGAGGTATGAGTGAGTACCTCATCATATGAAAACAGCGATTAGCTGCTCTCTGTATAGTACTAATCTCTCTGCTTTATAACAGCACATGCACTGCTGCAGCGAGAGATCTGACACAGAAGTCAAGGGTCAGGAGCCCAACTAAAGCATGCATTGATCTCTGTGATGGTGGCGTCATTTTAACCATTAAAACATCAACATCTGATCCTCTGTAATTCTCAATAACAGCAGGTGTTCATCACTAATGCACAATCATCATTTAATTAGAAACTTAATTATCTCATTAACTTTAACTCTTTGAGGACTTGGGATTTGACTTGAGACTTGCTTGTGACATGAAAGGAATGACTTGGTTCCTCCTCTGGTGAAATCAGCTGCTGAGTTCATGGGTGGAACAAACATATGGCAGGACTTTTACTTTCTGACCCCTGGACTTTACAACTCTGGCCGACGCTCGACACCCGATGGCCAAGTAGCACGTCCATTCTGCGCCTTTCTCACGCACTGGTTCGCCAGATGAACAGCTAATCAGAATGATCAAATGGCCCAACTGACCGACGAGCTCCGACGCCGATTCAACATGTCGAATCGGCGAAAAAAAAGCCGACGAGGACCAACTTCAGCCGACGGTGCGGAACACACTGAGAAAACTTAGTCGGCGGACGAACAAAAACTGCCCGACGGCCGACTGTCGGCTTGGTTTGTACCGGACTTTAAAGTTTTAGCTCCACCTTATCAGAGAGCTGAAAAGTGGGAGTCAGAGGAAACATGACCAACCTGCTGCAAAACAATAACACAAAAGGTACATTTATTTTTTCTTAACAGTACCAACTGAAACTCAGCAATCAGCTAAATTACTGATATTTTTTTTATTATTATTTATTTATTTTTTCTATTTTCCACCTTTTATCATGCAAGTTCTTATGATTGATTGATAAATAAATAAATATTTCTCTCGCAGGTCTGGACTCTGGAGTGCGGTATTACTTGTTTGATCATCTATATTCAGAAAACACCACACTTCTCTCTAATTCAAGTAAGTTTTAAAATAATTGTGAAAGATTATTTTCTTTTTCCTATTGTACTGTACTTGCCATAGGTCTAATGTTTATCTGACTTGTATCCCCATTTTAGGATGTCAAGCCTACTCAACGCAAAGAGAGTTAGCATCAAAATGGATGTGTCACTGACCAATAACACAGAGATGCCAGAAGTATCTGTTTGCAGTCTACTTTTTGTTCAGTATGGAGCATCCAAAATCCATCACTCAGTTAATTTCAATCATTACTATTTAGCCTTTCCCAGTGCTGACATTGTCCTGGGTCCTTTGTTTCTATTGTTTAAATGCTTATTTGAATGTAAAATTAATATTTAATGCTTATAAATAAAAAAAAACTAAAAAAAAAACAATACTATGGTTAGTCTGTTAGCTCCCTTTTCAGAAGCATGTGGTTCACCATTTTTCATGGGTTACAGAACTGGGGAAAGTTGCAGCATACAAAAAAAAAAAAAGTCAGACTACTTGGTTTATAGGAGAATGTGGAGTAAATACTTGACATTTATTTAAGGTAAAGGGTAATGACCTGGTGGTGAGATGCAAAATAATACTGTCATTACCCAGTCAACACGTGAAATCACGCGATGATCACAGTGACATCACACCATTCTCATCTGGTGATCCTCACAGTGTGAGTAATATATGAGCTCACTGTGAACTCAAAATGTTGAGCAGGTTGAGAGGAGGCAGTTCAAATATCAGTCGCCGGGGACATTCTACTTCCTGTTTCTCAACACTATCACAGAGATATCACAGTGCTCTCACATGATGAGCTCATGAGTGCACGCCCAGCTAACAGATTTCTGTTACAAGAACCTTCTCCAAACATACAACTGACTTCCAGACACAGCCTTCGATGAAATCAGCTGAAATGTTTGATGTTACCATCAAAGTGATTAGTGTTTGCTTTAGTTGGGCCCTTGACTTTATAACACTATCTATTTTTTTGGCTGCTGTAACTGTGTTTGTAAAGCACATTTGTTATAGCAAGTAACACCAAAAAGAGACTGCAACCAGGTGATTTTGGGTTGTTGTTGTTAATGATATCAAGAAAATCATTATCTAGATTCAGTATGTGGTCTTTGTGAAGGGTTGTTAATCTGAACTTTTTAATTATAATAATAAATTTGATACAAAATATGATGCAAGACACTCAAAGTGCTTGCTATTTAATTCCATACGAAAGGCATATTTATCATTCATTTTTACTTCAATACAAACATGTATTTTAGATTTTTTATAGAAATATGACAACAATCACATATTTCACACAGATATCGCACTGTCATAGTGTTTGGAAATATTCATGCACAATTTAAATACATAATAGCATGAAATCAGATTTAAAAAATAAAACATTTTAGAAGAGAAAGCAGCGTCACGGTTGTCTGAACCAATGAGCATTAATCTGTGTCGTCAGTCAGTCTTTTCCCATCATGCTTTTGATCAGCGCAGTCGTGGAGAGCAAGGCGGACGTAACTCGGACGCTTTTCTAACTGGCATGCATCTCGCTGCGATCACCGGTGATCGGTTCTGCGCAGATTTTTCTTATCTCAAACAAGACTACTTTTAGCTCACTGTGACGTCACATTGTGACCTCATCACGAGTATCCTGTGAGATCATGGTGACATCACTGTGAGATCAAATTGTTGACTGGGTAGTATACTACTTGATGACAAACTTTTCACATTGTAATTTTACTTATGTAGTTAACTTTTTTTTTTAATTATTTTTGCAAGTTAACTTCATTTATTTGTGCAAGTTAACATTCAAATTTTTTTTTTTTTTGCTGGTGGTTTCTAGCAATCAACAGACTTTTGTGACTGACTGGTTGGATGGGTGAGTAAGGTGGAGGGGAACAGACTTTTGTGACTGACTGGTTGGATGGGTGAGTAAGGTGGAGGGGGTTGAAAAAAAAACAATATTTCTAAAATGGAAAGTGCTATTTTAGGTTGACAGGTAAAAATAGATATATATATTTTTTTTAAAAGTATAAATAAATAAAGAAACATGGATTTATGTTAATCCCTGTAACTGTTGAACACTATGAATTGCTGTGTTATATATTGCTTGTCATTGTAATGTCTTAAATGATCACACAACTCCTTGATGTCTTATGCTTATAGTTATTTCAATTTTTCTAGTGATAAAGTAGCTATATGAGCAGTTTAAGTCTTAAAATGCAATTAAAATAAAACAAAAATTAAATCCCAAAAATGATCCCATGGTGGGAACCCCTAAAGGGTTCTATATATAACCTTTTTTTTCCTGGCTACAAAGAACCCTTAAAAAGGGTTCTATATAGAACATTTTAGAGGTTCCCGAATACGTAGCGCCTGATAGAACATTTTATTCTAAGAGTGTGACCTCCATCAGGTAAATGTCTGGGTTCAAAAGTTCACCATCAAATCTGAGGAAGCATGTTGAGGTAGCAAATTCCCCCAAAAAGTTTATTCTTTATTGTTTTGATAGAGCCATTAGCTTTGTAATATATTGGCTTAATGCACAAGACTGAGTGCAAATAAAATCAGACTTGAACATTTAAATATAATTAATATTTTTGTGAGAAATATAATTTTTTTAATTAAATGTTACAAATCTCCAAAAAAGTGTTTAAATGAACATTGTTTGTTTACTTAATTGTAATTCATGTTGTGATGTTCTTACCAGGTAATGGATAAGTTGCTTTAATAATATGTCATTATATGACACATTGAGTAGGAATTTGGACTCTCAATGAATATATATTTTTTAATCTTAATATTTACATGATTTTCTCATTAATTCATATAATTAGTTGCAAATAATTATGTAGCAATATTTGCTGAGAAAATGCCCAAATAAAAATGTCCCAAATAAACAATTAAAAGTTTAATTATCAGTATTTGTATCCTTCTTACATATGCCTACCGTTTCACTTAAGACGACACTGATTCATTAACTGGGGTGTTATGTGTTAGGATTGAGTGTTTTGGTTTGGGTGTTTTGTTCTTTTCTCTGTGGCAGGTTCAGTGATTGAGGCGTGATTGGAGCACACCTGATGCTCGTCATGGTTGTTATTTAAACCTGGTGTGAGAGATCGTCAGGGCCGCTGGTCCTTGGTTGCTGGAGCAGTTTGTCAGAGCCATGCTCCAACTTGTGGTGTTATGTTTTGTTTTGGCATTCATTCACCATCGCTGACCACACTTCATTTGGTACATCCATTCGCTTACATTTCATACTGATGAATATTACTGATACTGACTTAGAGATTATTTTGGTTAAGTTGTGGTAATAAATTTTATGTTAGTAATTATTCCTCTGTGTCGTCTCCCTTTTATGTTAAATCTTTGAGCCAGATGTAACATATGGGGGCTCGTCCAATTTAAAATTTGTTGGTTAAATGTGTTTGTTTAATTGATTGGTTGGGAGAGATTAGGAGGCATAAAAATTGGTTTGGAGCATTGGTTCTTATTTTGGTCGGCTCTAAAAAGGTAAGTTCTTGCGGTTTAAAGACTGTGTATTTCTTTATACTCCTCAATTAGGTTGTAGTAACGTTTTTTGTTTTAGTTTATTATTTTTGTGTGTCTCCTGGCTTGAGTAACCGTTGACCGTAAGAATTACCTGAGCTGAATTGTATTAGAAGTAGGCTATAGGGAGGTTGACTTATTGTTAATTGGTGTAATTTCTGAGGATTGTTAAATTTTGGATTGTTACATTATGATATCAATTGAAGAATTTTGTAAAGCTCCTCCAGATGAGCTATTAAATCTGTGTTCGAAAAAACAGTTGTGGGAAATTGTGGAACGATATGAATTGAGTGGCTTCGATAAGCGATTAAGAAAAGATGAGACTAGAGAAATAATAAGAAGCAGACTGAGTGATCTTCAGATTTTACCAATTACGCTTAAACAAGTAACAGCTGGGGTTAATCCTGCCCCTGATAGCAACAGACTCCGGAACGGATCCGCAAAACGGGTCCGTATCGGAGTCCACTTGCACAGCGCAGCGGATCCAGAACAGATAAGGATTACAGATCCGGAACAGATAAGGATTACGGATCCGATCCGGACCCCCTGATGTTATTGGATAAAATGATGCCACCATCATGGAGATCAGCGCTTGCTTTAGTTGGGCTCTTGGCCCTTTTAATAACTGAAAGCGGATTGCTTTCAAGCAGTTGCAATATTGTTTCACAACAAACATTCGGGCATTGCTGAAGTAAAAGCTTGAGGAAACAGATGAGCTTACACTTTTGGCTTTTGTGTCACTTGAATGAACATCATGAAGGTGTCTGTCTTTGGTTTATTGACTGATAGACCACTATTACAGAACAGCAAAAATGTACTGTTGAACAAATGCCATCGTAATGCTTGAATATTGGAAAAAAAGACTATATTGCTCAGGCTTTTAGACATGAACACTTATAATACGATCCTCAAGAGTGGTGACAATAATTATTCATACTGCATTGCATGATGGGAGTTTTTACTATGGTGTTACCCAGCATACATTGCAGCATGAAGAATTTTGTTGGTTGTCACCATTGTTGAGATTCATATGCTGGTTCTTGATGTCTCTGTGTGTAAAAATCACTCTGGAGTTTAAATATGTATGTGCATTACAGAGATTTAGAATTTATTCACTATGACCGCAGTAATTTACACAAAACTAATTAATTACATATTTTATATAAATATATATATTTAGGATATAAACAGGTCAGCACCTGATGATTGTCTCATCATCTGAAAACAACTAACTCGCTCACAGCACAGCACTGCCCGGTCTGCTTTACAACAGCACATTCAGTGTTACAGAGAGAGATCTAACACAGGAATCAAGGGTCAAGAGCCCAACTAAAGCAAGCACTGATCTCTGTGATGGTGGCATCATTTTATCATCATTTTATCATTTTTGATCCTCTGTAATTCTCAGTAACAGCAGGCGTTCATCACTAATGCACAATCATCATTTAATTAGTCTCTTAATTATGCGGATACGGATAGGGTCTGGACCGGAGCCGGTCCGGATCCGTAATCCTTATCTGTTCCGGATCCACGGCGCTGTGCAAGTGGACTCCAATACGGACCCGTTTTGCGGATCCGTCCCGGAGTCTGTGGTACCTCCGGGGCGGATCCGATCCGGAGTAATTTTGCTATCTGGGGCAGCTCAAAAATCTGTTTCATCCGTTGGTTTGTCGTTTGAGGAGCAGAAAGAGCTTATTAAAATGCAACAGTTGCATGAAAAGGAGATGCTTGATCGTGAGATAGAAATAGAAAAATGTAAATTGAATGATGTGCGGAAACAGCGCGAGATGGACTTAGAGAAAATGAAACACGAGCAATAATTAGCTGCAGAACAACAAAATCAAGAGTTTCAATTAAAATTTGAGAGTTTAAGACTTCGGGGTGAGGGGAGATCGTCTAGTGATCGCGCAGATTATTCTTTTGATATAATTAATAATTTGAAGTTATTGCCTATCCAGATGTCTTTTTCTCATTATTTGAGAGCATAGCAGAAAGCAGAGGAACGGGGATGGACTGAGACCGACCGTACAGTTATGCTTCAAACGGTTTTAGTGGGGAAAGCTCAGGAAGCATATACTGCTCTTTCAGTAGAGGAAAGAAAGAGGTATGATAGTGTAAAATCTGCTGTGTTAAAGGCTTTTGAACTGGTCCCAGAAGCTTATCGCCAACGTTTTTGTATTTGGAGGAAAAGTGAGAGACAAACACTCATGGATGTTACACGAGAGTTGAGTAACCATTTTGATCGTTGGTGTACAACATTTAACGTGCAGTCATTTAGTGAGTTACGCGAGATGATGGTTATTGAACAGTTAAAAAACATTGTTCCCGATAGGGATGTCCAGATCCGATCACGTGATTGGAAATCGGGCCCGATCACGTGGTTTCAGACTCGATCGGAATTGGACGTTACGTCCCGATCAGGACTCGGATATACGGTATATGTATATATATTCTCATTATTTTTTTAACACAGCTATAGTTATGCGGTGGCACAGAGTTACGCCGGTTTCACACCGCACGCGTAAGCAGAGCAGAGGCAGCGCAGAAGCGGCACGTATGCAGAGCGTGAGCAGCGCGTGCCCAATGTGCTTTCACACTGGCAGCGTTTTTCGCGCGCAGCTGAACCGCGGCTTGTGTACTGCAAATACAGACGAGTATCTTTCATTCGGTCACGCTTTTCAGGTGTTCTCCAACAGCTGTCTGTCATGTGCTTTGATATGGGCAGCATGCTGTGATGCGGCCGTGTTCCCCTCTGTCACGTGTATATAACATACTGTACATATAGTTTACATGATAAAAAGTAATCTTAAAGTTAATAAATGCCTCTAGTTTTAATCATTTAAACAGGTCTTTGAAGTTTGGGCAATAACTCCTGGCAGTGATGTGTTTTCGTGTAGTTGATTCTGTGCTAAATCTAATATTTGATGTTTTGTATTTTAAACGTTGTAGATTTAAGTAGAAAATGAGAATCGCTAAAATTATTGAATATATTTTGAGACAAAGGTCTTAAGGATTACCAGTTTGGTTTAAGATAATTAAAGCAACAGTTTTTCAATAACTAGAAGAATATGTAAAAGTATGGTATTTGGGGTAAAAAGCGCCCCTGCTGTTGGGGCGAAAGGCACAATAATTAACATGATAATTAATAGATGGCCTACTTTTCCAACTGTTGACATGACATGGTTCATATGGTATCGTATAGCCTATTATGTTGGGTGTCCACCTTAGAGATAATCACCATGTTTATAATGAAACCATCATATTTAAAAACATGATATCAATCATATCATATAATAAAATAAACCTTGTTGTTACTACTGTAAATCTATATTAACTTATTATGGGATCTCCTTCAATGCTTTCAGAATCTTTACTTTTTATTTTGTTTCTGTATTTTAAAATATATATTTTTATATTAACATTTTAATGACAGTATATTTACTGAACATTATTTATCAAAATAAGCAGAAAATAGCCTAGTACAAACTTTGCTAAAGTGATTGATCTGAACAAGTATTAATTTAGACAGTATCATTTTTTTTTTTTTTTGTGCCTTTTACCCCGTGATTGTGAAACACTAAACACCTCACATGATTTTATGGTGAAATATGTCATTTTTCATGTTAATCAGGTCAATTTTGATCAAGAAAACTGCACTGTGGCTTTAATTCAGCGTAAGCGGCGCAGCAAAAATAGACTCGGCGCCGAAACTATTGCGGCACTGCCGCTTCTGCTCTGCTCCTGCTACGCACTGCCGTGCCGCCTCTGCGTGCGGTGTGAATGCTCTAATCTGTTAACATGGGCGCCGAAAAAAATACGCGCTGCTTATGCCCTGCTTACGAGTGCGGTGTGACACTGGCGTTATTCTTTTTTTTAATGTATTATAGAAGTATCGGATCGGGACTCAGTATCGGTAGATACTCAAAATCAAATGACTCGGACTGGGACTCGAGGGCAAAAAAACCTGATCGGGACATCCCTAGTTCCCGATCAAATTTCAGTCTATATTAACGAAAATAAACCTCGTACTGCCAATGAAGCTGCGTCGTTAGCAGATGATTTTGTTCTGACTCACAAGAATCGGTTTAGTTATGGGAATCGGAGTAGTGGAAATCTTTATCTTAAACTGTCACAACGAAGTGATCGAAGTTTACCTTCTCAAAGGGTGATATCTGATTCCATGTGTCGTTATTGTCTGGAAGTCGGACACTGAAAGAATGAATGTCCAGTACTTAAAAGCAAACAGGGACGTGGTAAGAATAAAAATTCTGCGTCTGTGCTTTTAACAAGTTGCTTGCCGCAAGTGCCATTTGTACGCGGTACGGAAAATCTGCCCGTGAAAAAAAGGAATTGTTCTGAATGTAAATACAACACGGGGTATGCACCATTTATGACGGAAGGGTTTGTTTCTCTTTTAGAGGGACAGGAGAGTGTACCGGTAAGAGTCTTGCGAGATACTGAATCTTCAGAGACCTTCATTTTGGATTTGATCCTGCCATTTTCATCCAGTTCACATATTGGTCAGAATATTTTAATTCGAGGGATTGCACTTCAAACACTGTCTGTTCCTTTGCACAAGTTTATTTTGCAGTCCCAGTTGGTCAACGGGGAAGTGACGATGGGAGTGCGGCCTTCTTTGCCGGTCGAGGGAGTTGAGGTCATTCTGGGCAACAACTTGGCTGGTGAGAGCGTGTGGCCGGTGTTGGCCCCTTCACCGATTGTCACCCCGTTTTCCTTTCCCGATCAGGGGTGTCGTGAGTTGTTGGAGGATGCGTCTTGTGTTGTGACGCGGTCTAAATCCAAAATGTTGATTGAGGATGTTAACTTCCCAGTGGGCATTTGATGTCAATTTAACATCAATATGACATCAACATTGATGTCAAAATTACGTCACGAAATAGGTCAAAAATGAAAGTCATTTTGACGTCAAAGTGTCGATGTCAATTTGATGTTAAGATTTTGACCTCTGCACAGCAAAATCCCCAGTGTTAATTTAACACTCTGAGTGTTGACTCACTGGACTCATATAAACACTGAAGCAGTGTTAAAAGTAACTCTGAAGCAGTGTTAAAGTGAATGAGATAATTAGGTGATTAACTGAGTGATGATTGGCCATTATTGAAGACACCTGATGTTAACAAGCAGAATCACCAAAGAAGAAAATCTAAATTTGTATGTCACCATTATAGTGGTCTGTGTTTGCATTAGTTGGGATCGTGACCCTTAAATTTTAAACATAATTGAATTATAACAGCCAGACAAACCAGAGGAAAGATGATCATGTGGTGTTGACTATGTTTTGAACTAGTCATCATGTAGTGACCTGAATACCTGAGTTAGGTTTTCTTTAGTGATTAAATCAACAAGGTGAAAAATACAAGAGCTGGCATTCTTGACATAATCACACAGATGTTTTCAGAAGTTACTCCTACGTAAAATACATTTTTAAAAAAAAACTTTAATTTAGACACACAAACATTAAGAATCAGCGTGAGAATCACAACAATGGTGACCATCAAAAAAGCATGTTGTAGCCAATAAAAAGTCATCAATGGCTCCCATCATGCATTGCGGCATGAATAAATTATGAGCTGAATTGTCTTTGTAACTTTTTATTCTTACTACACCGTAGTTGAGATTCATACGCTGATTCTTGATGTATGTGTCTGCCTAAAACAAAGAGTTTTTTTTTTTTTTTTTTTTTAAATCAGAACAGCGTGCAAGAAACCACTATAAAATGTATAGAAAATAAAGCAGCTTTCACTGTGGAACCACAGAGCTGTTGTATCTCAGAGGTCAGACTCTAAATAAGCTAAATGACTCAAGTCAAACGATGATTATGTTAAAACACAATCATCACCACCTGATGACTTTTGCTTTTGGCTTGTCTGGCTGTTATAATTCAGATACAGCAGCCAAACAAAATTGAAAACTAAAAAGTCAAGGGTCAAGATCCCATCTAATGCAAACACTGACCACTATAATGGTGACATACAAATTTAGATTTTCTTCTTTGGTGATTCTGCTCATTAACATCAGGTGTCTTCAATAATGGCCAATCATCACTCAGTTAATCACCTAATTATCTCATTCACTTTAACACTGCTTCAGTGTTTATATGAGTCCAGTGAGTCAACACTCAGAGTGTTAAATTAACACTGGGGATTTTGCTGTGTAGATGTTGATTTGTTTCATTTGAAGTAACCATGTTAGAGATCAGTGTCTGCTTTAGTTGGGCTCTTGTCCCTTGACTTCTATGTGAGATGCTTTTTTTTCTGTTTCTTTTTCTCTGGTTGTTGTAACCAGGTGTTCCTGTAAATATTTCTTACAAATCAGAAGCCTAGAGAAAATGCGATGGTGTTTTAGTGCCACCTTAATAAAAATAAAAAAATCTAAGATTACGAGATTAAAGTCAAAATGTTTCGAGAATTTAAATTGTAGAAATTAAAGTTATAGTTTTTTGAGAATATAGCCTATATTGCGCATGCAAATAGCCCGTGTTGAGATCACCGGGAGAAGTTGCAGGCCACCGGAATTGATCTGAATATTGTTGTGTCCGAGTGGCCGCATCATCTTACTGGCTGTCAATTTTAAGGATTCGCTGAAACAGCTTAATATCAAGAATATGATATTTATTAACAGACTGAACAGGAACAACTGTTTATCTTAACATCAGCTCACACACTCAATCGACATTCCTTTGGGGGGGCGCTGTAGCTCTCTTAACCCTTTTTTAATACACTACAAATATATGTGGGATTATTAGCAGAAATCATATCATGTGTCATACTTGCAGGGACAGTATGCTTGGAAATAATATTTCATGTCTTCAATGCAATATTCGTTATTTGTAATGCGCCAGCCACCCAATAGCAATTAAGCTTTTAGTGCTTTTAATATAAAACAAAGTCTCAGCTTTCAAAATCAGTGTCTTACAATAATGTGATTTTCAAGCTCTTTAATGTGGCGTGACAGATCGATGTATTTATGTGAATAAATTAATTAAATTATTGTGACAATTCCACCTGCTCCGCAAAAAGTCTATGTCCAAACCTTCATTCCTCACAAAGCCTGTTTAATTAAACAGCAATAAAACGTTATAAAGGTTGAAGTGGACTCAAATTTGTTAACATACTTTATATTGTTGTCTTTTCTGCTGTAAACGTTTAGTGACTATTCACAAACTGTTTTATTGGGAGCTATTCATGGTATACTGTAAATGAGGAAAACATTTTTAACGTCCATTCATTATTTGTAGCGTGCCAGCCAACCAGTATTTTGTGCTTTGTTGCTTTTACACACAGCTCAGCTTTCAAATTCTGCCATTTTATAATGAAATACAAATTATAAATGTGTTTTTGCTCTTTATTTCAAGCTTATAGCAAGATATAAATTGAAGGAACATCATAACTATATTATAACTATATAATCTTTATTCTCGTAATCTTAGATTATTTTTTTTTTTTAACGAGGCACTAAAACGCCATCGTACGAAAATAATCAGTAGTTGGTTGTTATTTGTTTATAATGACGATCATTTGTTAGTGAACTGATCTCATCTTAGCATAAACATGGACATATTGTGTGTTTAATCTCTGACTCAATGGATGTTGTATTGATTATAGTAAAAGTGATTCTAAGAACTAGTGGTTCTACAACAGCCAGTCGATATAAAGGACTTTCCAAGCAGTTGGTCCACAAAAAGTTTTCCTCTATGATAGTAATTAGACTCATACAGACATCAAGAATCAGCTTGTGAACCTCAACAATGGTAACTATTACATTTTTTTTTTTTTAATCATGCAGCAATGCATGCTGGGATCCATGGATGAGTTTTGTACTATGCTAGTACCCAGCATGCATTGCAGCATGATTTAAAAAAAAAAATGTAATAGTCACCATTGTTGAGGTTCACAAGCTGATTCTTGATGTCTGTATGAGTCTAATTACCACCATAGAGGAAAACTTTAAGTGGACAAACTATCTGTAAAGTCTTTTATATCAACTGACTGTCACAGAACCATTGGCTCTTAGAATCACTTTTACTATAATCTATACAACTTCCATTGAGTCAGAGAATAAACACACAATGAGTCTACATTCACTATCAATGAGATCAGTTCACTTGCAAATGATTGTTATGAAAAGTGTATAACAACCAACTACTGATCATTTTCTCTGGGCTTTTGAGCTGTAACAAATATGTTTGAAAAGCACATGGTTACAACAGCCAGAGAAAAAGAAACGGGAAAAAAAAAAACAGCTAACACAGAAGTCAAGGGACAAGAGCCCAACTAAAGCAGACACTGATCTCTAACATGGTTACTTCAAATGAAACAAATCAACATCTAAACCTTAGTTAATTCTCAATGAGATCTTCTGTAGATGTCTGACAGAAATAAAGACAGTCTGGTTATTAATAAGTGGAGTTGGTGATGCTGTTTGTGGGGTTGTTTAATCAGATTTTGAGAGATTTCATGTATTTTATTTCAGTTGATTTCATCTAATGTTATGGCTGAAGTCAGTTGTAGTAGTTCTTGTGTTTCTCTTTTCTGTCAGTGATTCTGTTTGTTAACAGCAGGTGTTCATCACTAATGCTCAATCAGCACTTAATTAATCACTTAATTACTCAACTGCAAGTTTTAAAACGTACATGGTTTAAGCCAAAGGGAATTGGTTTACTCAAACGGTTTGAGTTAACGTGACTAGTCGGGGTTTACAGTGAACTTGTCATTTTACATTTTTAAAGTGATATTGTTCATTGCACTTTAGTCTATTCAGCTTTATTCTTAGTTAAAACAACTTCACAATTTAAGTTCACAAAACTTGAATTATGTTTATTGTACTTGTTTTATAAAGTCCTATCAACTTTATTCTTAGTTAAAACAACTTCACAATTTAAGTTCACAAAACTTAAATTATGTGTATTATACTTGTTTTATAAAGTCCTATCAAATTGATTCTTAGTTAAGACAACTTCACAATTTAAGTCCACATAACTTGACATTTTAAGGCAGCACGAACACTTACTTTTTATGTTGAAACAACAACAAATTTTTTTACAGTGTTGAGTGAACTTAAAAAAAATCATTTTTTTGCCAGCTTCAGCAGATTTTTGAGTTTGCTCAACTTGTTTTTGTGGGAGATTCTCAAATTTTTGTTGTATGAACTTAAAACATTTAAACAACTTAAAGTTGAGAAAACTCAAAAATCTGCTGAAGTTTGTTACTTTAATTTTAAGTTGGCTCAACTTTGTTTTTTTTTTTTTTTTTTACAGTGTACCATCCTCAAAGTCAAGGAGCACTGGAACGGTTTCACCAAACACTTAAGTCTCTCTTGTGTGTTGAATTAAATCGAGACTGGGAGGAAGGACTTCCATGGCTTTTGTTAGCTGCAAGGGAGGTTACGCAGTCTAGTTTGGGTTTTAGTCCCAACTAATTAGTTTTTGGGCATAAGGTGCGTGGTCCGCTTGCCGTTGTGGGTGATCAGGCAAACAGCCTCCAAAAAGTCTGCTTGAATATGTAAACGGTTTTAGAAGACGTTTATTCTTAGCTGATCAGGCAGCACGGAAAAATTTGGAAAAAGTACAGATAAAGATGAAAAAGTTGTTTGATCGTCACTCTGAGCAGCGTGTGTTTAATTCTGGGGATCAGGTTCTGGCATTGTTGGCATTGTCCCAAAATTTGTGGGACCATATACTGTTGTACGTGTACTGTCTGATCTTAATTATGAAATCGCAACTCCAGATAGAAAGAAAATAACCCAAATGTATCATGTGAATTTATTGAAGCCTTTTTTCTCCCGTGATTGGCAACAAACTGGTGTTAAATCAACTGGTGTGGTTGGTCCTGTGACGACTGGGCAGGATCAATCTCAGGTGGGAGAGAACAAAGGGGTTAAGATTCTAGACGATGCTGTAATGCAACCTCAATTAAAAAATTCTGAGACTCTGAAAGATTTGGAGAGGTTGTTGTCCCATTTATCTGCTTTGCAGCGAGAAGAGCTGTTACAGTTGATACGTGAGTTTCCCTCATTGTTTGGGGATGTTCCATCACAAACTCATTTAATAGAGCACGACGTGGATGTGGGTGATGCTTTGCCTATACGGCGGCGCTTTTATCGTGCTCCTTTTGAAAAACGTCTAAAATTGGAGTCAGAGATTCAGTATATGTTGAAGAATAATATCGCAAAGCCTTCTTGTTCGAGTTGGGCTTCGCCGTGTTAGCTGGTTAAAAAACCAGATGGAACATTCAGGTTTTGTACGGATTATAGAAAAATTAATAAAATCACCAAACCTGATGCTTTTCCACTTCCGAGGATGAAGGATTGCGTTGATCAAGTGGGCTCGGCAAAAAATGTCAGTAAATTTGATTTAATTAAAGGGTACTGGCAGGTGCCTTTGACACCTCGAGCTCGGGAAATCACTGCTTTTATAACTTCTTCGGGGCTGTATTCTTATTCTGTTATGAGCTTCGGGTTATGCAACACTCAAGCGACATTTCAAAGATTGATGAATCGTGTAGTCTTTGGGTTAGAAGGCTGCGCGGTCTATTTGGACGATGTTATAGTTTACAGCGATAGCTGGGATCAGCATGTGACATGGATACGAGATCTACTTTGTCGTTTAACGGAGGCTAATTTAACGGTGAATTTAGCTAAATGTGATTTTGCACGTGCAACGGTTTCTTATTTGGGAAAGGAGGTGTGTCAAGGTATGGTGCGCCCTTTGCGTGCTAAGGTGAGTGCGATAGAGAATTTCCCTATTCCTTGTACTAAAAAAGAGCTTATGAGGTATATTGGGATGGCCAGCTACTATAGCAGCTTTTGCCGGTCATTTTTCCATTGACTAATCTTTTAAAGAACTCCGCTAAATTTGAGTGGACCTCACATTGTCAAAAGGCATGTGAGAATGTGAAATTGTTGTTGACTGCTGCTCCTGTGTTAGCAGCGCCCCAAAGTGGTCTTCCGTTTGAAATTCAGGTTGACGCAAGTCAAGTGGGAGCAGGAGCGGTTCTTCTCCAGACTCGTTATGGTGGTATTAGTCATCCAATCAGTTATTTTTCACACAAGTTTAATTCATATCAATTCAATTACTCTGTTATTGAAAAGGAAACGCTGGCACTGATCTAGGCACTTCAATATTTTGATGTGTACATAGGGGGAGGATCCCCAGTTGTTATCTATTCGGATCACAATCCTTTGACATTTCTTCACTCACTACAGAGTCCGAGTCAACGGTTAATGAGGTGGATACTCTTCTTCAGAGGTGGGACTTTCAAGTCACAAGCAAGTCTTCAAGTCATATCCCAAGTCCTCAAAGAGTTAAAGTTAATGAGATAATTAAATGACTAATTAAATGATCATTGAGCATTAGTGATGAACACCTGATGTTAACAATCAACATCACTGAAGAAAAGAGAAACACAAGAACTACAACTGACTTCAGCCACAGCCTTGGATGGAATCAACTGTAAGAAAAAAAAAGAGAAAAAATCATGATGCCACCATAATTGTGGTCAAGGTTTGCTTTAGTTGGTCTCTTGACCCTTTTACCAATTCAAAGTAGTTTGCTTCTAAACAGTTGCAATATTGTTTCACAGCAAACATTTGTGCATTGCTGAATCAAGCCCTAGCATATTAACTTACGCTTTCTGCTTATAACTCATGACGAATGAGCGTCATGAAATGGTTTCACTTTATGGTTTATTGATTGTCATTCAAGTGTCACGCAGCAGCAAAAAATGAAATAAAAATACTATGAAAGAAATGCCACTGTAATGCACCAATATTAGAGAAAAAAAAAAAAACACTTTATTTCTTTAGGCTTTTAGACATGAACACTTATCATACAATCCTCAACAGTGGTGACAATAATTTGTCATACTGCAGTGCACGATGGGAGTTTTTTACTATGGTGTTACCCAGCATGCATTGCAGCATGAAGCATTTTGTTGATTGTCACCATTGTTGAGATTCATATGCTGGTTCTTGATGTCTGTGTGTCTAAAAAGAATTGGAGGTCATTTTTTGTATTCATTACATAGATTTCTACATTTTATTCACTGTAGCTATTAGAGCAGCACTTCGTTTGCATGCTGTAGTTTTACAGGACTGATTATGAAAAACCTAAACACATAAATGAAGGAAAAGTTATTTTGATTGCAAGCATGCCAGCTCATGATAATTGTTTCACCATATAAAAACAGCTAATAGCTGTTCACCGCATAGCACTGCTCTCTTTGCTTTACAACACTACATGCATTGCTATAAAGAGAGATCTAACGCAGTCAAGGGTCAAGAGCCAAACTAAAGCAAACACTGCTTTCCATGATAGTGGCATCATTTTTACCAATAAAACATCTGATCCTCTGTACTTCTCAATAACAGCAGGTGTTCATCACTAACGCACAATCATTTAATTAGTCACTTTATTATCTCATTAACTTTAACTCTTTGAGGACTTGGGATATGACTTGAAGACTTGATTGTGACTTGAAAGTCCCACCTCTGCTCTTCTTACAACCTTATAACTTGACGATTAAACACATTAAGGGAGTTGAGAATGTTTTAGCGGACACCCTGTCTCATGCCCCTTTGGTGGAGTGATGAGTTGGTGTTTCTCTCTCCAACTGATGTGAGTTAACCTACCTTTAAGTTTATTATTATTATTATTACTGGTTGTTTTTTTTTTAAGGGGGGTGTGTTAGGATTGAGTGTGTTGGTTTGGGTGTTTTGTTCTTTTCTCTGTGGCAGGTTCAGTGATTGAGGCGTGATTGGAGCACACCTGATGCTCATCATGGTTGTTATTTAAACCTGGTGCGAGAGATCGTCAGGGCCGCTGCTCCTTGTTTGCTGGAGCAGTTTGCCAGAGCCATGCTCCAACTTGTGGCGTTATGTTATGTTTTGTTTTGGCATTCATTCACCATTGCTGACCACACTTCATTTGGTACATCCTTTCGCTTACGTTTCATGCTGATGAATATTACTGCTACTGACTTAGAGATTATTTTGGTTAAGTTGTGGTAATACATTTTATGTTAGAAATTATTCCTCTGTGTCGTTTCCCTTTTATGTTACATCTTTGAGCCAAATGTAACATATGAGTTACTGTCATAATCACTTTGTGTAGTTTTTGAAGTGTCATTTTTGGAAGTTCAATACTTGTCTTATTATACGAAGAGAGATTATTTAGTTTAGATCAGGGTTCCTCAAATCTTAGCCTGGAGGTCCAATCCACTGCAGAGTTTAGCTCCAACCCCGATCAAACTCACCTGTCTGTGATTTTCTAATGATCCTGAAGACACTGACTAGCATGTTCAGGTGTGTTTGATTAGGGTTACAGCTAAACTCTTGCAGGAAAGTGGATCCCGAGGTCCAGATTTGAGGAGCCCTGGTTTAGATGATTTAGATCTTAGTTTGTGTTCATCTGATAAATAAGTCATATTTATTTATATATGGGATGTGTAGCATATTTGCTTTATGAGATGAACATAATAAATCATAACGGGTTATCAATTATATATCCATCTTCAGGAATTAGCTGTAGTATTAATAGTACAATAGAATGATTAGTTCGTCCGCAGTACGGACCCTTCTATTGACTTTAAGGAAAATTATTCCTCTGGCCACGACAAATAATTTTCTTAACGAAGCAGTGCTCCGAGCATTGTTGCAAGATCGGACGTTAAAGTGACTTAGTTCTGAGAGCAGCAGACACAGACAACCAAGTGTGAATACATATGGATGTTTATTAAACTACACTACAGGGGAACATGTAACATAGAACTAGACACAGACATACACACATTAAACATGGATGCCAACGCAAGGAAGGCATAGAGAGAGAGAGAGAGAGAGAGAGAGAGAGAGAGAGAGAGAGAGAGAGAGCGAGAGAGAGAGAGAGAGAGAGAGAGAGAGAGAGAGAGAGAGAGAGAGAGAGAGAGAGAGAGAGAGAGAGAGAGCTCGCGCGCAAGAGAAGCATGGCAGGATTTTAACATCAGCTAACTAAAACCTGGGTTTGAACCATTAGAAAATCATATCACCTTAATTAAAAGGGGTCGAAGCCTAGAAGCGCATCTAGATAGTTAACAAGCGGTTACTTGCATGGTTTTTGTGGGTGCTGAGTAAAGTATCCTGGTGCATGTATAATGCGTAGATTCCCGGGGGGGATTCCTTTTGGAGTAAAAGCTTCGTCCTTCCAGCCATGATTAGTCCGAAGTGAGTTCCCAAAGTTACCGAACTTAAAATTGCCAGAAGATCGGGCTCCCCCGGAAGGGGAGCCGCGAGGTTTCCCAGGTGATCTCCAGGGCACTTTTTGGTAGAAGAGAGAGTTTGGGAACTGTGCGTGGGCTCTTTAAAGTCTGCGAAGAGTCCCGCCTCTCGGGATGGGCTTGACCAATGAGAAAGGCTGAATTTCCAAGCGGGAGTTTGGAAATACTGGGGGTTTTATGGCCCTTTGTCTGAGAGCATGGTAATTTGCAAAAGGGGTTGGATTGAAAGTTATTATACAAACTATTAAAGATTCTTAGGACACTGATATGTTGCATAGTTATCAACATGTAATATTCCCTCTCAATTAGATCAACCGAAGACGGATTGATAGAGACCAAACATGTTACAGTCAGAGTGATATTAACTATTGATCTATTATAAGCATGAATAAAACAGTATAAAATACACAAAAACAGTAATAATATACACAATGACTTAATGATATGTGTGCTCATTCAAAGAAAGGTTTTCCTATGAATTAATTAGAGAAGAGTCCATTTTATGGCATAATGTCCTTTTCCTAAAGTGGATACGAAGTGAGTGTTGCTTGCGCGACCATTTGCATTCCTCTGAGCAATAAAACTAGTGTTATCTGATGGGTTGCCATGGCACCGGGGGTGGTCTGGCAGCGTCTGCAGACATAGGGGCACCCAAGAATGCGTATTGGCTGAGGGGTCTGTGATTATTTGTTAATCTAATAACTAGTTTCATTTGTTAAATCAAATGAGAAATTGTGTCTGATTGGTCCAAATGCTACATAATTCCCCTCTTTCGAACGTTGTTGTCCGTCCAATAGACAACAACGAGCGACGTTAAAGATGCAGAACAATCAGACTTGCACCTGCCACTCATGGCGGGGAGCCAGTGGTGGCTCTCTGGCTGTTGGTTGCCTCCAGGAGTGGTTGTGGTGCCGTGGTGGATGCTGTCAAGTGGAAACCTATGGAAATGTAGGCTGTAGTAAGGTGCGGATCCTCGAGCTGGTGCAGCAGATGTCGAGGCAGTGTCAGCTGTCATCCCGAAGTGGGTTGGTCCGGGTCAGATGGTTGTTGATGCTGTTAGCCAGAAGGCTATCTGTGGTACCCGTGGTGTGGAACAGCCGGGTTAGACTCTCACTGGTGAGAGTGCAGGTGGTTGTTAGCCCTCTGTTCTGCTGGAACATTACCATAAATCTGATGTTTGCGGTGTCGCTTTGCTTTTGTGGCGGCACCGACTTGAGCTTGCCTGAGTTGTGTTGGTAGAGGTTTCGCTGTCGGGCATGTGGGCCGTTGCTCAACCCAACGTTGTCTGGTTGCTTCTGGGGTGTCGACTAGTTTTAAGGGATGCTCCTCCCTTGGAGGGGTCTGATGCTGTGTTGCGTCAGGCAAGGAGTCAAAAGTTTGTCCTTCGCAGTACTCCTCGGTTGAGTCTATTTCAAGGTGCTCTTCTGCCAGTATCAGAAGCTCCTGTAACTCAGAAGTAGGCGTGTCCGGCTGTCCTTGTGCAACATCCGTTTGGCACCTGTGTGAAAGGTGTGGAGGAGGATGTTGTGGGGGACTGTCGTCGGACATACCATGGTGTTCGCAGGATGAGGATGGCCTTTTCCATGGTTCCTGCCAGTGGCTTTTCTGGGACCTGGGTCTGTTGCCATGGCAACGGCTCTTTCCTCTGCTGGCTAGTGGCTTTCTGTAGAAGGGCCTTGCATTGTGGCAATGCTGGGTGCCTTCTGGCATCTGTCTTGTGCAGTTCAGATTCAGTGGGGTCTTACAAACACCTTTGGTAGAGGTCTTGTGCTTGTTAAAGGCCTTCTGTGTCAGGTCACGCAGTGTCTCCACCTGGGCCCCTCTTCTCCAGTGGTTCCGTTTGAAGGTCTGAGGGCGTGCAGCTGTGCACCTGTTCATGGACCTTTGCATCAGGTTGACTCTCAGGACTGGATGTGGGTCTGAGGAGGTGTAACCTGTCTCTGTCAGTCGCGTGAGCTTCCACTTCTGGATATCTCGGCCTTCTGTAGTGTTTGGTCGAACTGGGGATGTTTTAGCCAGTTTGTCACGGTCTTTGGGAGTCGTCTCATGGAGTTTCGGGGTCTGCATGGAGAGGCTTTCTTCTTTTGCTAGAAGGGAAAAGTTCTGTGGTGAGGGCTAGCGATGCTTTGGTTTGCGGCCATTCACTTCTTCCAGTGTGTAGCAATTCTTGGATGGGGGACTCCGTTCTGCTCAGCGGTGGTGATGCTGACGAGGGCTCCGCTTTTCTTGGCTCTAATTCCTTTTCAGGTGGTCTTCCAGAGCATTTATTTCAGAGTCTTTTGTTTTAAGGTCAGTTTTGGCTTCCTCTAGTAGCGGTTCTGCAGACTGTAGATGTCTTCTCATGTCTTTCTGGGAAGCCTTTAGTTCTTGTCGGTCACTTTCAGCAACTGCAAGGGCTTCTTGGAGCTGTTCAACTTTTTCCTTTGTTTCCGGTTTCACTCCACCTGGTACCTTGAGTTTATCCCGAGTCTTCATTTCGAGCTTGTCTGTGAAGCGTGAGATGTGCAACAGCTCTCTCAGGAACTCAGTGGTCTGATGCCTGAAACCATCCTGGACTTTCGCTGCCAGTTTGTCTATGCGGGTTTTGGCCATGTATCAGTTCCTTTTGCAGATGGGTACTGTGCTTGTCGCGTAGTGTCAGCTGGGCTTTGAGGGCATAGCTTAAGGAACTGATGGCCTTGTTTAGCTCCCCGTGGTGGTGATTCTGGCTTGAGTCGTGTGTCAGGAGTCTTTTCCGGATTGTGACTATTACTCAGAATATTAAAAGTTCAGTGGTCTTTAGGGTGAGGCTCTCTGTAATGCCTCTTAAGTCAGGTGTTCACATCTCCTGTGGGGTTTGCTTTCTGTGACATGCTGGCAGACTGGAAAGTGAGGACTGACACAGATCTGCATGGTATTATCGGCCCATATGTGGTAAAACAGCTAAGGGTCATTCCAGTGATTGTAAACCCAAAGTGGAGTGCATTGTAGTGGGGCTTTGTGGTTCAGGCTTGCTGTTTTGGAATTGACATGCTCTGACATATTCCGCCACATCTTGCTTTATGCCAGCCCCGTATGCCACTTGTTTTAGTGTCTTATAAGTGTCTCTGGTACTGTGGTGTCCAGCACATGGTGCGTTGTGGGTATGCATTGACCTGACCCCCCTTTGTCACTGTGTCACCACAAGCTTCGGCGTAGAGTGGGCATCAGGGACACAGTATGCAATGTTGCTCAGCACATGCAGCATGTGTGTGACGTCATGCCGCAGTTTGAGGGCTTTTAAGTTAGTGTCAGGGTTGCAAGGTGGGTACCCTGGAGGTGAAAGTTGGTTTCATTGTGGTTACGGCTGCCATGTCATGGGTGGGTGAGTGGGTCTTGGTTGAGGCCGTAGCTCACCATGCAATGCACTTGCGATGTTGTTGCACGCCTGGTACAGGTGTTGGTGCTTGACTGGCTTCCTGTTCATTGTGGCAAACTCATCTTTTTCCTAGCCAAGGAGGTGGCGTGCGAAGCTGAGATTGGCATAATTTGAGTCTGTGTAACTGAGGAGTTCTTTGATGCAGTTCTTGTGAGCTGATGCGATTTAAAGGGTTATCAGGATGGCTGTCACTTGTACTGTGATGACTGGGAGTCACTGGAGGATTCGTGAAGTGCAGAGCTGGGCTCTTTTGTCATCTGAGTAGTTAGTGCCCCGGTGGGAGCAGTGTTCTGCTGAAGTGGGCAACCCCCCTTTAGTTCTGGCCATGTTGTTGGTGTGGATTAGGACTAAGGCAGTAGTTGGTGAATCCAGCTGTAAGATGAAACTCCTTGGGATGAGGGCAAATCAAGCATGGTGTAGAGTGCAGATGGCATTTGAGTTTGATGATGTAATGTGGTCTTGAGTGAGTCCACATGGCTGACATCAGCTCTGCATCGTTGCTTCTTGTGAAGAGCAGCTTTGGCACTGGCCGTTGTTGACAGGTGCAGGATGTCTCTTAGAAAAGGGGGTGTGGCTCAGATTGGGGCCAGGTTCCCTCCATCCCCTTGAAGGTGTGTGCTTGAGGGTTTGGCCACGCTGTCTGTGTGTCACACTGTTGCTGTCCGTTCCCCTTTGTGTATGCTGGTAGTGCAGTCTCATATTTTTGCCAGTGTAAACATCTGGTATGGTCTGGCCAGACGTTCTTGCACTTTACAGGGCTTCTCCAGGGGGTTGCTAGGTCTCATAGGAAACTTGTGCACTTGCTTGCGAAGGCAGGTCTGGTGTGTGCTCGGTGAGTGCTTTGAAGCGTGTGAGGCTTCAGGCCATGTCCTCATGGCTGGCTGTGAGATTTTCCCGTGACCTCTGTGACCTGACAATCTGTCTAGGGTGACCTGTCTGGCTGGAGTGGCTGGGGTTCTTGCCCTTCAGCCCGGAGATTCGGCTGTCTCACTTTCAGCAAAGGGTCAATGTGACCCAGCAGCTCTTTATCACTGAGAAGGTTGTATGCATGTATGGCTGCATGTTCTGTGCACACCTTTGGGCCTTAAGAGTTCTGTTCTGTTCCTGAGCTTCAGCTTGGGGTCTGCCCAAGAGTTGGAATTGACATAAAAATTGGATTTACTCCAGTGTCAGCAGAACTCCAAGTCTCGCCTTGTTTTCCAACATGCTGTTTCCTGCTGGTTGGGAACTGTGTTGACTTTCTGATGAAGCATCTATCACAGTGATGTGCCTTTCAAGATGTAAAGGCAGGAGGAGTCTGGGTCGTGGGCTGGTCTGACCTTGAGACTGAGTTCTCGCGACCAGCTGAGATGTCAGGTCTTATCTCTGTGACCTGGCTGTGCACTTCAGATGAGTTGGCAGGCTGGAAGTGTGAATGTTCCCGCACTTGAGGCTAATTCTCTGAATGCTTAAAGTCCCTCGGGCTCAAAACCATACGACAGGTCCATGTTGGTGAAAAGAGGGTTGGTGTTCATTTGGGGTTGTGTACACAGGGTGTACGGTCTCATGGAGCTGATGGTCAGGTGCAGGAGAGTTGACCGTGTGTTTATTTTGGCTTGTCGTGGGCGGTCAGCCGTCTGCTGATGTGCTGTTTGGGTGCCATGACCATCTGGCATTAGGATGGATGTCTCTGTTGTGAGAGATTGTTTGACAAGATCTGGGCGTTTCTTTTAGTAGGAGGGCTTTCTGGTAAGTTTCTTATGCCACTCGCAGTTAAAAGGAGTTTTGAGAGTCTGATATATCCTGTTTGCGCTGCTGTGGAGGCCACGTTTTATGTCCTCAGGATCTCTGTTGCTGGCCCGTGTGCACTCCAGAGTCAGTTCTGGGTACTGTGCAGGGATAGGCGGGATTTTACCAGTCTTTATGGAGGCAGCGCTGTGTTGTCTGTAGGCCATATGGGCTGAGTTCCGCAGATGTCAGGTGGTCATTGTGCGGGGGAAGACCATGGCGCTTGAATGGTGACTCACAATGTGATGCATCTGTTGTCTGCCGTAGACTCAGAGCTGGCTGTAGCAGGCTTCTCGTACGTTTTGTAATCCGCTTTGACGGTTTCAGACTGCTGGTACAGGATGTTGTGTTTCAAGGCCGGAGGTGATCCTGAGCAGATAGCCTGTCTCGTGTGGTCACATGGGGCAGAGTTCGAGCATAAAAGTTCATGTTTTGCAGGCAGGCCAGTGTGGTGGCCTTCTGCAGGCCAGTTGGTTGGGGTCTGTGGGGCCACACGGTGTGTGTATCTGCAGTGATGCTCTGGAAGGGTCCCTGCCCCACCTGTGGTTGCTGGCAAGTGAGGTGTGAACAGTGGGCCTGGGCCTGCTTGTCAGGGGAAATTCTGTGTTGTGTTTTCCCTTTCTATTCACCTTGTGGTCTGCAAGCCTATTTCAGTTCATTTGTGACATTGAGTTCGCCTTGGCTTTGTTGGTTGGCGTTTGAAGTTGCCTCGTCGCTGAGCAGAGACTTGGATTTCAGCTCGGCAGCTTGCAGGTGGCATTCACAGGCATTGTTTCAGTTCGCCTGGGTCATTACTTAAGAGAGCTTTAGCCTGCTGGAGCCTCTCTGGCTTCTATTCCAGCTGTTCTCTGTGCTCAGTGTCTGTGTGGGTTTTGTAGAGGCATCCTGAAACTTTCTACTTCCTCTTGTAGCTTCTTGTCCTCTTCATCCGCTGTCATTTGCTGGTCCAGCTGGCCTGGCGGTTCTGCACGCGCTCCCGGTCCTCCGGGCCTCCTTGTGGTTGAAGCATCTTTCGCTTGGCTTTAACTGGATGATGCGGTTGCAGGCAAGAGCACCGATGATCCTGGCTGGCTCTCTGTGGCTGTAGCCCTGGTTTGATCATGGTCTGTCTGCCAGTTCAGGTTGTCATCCAGCTGTTTCGATCAGGAGTGGTCCCGGACCGGAGGGCGTCTGTTGCAGTGCTTAGCCAAGCCGGATAATCTGGACACAGGTGGAGCACAAGTGGAGAGGGAAAAACACAAAACACCAATGCAAGTCCGCACAGATTTAGTGAGCTAAAATATTTGGGCTATGTGTTGCATGATTAACTGGTGTGATCAGTTAGTGACGCAAACTAAACGCTTACATATCGTGGCTGATAAGGCAGGAGTGAATAATTGGTGTGAGTGAGCACCCGAAAACTATGGGTAACACTGTTGATGGGTGATAACCTAGGGGGTCATTTAATGACTTAGGCTATTTGGTTTATCAACGTTATTACCAAGTATTTTCTGATGGTTCAAACAGGTTCGGTCTCCGAGCACACAAAACAACCAAAACAAACAGAACCAAAATTAATAAAACAAATCAAAGTTCGAATTTAGAAAGGAATAGTGGGAAATCAAGGGCTTACTACCACCTCTAGGGGCTGTGACAAGGACTGCGGAGCGGGGCTCTTGTACTGCCTAGGGAGGTGATGAGAGAGATAGCTGGACAGACCAAGCACGCTAATGCAGAGAGGCTCTCTAGTCCTCTTCACGTTTCATATTGAGTGAATGGCTATATCTTAGGTGTTGTTAGGCTTGGTGATGAGCTGAGGTTACCCGGGTGAGCCCCAGTGATTGGGCCGTCTCCCTTGACTCTCCCAAGCACACAACTGCAGGGGCTCCTGATCACTCGCACCCATGGCACCCGGTGGCAACCACTCAAACAACAATGCCTTTTGGCACAATGTTGCATCACTCAAGTGAGGGAGGCTCAACGAATAGCTGGCACAGCCAAAATTGGGTTTCGCCTGTGGGTCCCAAGTTACACGGACCCCTTTTGGGCCTCGAACTATGGATGAGTTCGCTCCTCTCAAAAGGGTGGACCACCGTGTAACTTCACAGGGTAATTAACCAAAATTGCCCTTATGTGTCAGTCAGTATCCGGCAGAGGTATCCGAGGCGCCCCCCCCCCCCCCCAGTACATGTCGGGTAGGTCAGGCAGACGAGTCCAGTCCCCGAGAATTCCCCATGGATGACTCGTCAGCTTACTGCCAAGCACCAGGGGCATGCTACCTAACAGGGAACATTGAGAGGGGACAACAGAAAGATTAAGCGTCTAGGATGAAGCAGCTTGATGCCAATGAGCAAGGGAATCAGACGTGTGACGGTGGGCCACTAATAGATTTGGAGGCTCATTGTGCACCGCAGTGGCTAGCATTACCTATGCCTATAGAGGAAGGAGAGGAAAAGGGTAACAAAATAAAATTGAAAATTGAAACAAAGTAAAAATGTCCTAATTGCGTAGGAAAATAAATGGAAAATTGTTTTAAATAGATTTAAAATCTAAGTAAATTCAATTTTGCTCAATAGGTGTAGCTAGACTTAACTACAGACTGGAGTAGATGAAATAAAATAAGCCCAAATAAAATAAATAAATAATTGCTGCAAATAACAGTAAAATAAAATACACAAAACAACCAAAGCATGTGGGGGAGACCAAAGTAATTGATAGCCCAACAGAAGGTGGAACAGAAAGAAACTGTAGAGGTAGGCGTACTGTTACATGTTACACACACTGTCTCTAAGTGTCAGTCGGATGCTAACAGCTGAGGTAAGTGCTTTAGCCTCTATCCATGTAGGGCCGTTAGCGTGGTAGCTTCGGCTACCTGCAATGGTCTGTTTACATTAGTCTGTGATGTATGCGCCGTCTTGAGTTTGAACCGGAAAGGGCTCGCTATCGCCTTCCGGGGTCAGACGTTGCTAAGAAACCGATGCACGCTTAACAACCGGTGTGCGCGAAGCACTTGAGCCAGATGTAAACATGCATGGGAATCTCTCGCTCAGCCAGACGTGACCTGTCGTTCACACTTCATTCATAACTTACACAGCGCGTTCACTTCACAGACAATGGCAAAACATTACACCATTAAATCGACCAATTGCATCACATCAGTGGATTAATATGAATGCAATGACACGCGGCAATAAGCAGATGAAATACTGTAGTGAGATTTTTTTTTTTTATCACACAGCTAAAATTTAAGCCGCTGTCCTAAAGAGATTTTATCTGTTCAGGAGAGACTTACGCGGTTTACAACGAAACCCGAAAGTGGGGATTTTCTTTACCCAATATCAAATAGATTTCATCTAAAACTCTATGCACTGCCGATCTGACATTTACTAGTTGGATATGGGACTTATGCTGTTCAAAACTGAAAATGGGGATTCTTCGCCCAAGATCATAACTTTAATATAAAGAAAAAAAAAATATATTTATATATATTTATACGCGCTGCCGATCTGGGATTTCTTCGCCAGATATATGGGACTTATGCAGTTGTTGCAACAATTACTTGATCAAGATTTTAAGACTCCCGGTTATCATTAATCCGACACTGACCTGCAGTAAGATTAATGTTGCTCCGTGATCGGGCGAGGGGGCACGCATTAGTTAGCTACGCTAATGGTTAAACCCACGGGAGTAATAGTCTAGTTGTATGGCATCGGAACACCAATGGCATCAATCTAGCTACATATAATATAAGGCCTTAATTTTAAGATAAGCAAGGAACATCGCTCGCTATCTTCTTCGCGCTAAAAGAGGCTTTCTTCGCTCGATTTAGGGCGGTTAAAATAGCATTAAGACACACTATAAAAGATTTCGTCATTTTATTGGGTCAAATTTATAAAACTGCAGTTAACTTCATTAACAGTGGCTGGTTTCTCAGTGAAAAACTCGAGGACTGTTAAGGCACGGAAAGTGGGCGTGTAGCCTACATTCATTCACAAAAAGACGCAGTTGGATAGTAGTCTTGGTTTGAATAAACACACATAAGAAACACACAATTGTTACTGAGTCTGCTCACGGAACTAAGTTTAAAACGTTGCTCTAAAATTCTCCACCATCTGTAGCATATTTGCTTTATGAGATGAACATAATAAATCATAACGGGTTATCAATTATATATCCATCTTCAGGAATTAGCTGTAGTATTAATAGTACAATAGAATGATTAGTTCGTCCGCAGTACGGACCCTTCTATTGACTTTAAGGAAAATTATTCCTCTGGCCACGACAAATAATTTTCTTAACGAAGCAGTGCTCCGAGCATTGTTGCAAGATCGGAGGTTAAAGTGACTTAGTTCTGAGAGCAGCAGACACAGACAACCAAGTGTGAATACATATGGATGTTTATTAAACTACACTACAGGGGAACATGTAACATAGAACTAGACACAGACATACACACATTAAACATGGATGCCAACGCAAGGAAGGCATAGAGAGAGAGAGAGAGAGAGAGAGAGAGAGAGAGCGCTCGCGCGCAAGAGAAGCATGGCAGGATTTTAACATCAGCTAACTAAAACCTGGGTTTGAACCATTAGAAAATCATATCACCTTAATTAAAAGGGGTCGAAGCCTAGAAGCGCATCTAGATAGTTAACAAGCGGTTACTTGCATGGTTTTTGTGGGTGCTGAGTAAAGTATCCTGGTGCATGTATAATGCGTAGATTCCCGGGGGGGATTCCTTTTGGAGTAAAAGCTTCGTCCTTCCAGCCATGATTAGTCCGAAGTGAGTTCCCCGGAAGGGGAGCCGCGAGGTTTCCCAGGTGATCTCCAGGGCACTTTTTGGTAGAAGAGAGAGTTTGGGAACTGTGCATGGGCTCTTTAAAGTCTGCGAAGAGTCCCGCCTCTCGGGATGGGCTTGACCAATGAGAAAGGCTGAATTTCCAAGCGGGAATTTGGAAATACTGGGGGTTTTATGGCCCTTTGTCTGAGAGCATGGTAATTTGCAAAAGGGGTTGGATTGAAAGTTATTATACAAACTATTAAAGATTCTTAGGACACTGATATGTTGCATAGTTATCAACATGTAATATTCCCTCTCAATTAGATCATCCGAAGACGGATTGATAGAGACCAAACATGTTACAGTCAGAGTGATATTAACTATTGATCTATTATAAGCATGAATAAAACAGTATAAAATACACAAAAACAGTAATAATATACACAATGACTTAATGATATGTGTGCTCATTCAAAGAAAGGTTTTCCTATGAATTAATTAGAGAAGAGTCCATTTTATGGCATAATGTCCTTTTCCTAAAGTGGATACGAAGTGAGTGTTGCTTGCGCGACCATTTGCATTCCTCTGAGCAATAAAACTAGTGTTATCTGATGGGTTGCCATGGCACCGGGGGTGGTCTGGCGGCGTCTGCAGACATAGGGGCACCCAAGAATGCGTATTGGCTGAGGGGTCTGTGATTATTTGTTAATCTAATAACTAGTTTCATTTGTTAAATCAAATGAGAAATTGTGTCTGATTGGTCCAAATGCTACAGATGGCATGAGGGTGGAAAGGATGGGGTTTCCTTTTAATTCCTTTCCCTGCAATTTGTGTGTGTGTGTGTGTGTGTTCCTCTGTGCTGCACTTTCATTTTTATCGCTGCACTAGATATGTGTTTGACCTGTGCCATTGCATTTTGTTTCGTTTTCTCCCTTTAACCAAACTTCTGTATGCCTGTCAGAAAAAAAAAAAAAAAGTACTTCTACTTTTTTAATACTTGAGTGCAATTTAAAGTTGAACTTTTTTACTTTTACTCAAGTATGTTTTTGGTCAGATACTTGTACTTTTAATTGAGTAAAAATTTCACTGAGTATCTTTACTTTCACTTGAGTAGAATTTTTGAGTACTTTTTACACCTCTGCTGGCCTTAAGTCCCCACAAGCATGGGCAGCACTAGGGAGGGGCTAGCAGGTGCTCCAGCACCCCCTAAAAAGACCAAAGCACCCCCATACATTAAGAAAGTTTAAATAAAATAAAAACATTTGTCTGATTACACTGAAAATGCCAGATCTTATGTTGATCACAGTGTTGATATAACCAACAAAGAAAACCTAACTTAGTTAATCAGGTCACCACCTGATGACTTTTGCTTTTTGCTTGTCCGGCTGTTATAATTCAGTTATAGCAGCCTATCAATAGTATTAAAAAGTCAAGGGTCAAGAGCCCAACTAAAATAAACACTGATGACCTACAAAATTGTGATTTTCCTCTTTGGTGATTCTGCTTGTTAACATCAGGTGTCTTCAATAATGGTCAATAATCACTCAGTGAATCTCTTAATTACCTCATTATCTTTAATACTGCTTCAGTGTTACTTTCAAGTCAGGCAGATATATTACAGACAGAGTTGGATAGGCCAGGGGTCAGAAAGTAAAAGTCATGTCATGTGTTTGTTCCACCCATGAACTCAGCAGCTGATTTCACCAGAGGAGGAACCAAGTCAGTCCTTTCTAGTCACAAACGAGTCTCGAGTCAAATCCCAAGTCCTCAAAGAGTTAAAGTTAATGAGATAATTAAGTGACTATTTAAATGATGACTGTGCATTAGTGATGAACACCTGCTGTTATTGAGAATTACAGAGGATCAGATGATGATGTTTTATTGGTTAAAATGATGCCTACCTCACTGATGATCACTCAGTTCACTCAGGACAGGTCTAAGGTAAGACGGTCTTGTCAATCAACTATCGTGGGCGGGGCCTGTACAGAACTAAGTAATTCTGACAGGAACCTCAGAACAGCCTGATTTGAAAAAAGGGATTTTAAAATAGGGTGGGCTTTAAAACACTGGGTGGCTTTTTATCACTTCCAACACACATTTAGGTTCAAACAACTTGTAAATTGAATTTTGCATCCGGTGACCACTTTAAAGCATTTGCTGCATAGATTAAAAAACAAAATAAATGGGCCAATAAAGAACTCACATATCAGACAAAATTGCATTGCAGCAAATCCTTTAAATTTTAAGGTATTCAGAAACAGAGCAACGTAAAAATCAGAAGAAAATTATAATCGGACCTGTTTTAGGCTTTTCCTTATTTTTATATTGTAGACGGTGATGAAAAAAAATGACTCGCCTTTAGAGAGAAATGCATCTTTACGGATTACATAATGAAAGAGTTTTTGTTTTCGATTTGAATTGTTTCGCTTTAAAGTAGTAATTTATAGCTTTCTATAGATATATTTATCATATCTGTGAGTCAATTCGTTGAGTTTCGGTTCATAATTGTGAAGCGGTCCTGTTCAAGAAAAAAAAAAAAAACTTACATTTAACAAACAAAAAATGCTTCAAATATTTTTCTAAATGAACTTCATAAAAATATAATCACTTTACTATTACCTACAAAATAACTGAAACAGTAGTATAAGCTGATTTGGGAGAAGGGAAGATGGCCTCGGGTCGAACTCAGGCTGGGCTAGGGCCTATATTTGAGGCCTGTGCAGTGCTCTAATATACAATGCTGTTTTTTTCTCTGTTGTTTTCATCTGTGACCATGCTCTTGATAGATGTATTTAACCATTTTGTTGAGTTTAAAATGTGTGACACATTCATTCTGCTCTCACTGATCATTTGGTTCCAACAAACAAACAAACAAAAACCAAAAAAAAAAATCAGTGTGTACCCTCGGAAGAAATCCTGCAGGCACCCCTGATCGTAGGAAATATAAAAACATACCCAGTCAGCACGTGAGATCACGCGATGATCACAGTGACATCACACCATTCTCATACAGTGATACTCTCAGTGTGAGTAATATGTGAGATCATTGTGAACTCAAAAAGATGAGCGGGGTTCTTATTTCTGTCAGACATCTACAACAACGCTTATTGAGAATCAACAGATTTAGATGATGATGTTTTATTGTTTTGTTTGACGTTACCATCGTGGCGAGTAGTGTTTGCTTTAGTTGGGCTGTTGACTCTTGACTTTATAACATTAGATTTTTTGGGGCTGTTGTAACTGTGTTTGAAAAGCACATTTGTTATGGCAAAGAAAACCAAAAAAGAGATTGCAACCAGGTGATATTGGTTTGTTACCGATGATAATAGTGCAACCATCACCTAGATTCAGTAAGCAGTTTTTGTGAGGAGTTGTTAATCTAAAGTTTTTAATAATAGATCTGTGATTATACAGAATAGGACCAAGCAGTGTCATAATAGTATATGAACGATTTTAAAAGCATGATAAGACAAACATTTTGAACTTCTGTGGCATTTAAACACAAAGAGAGACATCAAGAATCAGTGTATGAATCTCAACAATGGTGACAATCAAAAGCTTCATGCTGCAATGCATGCTGGGTATCTAGTCTCCGTGCAGTGAGTGCACTTTGACCTCACATTAGTATGAGCTCACAGTGAGAGCGCTGTGAGGTTACACTTTTAGCTCACTGTTACCTCACATTGTGACCTCATCACGAGTATCCTGTGAGCTCATGGTGACATCACTGTGAGATCAAATTGTTGACTGGGTAGTAGACTGAATATGTTTTACTTACTAATAATATGTGGTTGAACAGTATTAATAATGGAGTAACTGTACGAGTGACTGTAGATCCAAACTCCACACAAATAAACTCCTCCATCATCTTTTCTCACTGGCGTAATTCTTGCAGTTATGAGTTTTTTGTCTCTGTCATCAGAAATACTGAATCTCCCTTTTTTATTCAGCATCGAAGTGGTGTGTATCACATCTTCAGTGAAGTCTTTTCCTTCTTTGAATATGACTTTGACATCATTAATATGATTCTGTGAATATTCACAGCTGAAGGTGGCAGCTTCTCCAATATTCACCATCACTCTCTCTGACACTTTACAACATGAATCTGTCATTTACAATAGATAATAAAGAAATACATTTGATAAATATACTAGCTTTAAAATGATCTGGTTTTATCACACAAACACTAAATATAATTATTTTATTGAATATATATGACTGACCTTTCACATTTAAAGTCATATCGATGGACCACTGGCCAACAATGCCAATCTGGTATTTTCCAGTATCTTTTTGGTTGAGATCATGAATGTAGATCATGAGGTTTCCCTCATTGTTGCGAAACGGAGAGAATCGTCCCTCATTAATCCATTGTTTGTCTTTCTTATGTATTTTAGAATTTATTATTGCTGTCAACCTGGGTAACTTATACATGTATTTAACAGAGTCACTGAACCAAAGTTTCCCAGAATCAACAAGAAGGCTTCCTCCAGAATATCCAGTGACGCTGAAGCATCTCACTGCATCTGTAATCAGATTGATAATGTGAACAGAAAGCTGACGAACAGAAAACAGCATCATTACTGCAGTGATGAAAGAGAAAAGCTCTGACCTGAGATCAGGTAGAAAGTGAAGAAGATGAGGAGGATCTTCATTGTGACTTGAGTTCAGTCTTCTTTATGCTGAATGATCTCTGTGTGAATCTCTGTCTCTACATCTGTCTGCTTTAGTTACTTCCTCTTTATTCAGCTCTTTATCAGTAATGAGCAGCTTTACTGGCTCCTCCCACCATCACCACTGACTGAATATCACATTAATCACACTGAAAGAGGGCCACCTACTGGAGGATACAGTGTCTGACAGTGAGAGCTCATACAGGTGTCATGTTCTCTGTATCAGTGATTCTCAAACCTGCCCTGGGGACCAGAGGTGGAAAGTCCAGGGGCCAAAGAGTAAAAGTCCTGCCATATTTTTGTTCCACCCATGAACTCAGCAGCTGATTTCACCAGAGGAGGAACCAAGTCATACCTTTCAAGTCACAAATGAGTCTCAAGTCAGACCTCAAGTCCTCAAAGAGTTTAAGTTAATGAGATAAATAAGTGTCTTATTAAATGTTGATTGTGCATTAGTGATGAACACCTGCTGTTATTGAGAATCACAGAGGATCAGATGTTGATGTTTTATTGGCTAATATGATGCCACCATCATGGAGATCAGTGCTTGCTTTAGTTGGGCTTTTGAGCCTTGACTCTTGTGTTAGATCTCTCTTTATAGCAATGCATGTGGTGTTGTAAAGCAGAGAGATCAGTGTCCTACGATAACCATGAGTTGGTTTGATTATATCCAAAATAATTTTTGTTTCCTTATTTCGTTTATACGTTTTTTTTTTTTCTCAATATTGAAGCATTATGATGGCCTTTGCTTGATATTAGCTTTTTTCCCCCTTTAATAGTGAAATGTAGTTAATAAATCAAATAGATACAAACCAAAAAATCTCATTCATCAAAAGCATAAGCTAATCTGTTAGTTAGGTTTGAGTCAACAATGCACAAATGTTTGTTGTGAAACAATATTGCAATTGCTTTATTAAAAGTTTTCTTCAGTGATGTTGACAGGTAACAGCAGGTGTTCAGCACTAATGGTCAATCATCATTTAATTAGTCACTTAATTATCTCATTAACTTTAACTCTTTGAGGACTTGGGATATGACTTGAAGACTCGTTTGTGACTTGAAAGGAATGACTTGGGCCGTTTCTCAAACGGAAGGCTGCATCCTCCGGAGGTCACATTTGTAGGCTGCATACGTCATCAAGCCTGGTTTATTTCAGTTAACTGAGAAGTACATTTGCGAGTCAAAAGCATATTACAACAATTTACACTTAACTAAGAAGAATGGTCAAATTTATAAATGTTAATATTCTAAAATAAGATCTTCTTTATGACCTATGCAGCCTACAAATGCGACCTCCGGAGGATGTAGCCTTCCGTTTGAGAAAAGGCCTTGGTCTCTACTGGCACTGAAAACCCATTTCCTGTTTTTATCACACCTGAAAGTGGTTAAAGGACATCTTGGTTTGACCGAAAGAATAAGTACAGAAAACCACAAGCTGAAGAGCAGCACACTATTTAATCTTTAGCACACAGTTTTATTCTGCCCTGCAAACACAAAGCACTGAGACATTTACAAACAAGTCTCTTTAATCTAGTAAAGATACTGAATTAAAGAGCAATTCTGAAGTAATTCACAAAAAAGGTCAACTGCAGTCTCTGTCTCATCTGTTTAATTTGCTCTTGCATTTAACTGTCTGATGATGATCCCATAATATCACAACACAAAATCAGAAACTGACTTTACATTCAACAATGCTGTAACATTTATGTTACCGAGATTGACATTTTTTTCTCTCTCTCTCTCTGGCTGAATTCAGAAAAGCAAACTAGCATATGACTTTTACTGCTATACTGAAGATGCACTATAATATTTCAAATTTTACCAAGGAGATAATAATGATATTAAATATTGTAAAACATGTAAATGTTGCTTGTTTAAAGTGGTACTGATATAAATAAAAAAACAAAAAACAAATGCATGAGATTTAAACAATTTTTACAGACACTGATTGGGACATTGATTGAAACAATGAGCTCCCAAATCAATGTCTGTAAATGTCTCAATGTTGTTTGATTTGTTATTATAAAAATAAAACTGCCGAATTACACATGAATAATTTGTTGATCATTTTCTGAAACATATATGAAATATATGACTTTCCGTAAATGTTGAAGATGCATTACTGGATGTCTGCAGTAAATTGAGCAACTCTTTAGTCTTTACTGTCTTCTGTTCACAATAAATGTTCATCTTCTGTCTGTCTGTGTTCAGTCTCATGTGTCTCATGGTGGGTTTCCTGAATAAGTCAGTTTAATCTTCACGCTCAAAATAAACTGAGACCCTGAACCTTCATCTGTTTTCTGCGGTTTTTAGCTGGACGGAAAAAAAAAAAAACTGTTTACCAGGCAAACACACACACACACACAAAACAAGACCTAAAGTATCAACAAGAAACTTTGAGACAAAAAAATTATCAGATTAAAAATGTCATTAAATGTCTCTACATTTCCCAATAAAAACAAATAATTTTGGGAAAAAAGAGAAAATTATTACTGTTCAGACCTCAAATTACCTTTAGTTCATTTTTATGTGAAAAATCAGTACTGATATAAATATCCAAAATAAAATTATAAAACTTTTAGACTTTATCATATTTGAACAGTAAGCAAGAAAAGATAGTAAAAAAAAAAAATCCTTAATCGTCATGAAATAAACGCTGTATATGGCTCAACAGTAATGTCTTACACCAAAAAATAACTAATACCAACAGAACAAGAATGAACTAAAAAAAAAAAAAAAAAAAAAACATCAGCAAAATAAAATAATTTCTTAGAAATGTTCAATATTCTAAAATAATGAAGTTATTAAAAAAGTTTTTACTTATAGTGCTTATGACCAGTATCTCTTAACAAATCTCAAGCAGGTCAAAGATGATTAATATTCAGAGAGGCGAGAAAGAGAAAACATTTTAATAATTTTTGAAAGTTCTGGACAGAGAATAAATGTTGATACTTCAGCTTCATGTGTCTCGTCATAAAAGTTGGTTGAACTCGTGTCTGTTTAAGAGCTGCTAACAAAAAAGTGAGTTTATTAAATATATGTGTAAAAAGCTGCATTTAGAGTGGAAACCCGACAGTATATTCTAGAAGTGTCACTAAGGGCTTTTATTTCCTGCCTTCATCAAACCCTCAAACTGACATGACAAATATTTAAACGTGAAAGAAGCAACATGAGCAGCAGCAGAAACTTACAAGTTTCTCATGATTCACTCACTGAACTGAACAACCCTGATCAAACCAAACAACTGCTCAACACTAAATTATGAATTATAAAGAGATTTTAATAAAAGAACAAGAAAAAAAAGATCTGTGATCTGTAATAAGTGAGTTAGTTGAGTCTCAAGCGTTGACTGACTGCGGCGTAATCAGAGTGAATCTCATTCTTACTGAATCTGACTGTAGCATCACTGAGAGACTCTTCATGCTTCTGGAAACTGACAGCAGCGTACAGGAGCCCATCAGAGGGGATTGTGGGTAACTGTGCAGTAGACTGAACTGGACTGTGTGTGTGAGCATCACCTCGTCTCTTGTATCTTAATTTCCACACAGTCAGAGTGAATCCACCGATCAGCAGCAGAATCACACACACACTAATAATGATGATCATGGAGAAATCTGAGAGTAAAACACACCAACACAGAGCTATACATGAATGAAATATATAGAGACTTTGTCTTTGATTTATAGATTGAATCATAAAAGCAGATGATGTCAGCAGATTATCCTTCATGTCTCACTGGAGCCACTAAATAGCTAAATTGTACATTAATTATTGTGATTATTTAATATTTCTGTATTTGGTTTATAAGGTCAACCATAAAAACTGAAGTGCTCTGGTTCCTCACCGTGTTTGACGCTCAGCTGAAGTTGAGTGAAGCTCTCAGTATATTGAGATACTTTCACTCCACACCTGTATGTTCCTGCATCTGCAGCTTTCAGCTCTCTAAAAAACACCATCAAGACTCCTGCTCTGATGTCGTCATATAAAGAAACATCTCCATTCTCCATCCATTCATCCTGAACTCCTGGATTCTTCTTCTCTGAACATCCATCTGATTCTTTACAGATGTATTTTGGCTTGGTTTTGTATTGAGGATGTTCACACTTGATCATCAGACCACCTCCTGAGTAGACGCACACTTTATACACATTCAATTTATCTGTCAAACATAAATATCATTAAATCGTAAGCAAGCACAGATTGTGATATGTTACTGCAAGATTTGATTAATTTTGTTCTACTTACTAATAATATGCAGATGAACAGTATTAATAATGGAGTAACTGTACGAGTGTCTGTTGATCCGAACTCCACACAAATAAACTCCTCCATCATCTGGTGTAACAGCAGTAATCCTCACACTGAAGAGGTTTTTGTTTCTGCGATCATAACCACTGAATCTTCCTATCGTACTCGATGTGTACATCCGTATCATCTCTTCAACGGTGTATTTTCCTTCTTTGAATATGATTTTGGAGTCATTAATTTGATTCTGTGAATATTCACAGCTGAAATTGGCAATTTCTCCACTATTCACGATCACCCTCTTTGACTCTTTACAACATGAATCTGTCAATGTATGTAAAATATATTTCTGTATTATACCAGTATATAGAACATTTTCAGTAATTATACTGCACAACAAGGCAGTTCTTGAATTTCATCCTTGGGGGATGAACTTCAAATACTCATACAACAATATTTCACTCTGAGAAGGCAATATGTAGAGAAACAATGCTAATCTACACAGTCTTCTCTGCTTTGAGTTCTTGCGTCGATGGGTCTTTCATTTGCAAGGTTGGCTGCCATGAAGAGAAAAGTTTGAAACTCTCCCCATGTGAAAACACCATCTCCACCAAGGTTGCTTAACGCCCGCTTCAGTACTTTGACAGCTGCCTCTGCTGCACCATTCCTATGGGGAGAGTCTGCAGGGTGAATCTTCCACGACCATTCTGTACCATGCTTGCCAGCTGTGTCTTCAAGTTCAGACTCATTTATTCGGTTAAGGAATTTGTAAAGCTTCTCCAGTGCAGGTCTGGCTCCCACAAAGTTAGTACCAGGGTCTGACCAGAGTTTCCTGGGGTGTCCTCTCAGTGAAGTGAACCTTTGATAAGCTAGCAGGAATCCTTCGGATGACATGTCACTCACCACTTCAGTATGGTCCTCGGGAAGCCATGCAGCAGAAGACTATTCCCCATACTCGGAGTCTAGTTCTCTTCTTGACCTCATCTTTCACTTCATAAGGGCCGAACAGGTCCATAGTGGTGAATTCAAAAGGTGCAGCTGGGCCTGTTCGCTCTAGAGGCAGGTCAGTCATGATTTGTTGACACAGTTGTGTGGTCTGCAGAAAAAACAAAGCAAAACAGTCAACCATCTTCTTGGCAAGTCTACGGCCTTTTATTACCCAGGCTTTCTTCCTCATCCGGAGAAGGGTTCCTGCCACTCCCTCGTGGTTTGCTTTGTGGGATTCCTGTGCCAGCAGTGTAGACACCCATGCTTCAAATGGTAAAACTGGCACCGTTGTCTTATCTTCGTTGAACGTCTGAATTCTGCCCCCACAAACTAGCAGTCCGGAGCTCACAACTTTGTATACTGCGAGTCTGCTCAGAGTTGTGTCTGAAAAAACTATTCCTTCTTGAGCTGCGAGGAAGATGTATTTGAGTGCATCTTCACGTTCTTTGACAGTCAGCACAGCTTGCTTCGGTGAACTAAACTCCCACTTTGACTGTTTAGGGGCCTGGCACTTCCTCTTCAGCCACTGCTTAGCAGAAAGACAAACCCAGGCAACAACTCTCACCAGTTTGGACAGGCTACTGGATCTTCTTACTTCCACAAGATCTTTAACCCAGCCAGTGGGCTTCCTACTTAGAGGAAGAGTTGGGTTTAACACAGGTATTTCCTCTGGAGTTTTACTCTTTGGACTTTGCTGAGTACCTCGAAGGTCTTCTTTTTTCTGACTACTTATTGCTTGAGCTCTTGTTAATGCACCTGAGAATGCCTTTCTCTGGAGCTTGTTTACACTCTCCCTGGCATGAGCTGCAATCTCTCCGGCTGATTTTATAGGCCACTTCTCCACTGGCCACTTCAGGAACTCTGGTCCATTTTGCCATGTGGAATTCTCACTCAAATCTTCCGGAGCACCCCCTCTCGTTATGATGTCAGCTATGTTTAGATCTCCACAGATCCACCACCAATCTTGCACTAGTCCAGCCTTCTGGATTTCACCCACTCTATTTGCAAAGAAGGTTTTGTATCCATAACTGACTCTTTGAATGGCTCCCAAGACTGTTTGACTGTCGAGTAGATGGAACCATCTCTCTATCTTCATCCGAGCATGCTTTTCCACATACTTCCTGATCCTGGCTGCAAAGACAGCACGACAGACCTCAGCTTTTACAGCTTCTCCCTTCTGATCCAGGGGTGTCAGCTTGGCTTTAGATTCAACAAATTGAACCTTAGTGCCTTGACTTGTTTCCCATCTTAAGTACATCACAGCTCCATAGGATTTGTCACTTCCATCTGAGAATGTGATGCCCCAAGGTTTCCCTTCCCAGCCAGCTGGTGTGAGGCTCCTGTGGAATTTCACCTGTCCAAGCTGCACATATTCTTCAAAAAGCTGTATGGCTTCTTCTCTGAGGCTTTCTGAGAGAGGTTGGTCCCAAGTTTCTTGGGTTAGTTTCCCACCCCCTCCCTCTTGGAATGCTTTTCGTACAAGAATTGCTCCTTTCTGTTTGGCAGGTGTAACTAAGCCAATTGGGTCATACAGTCCAGCCACTTGGCTTAAGAGAGCCCTCCTAGTCAGTGGTTTAGGTGTCTCAGTTCTCACCTCCTCCTTGAGAAGATCTTTTCCAACTCTCATCTTCTTTTTCCTCTTGGAAAAGTTAACTGAAGTTAACATATAGAGCTTGTCTTCATCCATTTGGTAGCCGATACCCAAGGCTTTGTTGTCTTTGCCTCTCATTTGATTTGGAAGAATTAAGGTTTTACCTTGTGTTTCTGTTAGAACCTCCTCCGTCTCCATTCCTTGCCTCCCACTTTGCCCTGACCGGATCCATGGTTTGAGGAAGAAACCTCCAACTTTCAAGATCTCTTCCACATTTGCTGTGATTTTGTCAAGTTTATTTAGATCATTTTGGGAGGTTAAGAGGTCATCCACATAACTGTCCTCTTCAATGACTCTGCGCTCATCTTCCAAGTGAAGAAAGTTGGGCAGACGTGCTGTTTCCCTCATAGCCAACTGAGCAATGCAACCAGCAGGTCTGTCCCCAATGTTAACTCTGGTAATTGCATATTCACCTATCTCTTCATCTGGGCTGTCTCTCCAGAGGAACCTGTGAAGATGCATCTCACGCTCCTCCAACCATACAGAGTTGTACATCTTTTTGATGTCTCCTAGAGATGCATACGTCCCTTCTCTGAACCTCAGCAGGACAGCTCTGATAGGGTTGAGAACGTCTGGTCCCTTCAGAAGAAGATCATTCATACTCAAGCCTTTGTATTTCTGGCTACTATTCCATACAATACGAATTGGTGTTGTCACCGAATGAGGGTTTGGCGCCACCAGGTGGCTTACGTACCACACTGGTCCGTTCCACTCATCCATGATTTTGTTGGTGAGTTTTATGGCTGCACCTCGTTCAATCATTTCATGGATCTGGGTAGCATATGCGACTTTCCAGTCTGGCTCTCTGCTTAGTTGCTTTTCCATCCTTAAGAAAAAAGCTTGGACTGCACCTTTATTGTTTGGGAGAGAGGCTGGATCTACCGTCCAAGGATACTTTGCATCCCAATGTGGCGCTGCTGTGTGAGCATCCCCCTTCTTGTAGGTGAGGCCTCCTTTAATGATCTCCAGTTCCCTCTCCTCTGCCAGGGTCATTTCTTTTCCTCCTGGTGGACAGTTTCCACATCGGCATCCCCCACATCTTGGCTCACATGCAGCTCCGATGCTGTCCCAGTGCCACCACTCAAGGAACTCACGGTTACTGACAGCTGTAAATTTGGTCTCAGCCTCATCTTTTTGCTGTAGCTGGACTGTGTCAGTTGTTGGACTTGTGATTTCTTGATATTTGACAGCTACTGTCCTCATGGAGCGAGCAAAGTGTGTTCTGGACTCATATGCTGCTACCTCCACTTCTTCAAATAAATCAGGATGTGCTCCACCCACTGTCTTCCCCAATGGACCCTCCCACAAAACGAGGTCTCCAATGATTTTTACCCTCTGGGGAGCGAGTCTTCCCTCTCGGTGGCTAATGAGAAGTTCAACCTCTTCTGGCCTTTCCAATTCTTTAAGTTTGACTCCTGGGAAGAATTTTCTCAACTTCTCAGGTTCAATTACCTGATGCACTCTGGCGATTTCATCCAAGCCGTAGCAGACCATTTCATGAGCTCTCTCTGTCCCTTTAGGTGTCTTGACTCTGACTTTAAGGAGATACCTTTGTGTGTTCACTTCCATAGCCATACCACCAACCCCATGCACAACTAAAGTTATCTCCTCACGTCTTAACCTCAGTCTTTCAGCAGCCTTATGGGTGATGTAGTTTGTATCTGAAGCAAGGTCAATTAAAGTACCAATCTTCTGCCCTGCGTTTGCAGTGACTTGCATCAACATCATGATGACAGGAAGTTCAGAGAGCCCATTCCTCTGCAGTAGCTCAGACTGGCCTGAAGCATCAAGGGTCACTGTGGTTTTGTTGGTGAAAGCCTTTTTGCATCGATCTGCCATTTCTGGAGAAAGTTCAGACAAGATCTCTTCTTGTTCCTCCGTTAGTTTGCCTTCCCCTTTGCCGTCTTTTCCACTCTTTCTCTCTTCCCCTCTTCTAACTTCTCCCTTTGGGCAGAGGAAAAAATGGTGGTCTGCAGCACCACCTTCCCTTTTACAGTCTTTATTTCTGCATAGGAAAGTGTCTCTGCAGTACCCATCTTCATCATGGCATCCGAGACATTTTCTGCATGCTCCCAGCTTTCTCAATACAGTTTTCTTTTCATGTAGCTTAAGTCTTTTGAACCTTCTACAGAAGAAGATTTTGTTGTTATGCCCTCTATCACCACAGACACCACATACTTCATCAAAGTGTTCTTTCTTCGTGGTTTTTGTTGAGGCGATCTTTCGGTCATACCTCTTGTCTGACCGATCTGATTTCTCCACAGTTCTGAGCTGTTCGAGTCTCTCTAGTATCTCTTCTTGACTTTTCAGGAACTTCAAGAGCATGACAAAGTGGTTGTCTGATGTGACATTGTTTCTGGGTTCAACCATGAACATCACCCAATCTCTTTTAATAAAGTCAGGCAACTTGCTTTCAATGGTTTTAATTACCAGTGGGTTATTTATGGCTCCAGAGTTTCCTAACTCTGTAAGATCTGCTAGGGCCTTCTCAACTGACTGTATGAGATCAATTACCTTCCTTGGCTGGTTCCCTTTCACATGTGCCATCTTCTCAAGCTCTTCAAGGATTTCCACTGTGATGGTTGACTTATTTCCATATCTGTTCTCCAGGACTCTGAACATGTCATTGGCAGTGGTGTAGGTTGAAAGTCTGAGGTCTTTTGAGATTTTGTCATCCACACTCTCCAGGAGTTGAATTTTCTTAACTTCAGTTGATCCGGATGGCTCTCCCTGCTTTTGCAGGCTTTCCCAGTCTTTCCTCCATCTGTGATAATCTCTCTTACTTCCATTGAAAATAGGTAGAGAGGTTGGCTTGATTCTCACTATTGGAGTGGATGTTGGCAGTTGGGGTAGTAATAGTCCTGTGCCTTGTTCGTTGATTGTCCGTGCAGTGGCAAATTCAGCTTTCCTTACCTCAAGCCTGTAGTAGGATGCTCTTACATCCTTGATTCTTCCATCTAATTCATCCTTTAATTCAACAGGGATCCATCTCTCCCATGTTGACATTGCGGAGATGGCCTCTTTTATTCTCTTGTCCAAGAGAGCGAGGTGCACTTCATAGCCCTCTAAATTGGCACTTTCCACAGGCACATCAGCCGCTTTATCATTGCCTTTTTCTGCTTCCAGGATTGCCACAAGAAGTTCACTCCTTCCATACCTCGACCACAGGTTTGTTTGAACAATGTTCCTTATTTCCGCCAACTTTGTTTCACCTTCATTTACAGATCTATCAAGGTCGGCTTCTTGCTGTTCATCAAGACCTGCTTTCTCATCCTCAGTCTTAATATCTGCCTCCAGTCCAATCCTGTAGTCATCATTGGCATCGAGCATCTTTCTGAAACAGTCTGACAGCTTTGTGAATTCCTCCTCTAACTCCACTTGAAGCATACTGCTTCCTCCTCTTGAAATGAAGTTGGCTTGTCTGGTGAAGCTGCTTTTTGCAATGGTCCTCTCCTTTTTGAGCTGCTGGACCGACTTCCCCAGGACATCTTCCACCATCTTGACTTCCTCTGCGTCAACAGCTTATTACTGGATCTGAAGCCGTTTATCCTCAGGGCCAGGCCGCTCCGCGTGGTTTACAACTGTCAAGTCCAACTCTTGTTCACCATCCAAAGGACACGAGGACAACTCAAATTTCTGACTCAATCACTTTTATTTTTCTTTTGGCTTTGTCAGTTGATTGATCTGCCCAGTGAATTAGCTCAGTGAATTAGGTTGTAAACCTTTAAACAGAGAATTACTTTTCTAATTAAACATTTAATTACACATTTTAAATGAATTTTATGATGAATGAATTAAGCCTTTTACATGGAATAAAGCAGTATTTCAAACACCATAAAAGTAAATAAACATTTCACCGACCATTGGCGTCTTTGGACTGAACCTACGAATGAACTTGGAGCTTCTTCTCTCTGAAGTTTGTTTGCCTCCATGACTGAGGAGCTCCATGTCTTAACAGGTGCTCCAAATCAGTGACAATGACAAACAGCTGGATTTCTGCTGCTGGTGCACTCTGGGAAATGTAGTTCTTCGAGTCTTATTCCTGAGATTCAGCTCAACAATGTCCACTTCTGAAACCAGACTGGTTGCTGTCGAGGAGGTTGTTCTGTGTGAGAAAGGCCGAGACTTGGTTGAACACAACTCGTTCAAGAGTTTTTGCTATGAAAGGAAGAAGGGAAAAGAGTTCTTTAAAAGAGTTGGTTTAAGAGTGGGTTTCTAAAGTAGTGGGGTTATACGAGCCTGTCTAAATGCTGAGGGAAAAACACCAGTGTGAATGAGATGAAATATGATGAGATGAAATAGAATCAAGTGGACAAGTAGTTGGATGATTTAGGAAAGATGAGTTTAGAGACTTCTGACTCAGAGAGTGGAGAGAAGCATGTGAAAGAGTGTATGTTTGTTGGTAAGATGCGTTTGACAGTTTGAGTAAGAGATGCTAACTGTTTAGAGCGAGGAAGCAAAGATGAAAGTAAAACAGAGAGCCTGGAGGGTGAATGTGAGCCTAGTTTACATCGAAAGATGACATGTGGAGGGGTATGTGTTGTGTCAGGAACCATGTTGAGGTTAAGAGTGAGCAGGAAATGATCTGAGGTCTGCAGTGGAGTAATCAGCCCATGATCCGTGGAGCAGTGTCCTGAGAATTAATGAGAAATTATTGAATTAAATTAAAGATTATTAAATATATAATTATCGTTGTAATGCATGGGGTGGGACTGAGAACCATGAGCGTGAGGCTTGGTGGCTCCCACGGCTCTCAGCCCCGCCCCACTTGTCCCAAAAATTTTAAGTGAAAGTGACGTGACGTGGTCAAGTATGGTTACCCATACTCGGAATTTGTGTTCTGCAATTAACCCATCCAAATTGCACACACACAGCTCAAGTTTCTCAAGAAACTTGGATGAAGAAGAATAAACATTTCCCATCCAACAATTCCAGATAATTTTCTGTTCCACAAAAAAATTAAAAATACATGTTCCCCCCAAAAAGGATCCACAAGTATGTGACACAGAGAAAGAAATGTTCAAGTTTTGATGCATGTCAGCTTCCTGCAGAGGTACTCAATGTAGAGGAAGAGGTAATGAAGTCATTATACAAAAATTAAAACTATTTATTTATTGCATATATTAAGGTACACTATTATTTACTGTATGAACTGCATGTCATTATAGGTCGACATGCTATGGAAGAAGCCACCTACAGAGCTGATTGTAGCAGTTTTGAGGTCTCCTAGGCAGAAGAATGAGTCCCTCTTACATCACAGGGAATTCCAATCACTGAGGCCACGAGTGGTTAAATGGAGAGGTACACATATGAAAACTAAAATGCAATTGCATTATTTTACATTTATATTTCTATTTTACAGTATGATAAGTAATTTGATTCCAATTGAAATGCTATATCATATTTTTTAGATTATTGCCTGGTATTTCAGAGCTCTGCTTCAAATGAAGGGTGCAAATCTGTACCTGCTAGACTATTGCATCATTTTAAATGAAACAAGGGAGTGGATCTTAAAGACGAAATTGAAAAAAGTGAGATACAATAATTACATTTCTTCATTTTGTTATGGACAGTTCTCATCAGGTCATCTTTGAGGAATATGATGGGCTCATCACTTTCGTAAATATCAACAACAACCACTGGAGGTTTGTGGTAAGTAAAAAGTCTGCGAATACACTCTAAAAAATGCTGGGTTAAATATAACCCAACGCTGGGTTAAAAAGGGACAAACCCAGTGGTTGGGTTGTTTTAACCCAGTGGTTGGGTTGTTTTGACCCAGCGGTTGGGTTATTTTGACCCAGCAGTTGGCAGAGGTGGAAAGTCCAGGGGTCAGAAAGTAAAAGTCCTGCCATATGTTTATTCCACCCATGAACTCAGCAGCTGATTTCACCAGAGGAGGAACCAAGTCATTCCTTTCAAGTCACTTGCAAGTCTCAAGTCAAATCCCAAGTCACCAAAGAGTTAAAGTTAATGAGATAATTAAGTGACTAATTAAATGATGATTGTGCATTAGTGATGAACACCTGCTGTTATTGAGAATTACAGATGTTGATGTTTTATTGGCTAAAATGATGCCACCGTCATGGAGATCAGTGCTTGCTTTAGTTGGGCTCTTGACACTTGACTCCAGGTTTTAGATATCTCTCTGTAGCAATGCATGTGGGGTTGTAAAGCAGCGAGATCAGTGCTATGCGGTAAGTAGGTGTTCATATAATAAGATAGTCATCATGAGTTGGCCTGGTTACAATAAAAAAAACACGGATCCATCAGTAGGCAGTAAAACAAACAGCTACACCTTTAGACAATTAAGCATCTGTTATTCATACTTCTTTAGATTGTGAGGGAAAGACTTTCTGGCTTAGCTGGGATTTGAACCAGAGATCTTCTTGCTGTGAGGAGACAGCATTTCACACTAAGCCACTGATGCTGCGCTTAGCTGTAGACATTAAATACAGGTACAGAACTCTGTTTGGATAGATGCTGAAATGTGCAACATACACAGCAAAAACCTCAATGAACACTGCACACAATGTTAAAGGAAACACTAAAGTAGCGTTGAAGTTCACGAGATGGATGGTTAAATTAAATGATCATATAACTGATGTTTAAGCATTTGATCAAATCAACTGCAAGTCAAACACGTTAAATCTCTGAAGATCTCAGCAGAGGATGATTAAACAACTCCATAAACAGCATCACCAGCTTCACTCATTACTAACCAGACTGATGTTATTTCTGTCAGATGTCTACAGAAGCGCTTATTGAGAATTAAGAGGTTTAGTTGTTTTATTGAAAACATTTCGTTTGACCTCACCATTGTGGCGATCAGGGTTTGCTTTAGTTGGACTCTTGAGCATCAAATTCTAATCTTAGCTTTTTTCTGGCTGTTGTAACTGTGTTTGTAAAGCACGTTTGTTATAGCATGAAAAGCCAGGAAAATGTGTTATTACGTACTTTTGATTGACCATTGGTAATGATGTAATCATTATCTAGTGGCCTGATTCACTGATCTTATTCAGAGGCTGATCTTTAAAGACATGGTGTGGATTTTTTTTTATTTGTTAGTTTGGTGTTGTATTCAGCTGCTATATGACCCTGAATGAGATGACAAACTGCTACTGAAAATTTTTAAAAATGTCTTATGCACAAAACTTACTACGGCAGCAATTAGACACACACAGACATCAAGAATCGGCGGATGAGTCTCAACAATGGTGACAATCAACAAAATAAAAAAACAGATCGACTCTGAACATCACAAAACATGCTACTAAAACTTAACACTAAAAAATAAAAGCACATAGTAAGAATTAAAGACAATAAGTGGACAATTCAGCGGCATAATTTATTCATACCGCAATGCATGCTGGGATTCATGGGTGAGTTTGTACTGTGCTGGTACCCAGCATGAATTGCAGCATTAAGCTTTTGATTGTCACCATTGTTGAGATTCATACATTGATTCTTGATGTCTGTGTGTGTCTGCTTGCTGCCGTAGTACTGACAGTTTTGTGCATAAGACATTTTTAAAATTTTTCAGTAGCAGTTTGTCGTCTCATTCAGGGTCATACAGCAGCTGTATATAACACCAAACTAACAAATAAAAAAAATCCACACCATGTGTTTAAAGATCAGCCTCTGAATAAGATCAGTGAATCAGGCCACTAGATAATGATTACATCATTACCAATGGTCAATCAAAAGCATTTAATAACACATTTCCCTGGCTTTTCATGCTATAACAAACGTGCTTTACAAACACAGTTACAACAGCCAGAAAAAAGCTAAGATCAGAATTTGATGCTCAAGAGTCCAACTAAAGCAAACCCTGATCGCCACAATGGTGAGGTCAAACGAAACGTTTTCAATAAAACAACTAAACCTCTATTAATTCTCAATAAGCGCTTCTGTAGACATCTGACAGAGATAACATCAGTCTGGTTAGTAATGAGTGAAGCTGGTGATGTTGTTTATGGAGTTGTTTAATCATCCTCTGCTGAGATCTTCAGATATTTAACGTGTTTGACTTGCAGTTGATTTGATCAAACGCTTAAACATCAGTTATATGATCATTTAATTTAACCATCCATCTCGTGAACTTCAACACTACTTTAGTGTTCATTGAGGTTTTTGCTGTGTATGTTGTACATTTCAGCATATAAAATGTACAGATATCTAAAACCTGAAGTCAAGTGTCAAGCGCCCAACTAAAGCAAGCACTGATCTCCATGACGGTGGCATCATTTTAGTCAATAAAACATCAACATCTGTAATTCTCAATAACAGCAGGTGTTCATCACTAATGCACAATCATCATTTAATTAGTCACTTAATTATCTCATTAACTTTAACTCTTTGGGGACTTGGGATTTGACTTGAGACTTGCAAGTGACTTGAAAGAAATGACTTGGTTCCTCCTCTGGTGAAATCAGCTGCTGAGTTCATGGGTGGAATAAACATATGGCAGGACTTTTACTTTCTGACCCCTGGACTTTCCACCTCTGCCGACTGCTGGGTCAAAATAACCCAACCACTGGGTTTGTCCCTTTTTAACCCAGCGTTGGGTTATATTTAACCCAGCATTTTTTAGAGTGTAGAAATGTTAAGCTAGCACATATAATGTAAACATGGATAAGCCCATATAGAAATGTTTGATGTTTTCACTGATATTTGTGAGAATTGACTTAGTAGTTAGAATTTCCTTGTTTATTTGTCTCCAATTTAGTACCTTCATGCTAAATGTGACACCATTTTCATACTTGACTCTCAAATGGGTACAAATGAAAAGGAAAAAGCCGAAGAGATATGCAACAAGTTTCGGTATGACAGTGTTTGTTTATAACTGAATGTAGCATGTTTACCTCAAAAACAATAATAATGATAAATTAGCATAATTGGTGTTACTTAAGACTACCATAAAAACACGCACTGCATTTCTCCAAATACAGACAGTTTTCCACAATGAGACCTCATGAAAAGACAGACTGGGCGAATAAGTAGCTGGATAGTTCCAGCTGTGGTGTCTTTGTGATGCTGGTAAATGGAGGGGGAAAGTGGTTGACATAAGCACTGTCCTGACGTTTTGCCATATGACACTGTGTCTGTTACTTCTCACTACTATCTTTCTAGATGGCCAAACAGGTGGTGGAAGAGTTCCCCAAAATTCCTAACATAATTAATATAACACCCAGCACGGAGATGATGACCCACTACAGGAAAAGTGTAGCCAAAGAGATTTTGCTGGCATCAGGTATAAAGCACTTTGAACAAACAGTTTAGTTCCATGTTATACACAGAGAGATTAAAGATAATCCTATCTACGTTATAATAATTGCAGTGTCAAGACAGGAATACTGCAGTGTGTGTGGAAAATCAGAAAAAGACCAAACAGAGGAGCAAAGCACCTGGGTATTCACTATGCCATTTCTGGCTGTTTACTACTTGTGTAAAGTGAAAACAAATGTTTTGAAAAGTAATTTTAACAATTTCTACTATGTCTATATTTATCTAACAACATGTGACTATTTCCCTTCCAGATTCAATGTAAATCATGCCTGAGGTGGTTTCATGTTCGGTGCCTCAACATCAATGTGCCACCAGAAGAACAAGCATGGATTTGTGATTTGTGTTGGTAAGCTATGCAGTTTGGAGCTTATGCTGAAAGTGTGTTAAAACAATAAGAATATGTGTTGCCTATTTGAGATGTTATGGAATTAGTTTTGTAGTGTTTAGTTTATGTTTGATATTGGTGTGTTGGTGTATGCAAATTTCCAATGTGCTTATATTTTGTTCTATTTCATATTCATTAATACAACATGTTTCTTATTAGTTTAGCCAGTACAGTAGAATCATTACAAGTAATTTTTTTCTTTATGCACTTCTTTTTTGCATTGTATTCATATTACTGTTTTACATTATTCATGTACTTAGTTACTCAAGGATTATTCATCGATATTATTTATATTGTTGTGAGTTGATAGGATGTAATTTCTAAAACCATGTGAGATGTACCAATCAGACACAAATTTTGTGGTGTAGTAAAAAGATGTATAAGTCTGTATATAGAATATACAGTTTGTATGTCATTTGCCTTTACTATTTAGATAGTATTAAAGATAGTATTTTATGTGGCCAGGGAAACTTATTACATACAGTTCAATGCATGTAGACTTCAGCAACAGTGCACCTTGAAAATGTTTTGGAGTTGTTTGTTCCACTATATGGGACTTTTTTAGCTTTATATAGCTGCTTTTCACAGACAACTAAATGCAATAAATAAGCCAGTCCCCATGGTGTACTGTGTCCTTTGGAGTGTGCTTAATAATAAAGTGAATTGGGTTAACTTGGGCAAAGACTTGAAAATTATTGAAAGTTTAAGGTGCAGATAACATCAGGACCATGGACAGCGCCATGAAATACAAGTATGGCCTAGTTTCTCTTTTAAAATTAAAACAACATCCAAGTTTGTTTCAGGTTTTATGCTTAGTATAATATTGTGTAAGGTTCGACAATACAAGATATATCAAGTTTTTTTTAAAAGTGAATGTGTCTCAATGTACGCAACCATCGAACAGAGAGATGTGGGAAAAGTGTCATTTACAGCGATTTTTGTCCTTTAAAGAGCTTTGCTATGTTGTACAATTTCAGCTAATTATTTAGAAATGTTTTTGGAAAAGTGTGAGCCTGTTTTCCAAAGTTATCAAACTGGGATGTGTCTCAATGTACGCAACCATCGAATAGAGAGATGTGGGAAAAGTGTCATTTACAGCGATTTTTGTCCTTTAAAGAGCTTTGCTATGTTGTACAATTTCAACTAAATACTTAGAAATGTGTTTTGGAAAAGTGTAAGCCTGTTTTCCAAAGTTATCAAACTGGAATGTGTCTCAATGTTGGTAGAAATTACACATGTAAAGAAAACAATTGTAGAATATGTGAGTGAGGCACAATTTATTTATAAAACATCTTAAAGAAAGTTTAGCCATTACTTTATGAAGTGTTGACCCAAAATACCAAAAATAAGCAACCCGTTTGCCGTCATGCTTTCTGAGTTCTTGTCAAGAATCTGATGGATTCAGTGCCATGGACAGTGATATTTCTGCAGGACTTTAAACATCAATAAATGCACATGAATTGTGATATTGTCAGAGTGTAATGTTAAATAAAGATTTCATACAACAGGAAAACATAAAAGTTATTTTAGCAATTCATCTCAACTCAACACTTGGAGAACACTGTTACAATGTTAAGTGTTTAGCACATTTAAAACCAGAAGAAGAAACAAACAAACAGAGGTGAATAAAACAGCAAGACATGGGCTGCAGTATGTTCTGTAGGGTCCAGACAAGATGTTCCAACTTGCTTTGGAGCAGTCGACCCATGCTTTCAAAACCTATAGAAATAAATCATATATGTCATCGTTAACACCAACAAAGTTCTTGCTCATTTTGAGGCAAAGAAATAAATAAAAAGCATTATAAATTGAAATTAGACATTAACTATGTTCAGGAGATTAAACATGATTTCCCAGTTGTATGTATTGTTACAAAATTACAAGTTCATTATTTGTCATTTCCTAAACGTCTCTTCAAACGGCATAATTATATTGCAGTTTTTATTTTTTGTTGCTAAAGGAGCATTAGAAGGCATACTGTGAGTGATATTTGTGATACAAGTAATTGTCTCTTTGCACACAATTAAAAATATATATAACTTTTTAGACGGTCCCTTTCTTGCTTACCGCTCTACATTGGACATTCGGCGGACATTCGTAAGTAAATATGCCATTAAAACAATACTTGGCAATTTTGTTCGATTGTGAAAAAAAAGGTGCTAGGTTGACAATGATGTCGCTGAATCGAATTCGCAAAGGAAACATGTTTTGCACATATAATTAGAAAGTTATTGAACGCGGAAATGTTGTGAATGTTGTGAATGTGCGAATATGAAACCAACTTTACCCAAGTCTTAACACATATGAACGCATACTTTATAAAACGATCACCTTATTGCTATTTTCATCTGAAAATTTAGCATTCAATATAGAACATAATATTACATTGCATGTGGCATTAACTACCATACAGTTATGCATAGACATGTTTAAAGACAGTGACCGTCTTTCATTTTAATTGCATATCAGAGTGATTGACAGAGATTGAAACATTGTGTGTGTGTTTTGTATTAATATTAAAAAATATATTTTTTTATTATTTGAATTGAATTTATGTAGAACGGTTCTACAATTTTTTGTAAAAATTTTCAATCAATTATTTTGTAAATATTTTTTTTAATTATTATACCCTCATTGGGGGCTGAGCCCCCCTAAAATGAAAATCCTAGAATCGTCCCTGTGTACAAATCTAGTTTGATATATTGTTTAAAATTAGTCACTTTTGTATCCCACTAGGTTTTAAAGCTTGGTATAATGTATCAATGCGTCCACTTTATAGTCCGGTGTTGTGTGAGTTTGTAAAAATATTGTGAGATTCACGAGCTTCAGCGCGACCGTTAGTAAACTGCTAAGTGATTTATACGTTTTGTAGTGTGTATTGTACATTTTCTTAAAGACATAAAAGAGCTTTGCTAGAAGATCAGATTTGTTTCTTCTTCATTGTTTTGATTACTTACAGGAAATCTTCTTCTCTTTGTCCAGTCCGTTCAAACTTCGATTCACCCTCAAACTTTGTTTTTATTCAAACAGTCATGCAGCGCTCAGCGCTCAGCGCCATATAAGGAGAAAACAAAGGAGTAAAAACTGTGCTTAAACCTCATTGGCTCTTGAGTATATGGTCTTCGTGCCACATATATTTGCTAAAATAAGAACTAAAGGTTGTTTAACACTGTGAATGAGTTATACAGAGTCAGACACAGATGCAAATGCAGTGTATGATGTTTTCCATTGTGTCATCTAATGAGAAAATATTTTACAAAAAGAATACCAGAAGAAATCAAATGGGGCTGAACTTGGACTTTTAACATTTGAAAATCAAACAGACCTTTTTATAATGCACACCTATTTATGTCTGCAGTTGGTTTTAGCCAAAAAATAAAAACAAATAAATAAATAAAGTTTTTAGATTGTATTTCACTTTACTGTTTTATATATTACTTAATAGATAACCTGACTATTATATATATATATATATATATATATATATATATATATATATATATATATATATATATATATATATATATATATATATATATATATATTCATTACACAAATTCACATCTTGGAGTGGAAAGTCTGGAAACCATTTCCTGTTTGTATCACATATGTAGGTGGCTGAAGTGCTTTGGTTTGAATATAAATAGAGCAAAAGAAAACCACAAGCTGGAAGACATCTCATCTTGATGATTTTTATCACACTGACCACCGACTTAACACGGCAAACAAAAAGGACTGTACTTTTACATGAAAGCTATTTAACCAATAATAAAAATACTGATTTCAAGAGCATTTTCCTGAACTTACTCTTTTGATTTTACAGGACATTTGTATTCAGATGCAACATAAGTAAACTGTCTGTTATTTAAAATATTCTTGTAAATGTACATGGTTTGGATTTATTGTCATTTGAGGAAAAAACAAAAACAAACAAAAAAAAACATCTCAGTCTTTCTCTTCTGCAGATCTGCACAAGTTCTACTTCATCAATCTGTTTCTGCCCCTGTTCAGTCTCATGTGTCTCACTGTGGGTTTCCTGAATGTGTCGGTTTAATCTTCACAACCAAACTAAACTGAGACCCTGAACCTGATTGTTGTTTTCTGTGGTTTTAAGCTGGACGGAAAAAGAAAAAAACCTGTTCCTCGCACAAACACAAATACACATCCAGCAATCGTGAGAAACTTTCAGATGAAAAGATATTCAAAGTCTTGAACATTACATTTTTAACATGATATGATCAGACTACTGGTAATAGTACAACAACAAACAACAAAATTCAGTTAATGAACATTCAGATTAAGTCACTTGATTATCTGGAAATTAAATTTTCTTGAGGAAATTCTCAGTTTTTTTCTTTTATATAATTATGATAATTGGATTATTAGATTATTAAAATCTTATTTTGAGTTTAAAACAAAGTTTGGGAGGATCTTGTTCATTAAATCCAATCAATAGTCTTATTTAAATGGACGAAAATAAAAATCATGCTGCAATGCATGCTGGGAGCCATGGATGAGTTTTGTACTATGCTAGTACCCAGTATGCATTGCAGCATGATTTTTATTTTCTTTTAATGGTCACCATTGTTGAGGTTCACACGCTGATTCTTGATGTCTGTGGGAGTCCAGTGTCTCCCATAGATTGAAAGTTTTTGTGGACAAACTGTTTAAGAACTCCTTTGTTAACTGATTGTCACAGAAACACTTTTACTATAATCAATGCAACATTCACTTAACCAGAGATTAGACACACAACGAGTCTGTGTTCACTGTCAATGAGCTCAGTTCACTTACAGTTGATTGTCATTATAAATATATGACAGCCAACTACCGATCATTTCCTCTGGGCTTTTGAGCTGTAACAAATATGTTAGAGGAACACATGATTACAACAACCAGAGAGAAAAAAAAAAAAAAAAAAAAAACATCTAACACAGAAATCAAGGGTCAAGAGCCCAACTAAAGCAGACACTGATCTCTAACATGGTTACTTCAATTGAAACAATAAATCAACATCTAAACCTTAGTTAATTCTCAATAGGATCTTCTGTAGATGTCTGACAGAAATAAGTTCAGAGCACTCATAATTGTTAGTTTTAAAAACTTAAATGTTTTAAGGCAATCGGTTCACTCAAACGGTTTGTTATCCTAACTTGTTGGGTTTTACAGTGATGAACTGTTGCCTAATAACAATAGAGTTAATGTTACTCAATTTTTATAAGTAATTAGTTATGTAATTTAATGAAAAATATTAGGTAGACATTACCTAATTTCTTTTAGTTTGTCATAGCTGTAAAATTTAGGTATTCTTTACTCAATATATAGGATAGAATCTACTCAAACAAAGCGAGTGCAAATTGTTACCTCAGTTTTATTGAGTAAATATAGTGGATCACTTTTTTCAGTGTACCACATTCCTGAAATAATTAATTCTTCATTTATTCCTCTTCCAACACATCTCTTCCTTACAACTAGTGACTCAATTTAAGTAAATCTAGTGAGATGCTTAAAGCTTGGGTCTCAAACCAAATAAATTTGAACTGAAAACTGCTATGTTTTTCTGAAATCTGGTAATGTTGATTTCATCAGTAAGAAAGCTAGAATTTATCATTCTGGGTAATACAGTTTTATTTAATTTAATTCCATGACATTTCTTTACATTTCAAATACATTTCAAAATGTAAAAAAAAAAAAAAAAAAAAAAAAAAAAAAATTCCAAGACCTTAAATAAAACACATTTGCATAATACTTAGAAAACACAAATATTTTTCAAATAAAATATCAAAATGTACAATATAAAAGTTTTTTCTTCAGTTAAAGACCCTTTTCACAGAGTGAAGACACATTTTTAAAATAATTAACGATGTAAACTAGCAATGACTAACATACATTTTTATCAGTTTACATAAACTATCTTTCTATATTTTTTTTTCTTCTTTTAGAAAGACGTGGAAACAGATTTTTTTTTCTCTTCTTTTCTTTTTAAGTTAGAGAATATGTTAAAATAATACCTGCTATGGTCTCTCACACAGCGTTCGAAATATATATATATATATATATAGGGTGGAGGACTTACAGGACTTACTTCTTGCGTTATCACCCCGGCAGGAGGTGTGCTAACAGGGCTTGCAGCGGGCAAATCGGTTGTGCTATTAACGTCATCACTACACAATTTCTTAGTAAAAACAAAGTTAATTAAACTGCCTTGTGTTCTTTTTGCCATGGTGGCTATATGATGCTATGTGATGCTAACTGCAGAATGGATTTCAAGGACTTCGTGCACAGATCAACGGCCTCCAACGTTTATATTTTTTTCTACAAATCTTTGAGTTAATGTACTAAACATGAGTGTAATTTGCACCGCAGTGCCCTCACACCTTGATGCTCATGACAAGAATAGCATATATAGTTATCTTTATTGAAGTGAAATAGGTTTAAATCGCCGTCATGCATGAATGATATTTTTGCAATTTTACACATAATAATCCGCAATGATCACATTACAGAAAACTGAAATTGCACGTCAAAATAACACATTGTCAATATTTTTCCACAAATTGCGTTTTCAGGGGAGCCCATATCTTGTTAAGGAGAGCCGAGCTCCCCCGTAGTTCACACCCTGCAAGAGTCTCACAGATGTTTACCCTACACTACAATAATAGTAAAATCTAACTCAAAGATAAGATAAAGTTAAAGGTTGTTTGAACTTGTGTCTGTTTAAGAGCTGCTACTAAGGAGACTTATCTGTCAAACAATGCTGTCTCTACATTCGGAAAATTTACTGTACATTTTGTGTCACCTAATGTTTACACAATGTTTTACAGCATTTCCTGTTATATCACAACATGAGCAGTTTTGAAGTGTCTCACACTGTAATCTGATCAAACATCCAGTTGCTTGAAGTGGGAAAAAAAGTGCCGGTACTCTCTTATAAACTGGCTGGCATATGCAGATCACCTCTGAGAAAAGTCCACTTCAAGCACTGCAGTTAACACTAAACTTTGGATTATAAGTAGACTGATAAGCTAATGTTAAAAAACAATGTGTGTGTGTGTGTGTGTGTGTGTGTGTGTGTGTGTGTGTGTGTGTGTGTGTGTGTGTGTGTGTGTGTGTGTGTGTGTGTGTGTGTGTGTGTGTGTGTGTGTGTGTGTGTGTGTGTGTGTGTGTGTGTGTGTGTGTGTGTGTGTGTGTGTGTGTGTTTAAAAACTGGTGTGAAATACTGGTGTAAATGTAATTTCCGTTAATAGTGAGTTAGCTGAGTCGCATGCGTTGACTGACTGCGGCGTAATCAGAGTGAATCTCATTCTTACTGAATCTGAGAGACTCTTCATGCTTCTGGAAACTGACAGCAGCGTACAGGAGATCATCAGAGGGGTTTGTGGGTAACTGTGCGTGAGCGTCACCTCGTCTCTTGTGTCTTAATTTCCACACAGTCAGAGTGAATCCACCGATCAGCAGCAGAATCACACACACACTAATAATGATGCTCATGGAGAAATCTGACAATAAAACACACCAACATAGAGTGATAAAAGAAGTGAAAGAGTGAAAAAGAAACAGAGATACATGAATGTTTTGATGTTCATTTTCAGTGTTGGCGGTAACGCATTACAAGTAACGCGAGTTACATAATAATATTACTTTTTTCAAGTAACTAGTACAGTAACGCATTACATTTTTATTTTACAAGAAAATATCTGAGTTATTTTTTCAAAAAAGTAACGCCAGTTACTTTTTTGCCATTTATTGACTGACAGTGCGCTGTGTGAGCATGATGTTACTGTAGTTCTAGACTAAATGTGATTGTGCATTAATTCATCCCACTCACAAAAAAACTGATTTAGTATTCATCAAAGTGAATTAAAACAGTGAAATGCAAACTCAGAATATGACGCAAACCTGCAATAATTAAATATGTTAAACCAGTGGTTCTCAACTGGTTTTGCCTTGGAACCCATGTTTTCCCATGGTCATCAAGGCGCGACCCACTTTTAATATATATATATATTGTTGGGTTTCCCCCTCCGTACAGATCACGTTCCGGTAGAATCCCCCTCGGTAGAAATCGCGATCGCGTTCAGGGTAGAGCCCTGTACGGGCCTCAAATTTAGGCCCTAGCCCGGCACGTGTCCAACAGTTTAACAATATTACCGACCGAGTCGAGCCCGTCTTTTTTTCCCCTTCTCCCAAATCAGATTATAATACTGTTTCAGCTATTAAAATAGTTCAGTTTTGTATGTAATTGCAAAGTGATTATATTTCGTTTCGTTTTTTTATTAAGTTAATTTAGAAAAACGTTTGGAGCATTTTTTTGTCCATTAAATAAGTTTTTTTCTTTCTTATAGTAATGACCAAGCGGCCAGCGGCAGACCGGCAGGCTGATCATAGCCTATGTTTAATCAATTTAGCCTTCTCAAATCATCACGATTTGCCTAAAATAAAATATATAGATATAGCCTACTGAAACGGTTCAAGCATATAACAATGTTTAAACGTTAAACCTAGATAAATGTGCGCTGCATCAAATAGTTTGTGCGGAGAATCGAAGCTAAAGCGCAGGACATGGCACCAGCGCAATCAATTGCATTTTTTTTTTCAATGGAAACACCTTAAAAGTAATGGTTAAAAGTTAATAGTTTTTGCTCATAAAGGTAAGAGTGATAAATCATTCAGAACTGTAAAGGGTCTACTCTTATTTGTGTGCACTCACAATATCAACAAAACGTCGTGCTTTTAAGAAAATGATGGGCTTTCTGCCGTCTCCTCTTGAACAGGAGCGCTTCACAAAAATGAACCGAAAATCAGCAAATACATGCCTCACAGACATGATAAATATATCTATAGAAAGCTTTAAATTACTACTTAACGAAATAAATCAAATCGAAAACAAAAACTCTTTCATTATAATCATAACCCGTGAAGATGCACTTCTCTCTAGAGGCGTCTAATGAAGAGACGGTGAGTCAGGATCATCATCTTTATCTTTGCGACACTGACACAGAAAACACTAGTTTATTAGTAAATAATTCAAATATCTCCTTACTATTTCCCCGGACACAATCATGGTAATTTTGCTGGGGCTTTGCGGCAAGCTTCAGCCTATTTTGTGTATTTGAAGCAGAACTCTTCATCTGCGCTGACGGCTCTCTCTGCTGCTGCGGGACTCTAAACACCGTCGAGACGCTCTTCCCAGTCGCGCCACGGTCTCGTGTTGTTTCCAGGCCCGGAGTGGCCATCGGGAGAACCGGGAGAATTCCCGGTGGGCCGCTCTGTCCCGGGCCGGCAGACTCGCCTGCTTTTTTTTTTTTTTTTTTTTTTTACATACACAGAATAACGTATATGTGTTTAAGTTACTGTGTGACTGATAACTTAGCTAATAACACTAGAATTTGAATTTAACATTAAAATGTGACGTTTTCTGAGCGCGCGCGCGCGCTCTCTCTTCCTCTACACAAGCGCGTGTCCCAGGTCGTTGCTATGGAGACAAACCGAAGCCATTAATGCTGTGGTGTGAGTTATTAGCGAGAGTGCGATAATCGCGGGAAGAATGAAATGGATAATTAAAAAAAGACGCCTGGAGGAGCTGAAAAAGCCAGGTTAAAAAAAAAAAAGAAAGGCATTGGAGGATGAGGCGGCCAAATGTGCCAAACGGACAAATATTTTTTCAAAACAAACGAGCACACGTGAACTGGCGACTCAAGGTACAGTGACTAGCAACATTTACAGTTAGCCTATGCATTTGGCAAACGCTTTTATCCAAAGTGACTTACATTGAAGGAATTTGTTTTATTCAGTTCAGAAACCAGTGCACTGCTTAGGCGGTTGTTGATGCTGTAAGGCTTTGCCATTTTTTCAGTTCTGAGTGTAAACCAAAACTTGTGAAGAATGGTAGAAGGCCTTTCTTTCTTTTCTTTCTTTCTTTCCAGATGCTTACTGATTTTCCATTTAGTTATTGATGGCAACTTTCAATTTTGAATTGAACTTTTTTTTTATATAATGTTACAGTTGTATGTTTTGCAGCAGAAATGTTTCATATATTTTATTGATTACATTGACATGGATATATATATATATATATATAAAAAAAAAAAAAAACAATAGTGCAAAAAGTATATTTCTTACTGCACTATTTTTGTTTGAATGCAAACCATTTTTTCATAATGTAACAGTTGGACTCTTTGTTGCAAAAAACTCAGTATGTGATTTGTTATTGATATTTATGGCCATATTTACATGATTCATATTTTTTATTAACATGTCAAAAATAAATATAACAGGATAGTAAGAACAGATCTGTCACTTCATTTATCCAGATTCCACCACGGTGGGAGGGGGTTGGGTGGGGATAGGTGGTGGGCTGGTCGTGAGCATTACACTCCCGGGCTGAAAATGGATCCCACTCCGGCCCTGGTTGTTTCCACCAGCGCGGCATTTTTTTTTTTTTTTCAATCACTAATTGATGGATGTCTAAAATAAAAAAAAATAAGGAGAAGCCTAAAACAGGCCCGAGGCCCGGCCCGTGAGACGTCAAAATTGGCCGTCAGTCCCAGGCTGAAATGCAGGGTCTCTAGCGTTCCCCTCGGTAGAAATCACGTTTCCCCCTCGGGGGCAGGCAAATGAAAATTCTGTCATAATTTACTCACCCTCAAATAGTTCCAAACCTGTATGAATGTCTTTGTTCTGCCGAACACAAAGGAAGATATTCTGAAGAATGTGGGAAACAGAGCAGTTTTGGGGCACCATTGAATTCCATAGTATGTTTTTTTTTCCCTATATGGAAGTCAAAACAGCCTGGTTACAAACTTTCTTCAAAATATCTTTGTGTTCGACAGAACAAAGAAATTCATACAGGTTTGGAACTACTTGAGGGTGAGTAAATGATGACAGAATTTTCCTTTTTGGGTGAACTATCCCTTTAAACTGCATATGACAGAAGTGTCAACAGCTTTCATGCACGTCTTTTAAAATAAACGTCTCGCATAAGAAAAACATTTAGAATTACGTTTTTTTTTGTTGTTGTTGATGTCGTTTCTTTGGCTGTACACTCCGCGACCCGCTTAGAACAGTGCCGCGACCCACTTTAGATAAACTAACAATTGTGCTTAATTTTTTTATTTTATTGCTGAAGAGTGTTGAACCTTCTTCTCCTGCGTTCTACTGTACAGACGTGAATTTACTTTTCCTTTTGCTATAAATAGAACTTCTTGTATTGAAAACAATCAAGCCCTGCTCATATTTAAAAAGTAACACGAAAGTAACGCAAGGCATTACTTTCCATAAAAAGTAACTAAGTAAGGTAATTAGTTACTTTTTTAGGGAGTAACGCAATATTGTAATGCATTACTTTTAAAAGTAACTTTCCCCAACACTGTTCATTTTTAACCTTTCTTGTCCAACATTAATGTTTATTTTAACACTTAAAGATTATAAATACATTTTACAGATCAAATGTGAGTAACAAAAATAAAAATAAATAAAACAAATATAGAACTCTGCATTAGAACTCTATGTTTGTTTTGTGATCTACAGGAACTAGTTGTAGCTGAATTACTGATTTCAAATTAGTGTATGTTCTTCTGCAGAGCTCCACGTTCTCTTTATCTGTTTCTGTCTGTTAAGTTTCATGTGGTCTAAACAGACTTTGAGCCTTCTGCTCATTTTTTGTCTGATATAAAAAAAAAATACCTTACAATGCAACAAAACATCTCCTGCATTTAAGACATTTTGTGGAAAAGAGAAACTCAAAGACTTAAATTTAAAAAAAAAATGAAAACAGTATTTTATATACAATTTCACATGATTTTTTTTACTGTAAAAACTGACTGATCCAATCATTGTTATTTTCTTTTTAACTGAATATTTGAAGTAAATATTTTGATTAAAATAATTTACCCCTTTTGACGTTTAAATGCACTTTAGTGATGACGTGAGCTCCACACCAGTATATCCCAGAATCCTCTTCTCTCAGATCAGTGATGTTCACAGTAAAGACTCCAGTAGATGCTTCATCACTGAAAGAGAATCGATCATCTCTGATCGTCTCCAATGAAACTCCATCCTTCACACACATGGAGGCTTCATGTGCTCTGCAGAATCTTTTCTGATCTTCATCATGATGTTTGCACTGGATTGACATGTCGTCTCCTTCATACTTAGTCAAGTTCAGCTCTGGAAATGATTACAAACACAAGAACATCAATTCACAGCCGTAGCTTCACATATTCAGATGAATAAACCTTCCTCACCCTCGTTCATGATGACCATCAGATGAGTGTAAAGATAATTGAGGTCTGTTTCTAATGTCACTGCACACCAGTATTTCCCAGCATCCTCTGCTGTCAGTCCAGTGATGGTCCCAGTGAAGACACTTGCAGTGACGTTATCTTTCAGAGTCAGTCTGTCAGTCTCGGTCTCTTTCTCTTCTCTCACAGTCTCACTGAGAGGATTTCTGTCTCTAGTGGAGCACTTCTCCTTACAGAGAGACTTTGTGTTTGATTTATAGATTGAATCATAAGGACAGATGATCTCAGCAGATTCTCCTTCACGTCTCACTACTGGAGGCACTAAAAACAAACACAGACATTTAACACATGATTCTGAATAGACTGTATTTACATTGAAATCATCTGAATGGACTCACTGATGAGGTTGAGCTGAATTTTCGTGGTCAGGGAGATGAAAGTCAAATATGTGTCTCTGGTTTCTGCTCCACACCAGTAAACTCCAGCATCTCTCACGCTCACATTACTGATGTTCACTGTAAAAACTCTCTCTTCATTTCTCTCAGATGAACCACTCATTTGTGTCACTTTAGATGAACTGATGTTCTGACAGATGTGATTGGCATCCTCTTTACAGAAATGAACTTTATGTTCCTCTGGGATCTGACAGCTGATATTGAGTTCTTCACCAAAATGAGCAGATTCAGTCACCGTTTGCAGATATTTTGCATCTATAAATGACAAAAAAATTACATAAAAATCAGAACAAATACTTTACATATGCAAGATACAGTATCTGAGGTTCCTTACCATGTTTGACGCTCAGCTGAAGTTCAGTGAAGCTCTCAGTATAGTCAGATACTTTCACTCCACACTTGTATGTTCCTGCATCTGCAGCTTTCAGCTCTCTAAAAAACACCATCAACACTCCTGCTCTGGTGTCGTCATATAAAGAAACATCTCCATCCTCCATCCATTCATCCTGAACTCCTGGATTCTTCCTCTCTGAACATCCAGCTGATTCTTTACAGATGTATTTTGGCTTGGTTTTGTATTGAAGATGTTCACATTTGATCATCAGACCACCTCCTGAGTAGCCGCTCACTCTAGACACGGCCACTTTAGCTGTCAATCACAAATATCACTTCTAATTACATTTTCCACGAACACACTGGAAAAAAGTGCATATGCCTTGTCAATACTATAAATTAAGTTCACAACGCAGGCTCGCGAGGAGCCTATCATCCTGCCAATCATCGCTTTGACCGGGGAGGGGGGGTTCTTACTCGGAGCTCAAGCCGAGCCTCGGGTTTTGAGCCTCCTTCACGGACAGCAAGCCAAGTTTGTTTTACCATTACCGGGCAGGGCTGAATGGGCAGGCGAACTGAAAGGACATTTTTATACGTGATCCAATCTAATAAATTTACTTTTAGTTTTTTTGGTGTAATTTAAACTATTTGCTTCAAATAAATTTTGCGTTCTGTGAAAACCACGTCACCACTGATTGACTTCGTTTTGAGAATAGCTCCCAGCATGCTTTACTTCACTGAAAAAAGTGAAATGACTTTGTCATTGTATAGCTTGGAGATGTGGTCAAACTTATCAAGTATGTGGTAAGTAGTTTTGTATTAATAATTTAACTTGAGACAAGATAAAACATATAATTTTGCATATTTACACATGTCTCTGGTCTGACAAATATATTCTGGCTTTTGTTTATTTGCTTAGGCCTATAAATATTGTGACTGGGAGTAAAAAACAACCCTGGATTTTCTCCCAAATAAGCCCACCACAACTACAAACAGCCACTACTATTTCACAATATTACAGCAATCCTGTCGCATTTATGGCAAATAACATGACAAAAAAAATAGAAACCATCACAGAAATTATATTGATTTCCACTACAAATATCATTGCAAACATTACAAACCATCAACTTTTAACCATTAAAACCATTAAATAATGGTTTCCTGTAGTATGTTTTGGGACATATTTTATTAGGATTGAGTGGTTTTAACAAAAGCAACCAATAGAAGGCAACCAATTACCAGTAGAAACCAATAGGCACGATTACAGTTTCCATTACAAACAATGCCGTTTCCATTATAACCAGTAAAACCATTGCAAATTATGTGATGGTTTCTATTGTTTTGTTTTGTTTTTTTCAGCAAGGGACTGAAATAAATGCATTATTGTATGAACTAAAATACTTGAAATCAACATAAAAAGAGCAGAATGCGAAATGTATAATATGACAATGATAAACATAAACCTACAGTTTATTTGATTATTCATATGTCTCTCTCTCTCTCTCTCTCTCTCTGTGTGTGTACCTGTTTATGCTACATTTTGGGGACCAAATGTTCCCACAAGGACAGTAAAACCCAACATTTTTTTTTACATTGTGGGGACTGGCCTGCAGAAGTGTAAAATATTTGAGTAATTTTACTTCATTACTTTACTTTTTTTTACTTTATTTTTTTCTTTATTCAAGTACAATTTAAACTGACTACTTGTACTTTTACTTAATTACATATCTGAAGAAAAACAATTTTATTTCAACTTGAAGTACATTATAATTTTATTGTATCTTATGCACATTAAATATGGTAAACAGAATCTCAAACATGTGTTCTTGACGTGAAAAACAATGATCATTGTTTTCACGCATCAAACACACAGTTCTGTTTCAGTTATGCACTCTTAGAAAAAAAGGTTATTTGGGGTTCTATATAGAACCCTATAGGGTTCTTTACTCAACTCCAAAGAGCCCTTTATGCCAAAAAAGGTTTTAAATAAGGAGAAATAACCCTTTTTGGCACAAAAGGGTTCTTTGGGCCGAACCATGCTTTATGTATGTTTACACATTAGGCTATTTAAAATGATTATACTACATTATATTTGTGTTATTTCCATTTTATTTTGACACACCTTTATTCTGAAGAAAATAAACTTAAAATTTACATCTGCACTGATGTAACCTTTTAATTTATACCAACAAACTGATGAGGTATAAATACATGTGTACTAGCAGTGTATAGCAATCTGGACACTTTTATCTACTTATTAAAAGGTACACGCTAGTCTTCTATTTAATCAGCACACTAACATGGTTGCAAGTTCTTTAGTTATCATGTCATGTAAGACGCCGTGCAGCTCTTTTATTGATGAGCAACATACTCATGGAGTTTCAGTGTTTCATTTAAAAAGGCTATTCTTGTAACTCATCCCTCCAAACAGATGCATAAAATGATATTTGACATAAACGGCAAACAACTTGAATGTCTATCTATGCGCTGATCAGTTTTGTCCCATCTGCCCAGCGCCGCATTTCAGTCGCGCGCCTCTCGCGAGAGTGATCACATAAAAGCACGCCAGCGCCGCTGTTTAAACTTCAACGGTTCTCGGTGCGCTGACTACACTCAGCGCTTAGGAGAACGACGATTACACTGGTAAGTGAGAATATTAATTAATTTTAGCTTATTGTAATTAATTTTAGATAAACCCTTGTCATTTTTAGTTAGCAACCTGTTTCTTTCAAGAAGCTAAAAGAAGAAAGGTGGTTATCGCGTTGTCCAGGCCCGCGCAATTCTCCGCCGGGAGGTTTGTCATTTTTAACATTAATCCCTAAAGTCTCTTGGTAAAACTGTTGTGAATTGATCAATAATGCTAGCGAGAGTTCATGTTAATACAGGAAAAGATGAAACAAAGTTTCAGTCAAATCGCCGTCAGACTGCCGAGAAGAACAAAGAGAGAAGCAGCTGATGGAGATGCAGATCCCATCTAATGCAAACACAGACCACTATAATGGTGACACACAAATTTAGATTTTCTTCTTTGGTGAGTCTGCTTGTTATCATCAGGTGTCTTCAATAATAGTCAATCATCACTCAGTTAATCACCTAATTATCTCATTCACTTTAACACTGCTTCAGAGTTACTTTTAACACATATTCAGTGTTTATATGAGTCCAGTGAGTCAACACTCAGAGTGTTAAATTAACACTGAGGATTTTGCTGTGTACACTGGGAGTGTTGATTCAACACTGGAGGTTTTACTGTGTGTTTCCATTTTTTCTGTGGATAACTGTGAGTATTTGGTGTTTGCAGTTACAGTATAGTGAAATATAAATATTTGTTTTGCTGAAGTATTTGTATATTATTCAAAACACATTGTATTTGGTTGTTGTAGATGTTCATCGATCCCAGAGAGCACTGTAAAGCCCGGTACACACCAAGCCGACGCCGACAAACTAGTGGCGACGAAAGCAGACTGCGGGGGTCGACTCACGTCGGCAGCATCTGGGTCCAAATTTGCCCTGACACACCAAGCCGACACTCTACACCCGACGGCCAAGTAGCACGTCCGTTCTGCGCCTTTCTCGCGCACTGGTTCACCAGATGAACAGCCAATCAGAATGATCAGATGGCCCGACTGACCGACGAGCTCCGACGCCGATTCAACATGTCGAATCGGCCAAAAAAAAAAAGCCGACGAGGACCAACTTCAGCCGACGGCGCGGAACACACTGAGAAAACTTAGTCGGCCGACGAACAAAACTGCCCAACGGCCGACCGTCGGCTTGGTTTGTACCGGGCTTTAAAGTTTTAGCTCCACCTTATCAGAGAGCTGAAAAGTGGGAGTCAGAGGAAACATGACCAACATGCTGCAAAACAATAACACAAAAGGTACATTTAATTTTCCCAACAGTACCAACTGAAACTCATCAATCAGCTAATCTTAAATTACTGATATTTTTTTTTATTTATTTATTTTTATTTTTTTCTATTTTCCACCTTTTATCATGCAAGTTCTTATGACTGATTGATAAATAAATAAATATTTTGCACTGTCACTGCAGGTCTGGACTCAGGAGTGCGGCGTTTGGTCATCTACATTCAGATGAAAACACCACACTTCTTTCTAATTCAAGTAAGTTTTGATGTAATTGTGAGAGATTATTTTCTTTTTCCTGTTGTACTCTCCATATGTCTAATGTTTATCTGACTTGTATCCCCATTTTAAGATGTCAAGCCTACTCAACGCAAAGAGAGTTAGCATCAAAATGGATGTGTCACTGACCAATAACCTGGTCTCATGGCATTTACGTACCTGGGTGCACTTTTTAGCGTGCCATGAAATACGTACCAATAAGTACATATCACTGCAGTTTCCAAAATAAATGAACATTTTCACACAAATTTACAGAGTTGCGATTAATAAAGCGTAATTTTGGCACAATTACTTGATGCTATGACTTCAAAACAATATTAATATGCTGGGAGATTTGAAAACTGATGCTTTCGAACGTTAACATCGCACACATCCAGCTTCATATCTATGGGTTTTCATTGCTGATAAGTTTGTTCGGTAGCTCACGGAGTACGGAGACGGACTTATGAGACGAGAAGCACCAGTTTGAATACCGTGAAACTACGGTACCACAAAGCAGTTAAAATCTGCGTAAAAGGAAGTTAAAATGGCACAGTTGCATCAGTTAATATGTTTTTATATCAGTTTTGAATTTGTTAACAATATCAGGTAGGTTTAGGGCTGGATTTGGTGTAGGGCGTGTTGAAAATACGTCCTACACCAAATCCAGCCCTAAACCTACCCGATAGTCCCCAGATATTTGAATTCTGAACCGCCACAATACGTATCTGAAGCAACATAATAAAAAAACAGCAATATGTACCAATATCTACATAATAAAAACGTGCCAGGGTTCACATATTGAACCTGTGTTTTAGCGCCACTCAGTGGACATTTCTATTTGAAACTGCGGCGAAACGTGCAGCAAGGTACGTAAAACGGTGTCACACAAAAAGTGCGCAGAGGTACGTATTTCTATGAGACCAGGTTGCAAGTATCAGTTTGCAGTCTACTTTTTGTTCAGTATGGAGCATCCAAAATCCATCACTCGGTTAATTTCAACCATTACTATTTAGCCCTTCCCAGTGTTGACATTGTCCTGGGTCCTTTTTTCTATTGTTTAAATGCTTATTTGAATGTAAAATTAATATTTAATGTAATTAAATTGTAATTTTACTTATGTATTTAACTTTTTTTAAATTATTTTTGCAAGTTAACTTTTTTTTTTTTTTTTTTTTTTTTTTTTTGCTGGTGGTTTCTAGCAATCAACAGATATTTGTGACTGACAGGTTGATTGGATGGGTGAGTAAGGTGGAGGGGGTTGAAAAAAACAATATTTCTAAAATGGAAAGTGCTATTTTAGGTTGACAGGTAAAAATATATGTTTTTTAAAAAAGTATAAATAAATAAAGAAACATGGATTTATGTTAATCCCTGTAACTGTTGAACACTATGAATTGCTGTGTTATATATTGCTTGTCATTGTAATGTCTTAAATGATCACACAACTCCTTGATGTCTTATGCTTATAGTTATTTCAATTTTTCTAGTGATAAAGTAGCTATATGAGCTGTTTAAGTCTTAAAATGTAATTAAAATAAAACAAAAATTTAATCCCAAAAATGATCCCATGATGGGAACACCTAAAGGGTTCTATATATAACCTTTTTTCCTGGCTACAAAGAACCCTTAAAAAGGGTTCTATATAGAACCTTTTAGGGGGTTCCGAATATGTAGCGCCTGATAGAACCTTTTCTTCTAAGAGTGTGTTCTCCATCAGGTAAATGTCTGGGTTCAAATGTTCACCATCAAATCTGAGGAAGCATGTTGAGGTAGCAAATTTGTGTTTCTTCCAAAAAGTTTATTCTTTATTCTTTATTTTGATAAAGCCATTAGCTTTGTAATATATTGGCTTAATGCACAAGACTGAGTGCAAATAAAATCAGACATGAACATTTAAATATAATTAATATTTTTGTGAGAAGTATCATTTTTTTTTTAATTAAATGTTACAAATTTCCAAAAAAGTGTTTAAATGAACATTGTTTGTTTACTTGGTTGTAATTCATGTTGTGTTGTTCTTACCAGGTAATGGATAAGTTGTTTCAATTATATGTCATTATATGACGCATTGAGTAGGAATTTGGACTCTCAATGAATATTTTTTTAAATCTTAATAATTACATGATTTTCTCATTAATTCATATAATTAGTTGCAAATAATTATGTAGCAATATTTGCTGAGAAAATGCCCAAATAAACAATTAAAAGTTTAATTATCAGTATTTGTATCCTTCTTACATATGCCTCACAGACACTGATTCATTAACTGGGGTTGTATGAGTTACTGTCATATTCAATTTGTGTAGTTTTTGAAGTGTCATTTTTGGAAGTCCCATACTTGTCTTATTATAAGAAGAGAGATTATTTAGTTTAGAATAGATGATTTAGATCTTAGTTTAGATCTTAAATAAGTCATATTTATTTATATATGGGATGGCATGAGGGTGGAAAGGATGGGGTTTCCTTTTAATTCCTTTCCCTGCAATGTGTGTGTGTGTGTGTGTGTGTGTGTGTGTGTGTGTGTGTGTGTGTGTGTGTGTGTGTGTTCCGCTGTGCTGCACTTTCATTGTTATCGCTGCACTAGATATGTGTTTGACCTGTGCCATTGCATTTTGTTTCATTTTCTCCCTTTAACCAAACTTCTGTATGTCTGTCAGAAAAAAAAAAAGTACTTCTACTTTTTTAATACTTAAGTACAATTTAAAGTTGAACTTTTTTACTTGTACTCAAGTATGTTTTTGTTCAGATACTTGTACTTTTAATTGAGTAAAAATTTCACTGAGTATATTTACTTTCACTTGAGTAGAATTTTTGAGTACCTTTTACACCTCTGCTGGCCTGAAGTCCCCACAAGCATGGGCAGCACTAGGGAGGGGCTAGCAGGTGCTCCAGCACCCCCTAAAAAGACCAAAGCACCCCCATACATTAAGAAAGTTTAAATAAAATAAAAACATCTGTCTGATTACACTGAAAATGCCAGATCTTATGTTGATCACAGTGTTGATATAACCAACAAAGAAAACCTCACTTAGTTAATCAGGTCACCACCTGATGAATTTTGCTCTTTGCTTGTGCTTTCAAGTCACGCAGATATATTACAGACAGAGGTGAATAGGCCAGGGGTCAGAAAGTCCTGCCATGTGTTTATTCCACCCATGAACTCAGCAGCTGATTTCACCACAGGAGGAACCAAGTCATTCCTTTCAAGTTACAAACGAGTCTCGAGTCAAATCCCAAGTCCTCAAAGAGTTAAAAATAATGAGATAATTAAGTGACTAATTAAATGATGATTGTGCGTTAGTGATGAACACCTGCTGTTATTGAGAACTACAGAGGATCAGATGTTGATGTTTTATTGGTTAAAATGATGCCAACCTCACTGATGATCACTCAGTTCACTCAGGACAGGTCTAAGGTAAGACGGTCTTGTCAATCAACTATTGTGGGTGGGGCCTGCACAGAACTAAGTCATTCTGACAGGAACCTCAGAACAGCCTGATCTGAAAAAAGGGATTTTAAAATAGGGATTTAAAAAAAAAAAAAAAAAAAAACACTGAGTGGCTTTTTATCACTTCCAACACATTTAGGTTCAAACTACTTGCAAAGTGAATTTTGCATCCGGTGACCACTTTAAAGCATTTGCTTCATAGATTAAAACACAAAATAAATAGGCCAATAAATAACTCACATATCAGACAAAATTGCATTGCAGCAAATCCTTTAAATTTTAAGGTATTCAGAACAGAGCAACATAAAAATCAGAAGAAAATTATAATCAGACCTGTTTTAGGCTTTTCCTTATTTTTATAATGTAGACGGTAATGGAAAAAAAAATTACTCACCATTTTCTCATTGGATGTGCCTTTAGAGAGAAATGCATCTTTACGGATTACATAATGAAAGAGTTTTTGTTTTATCGATTTGAATTGTTTCGTTTTAAAGTAGTAATTTAAAGCTTTCTATAGATACATTTATCATATCTGTGAGTCAATTCGTTGAGTTTCGGTTCATAATTGTGAAGTGCTCCTGTTTAAGAAAAACAAAAAAACCTTACATTTAACAAACAAAAAATGCTCCAAACATTTTTCTAAATGAACTTCATAAAAAACTAAATATAATCACTTTACCATTACCTACAAAATAGCTGTAACAATAGTATAAGCTGATTTGGGAGAAGGAAAGATGGCCTCGGGTCGAACTCGGGCTGGGCTAGGGCCTATATTTTAGGCCTGTGCAGTGCTCTAATATACAATGCTGTTTTGTAGATAGATCTATTTTACCATTTTGTTGAATTTAAAATGTGTGACACATTCATTCTGCTCTCACTGATCATTTGGTTCCAACAAACAAACAAACAAAAACCAAAAAAAAAAAAAAATCAGTGTGTACCCTCGGAAGAAATCCTGCAGGCACCCCTGATCGTAGAAAATATAAAAACATAGTAGACTGAATTTGTTTTACTTACTAATAATATGTAGTTGAACAGTATTAATAATGGAGTAACTGTACGAGTGACTGTAGATCCAAACTCCACACAAATAAACTCCTCCATCATCTTTTCTCACTGGCGTAATTCTTGCAGTTATGAGTTTTTTGTCTCTGTCATCAGAAATACTGAATCTCCCTTTTTTATTCAGCATCGAAGTGGTGTGTATCACATCTTCAGTGAAGTCTTTTCCTTCTTTGAATATGACTTTGACATCATTAATATGATTCTGTGAATATTCACAGCTGAAGGTGGCAGCTTCTCCAATATTCACCACCACTCTCTCTGACCCTTTACAACATGAATCTGTCATTTACAGTAGATAATAAAGAAATACATTTGATAAATATACTAGCTTTAAAATGATCTGGTTTTATCACACAAACACTAAATATAATTATTTTATTTAATATATATGACTGACCTTTCACATTTAAAGTCATATCGATGGACCACTGGCCAACAATACCAATCTGGTATTTTCCAGTATCTTTTTGGTTGAGATCATGAATGTAGATCATGAGGTTTCCCTCATTGTTGCGAAACAGAGAGAATCGTCCCTCATTAATCCATTGTTTGTCTTTCTTATGTATTTTAGAATTTATTATTGCTGTCAACTTGGGTAACTTATACATGTATTTAGCAATGTCACTGAACCAAAACTCGCCTGAATTAACCAGAAGGCTTCCTCCAGAATATCCAGTGACGCTGAAGCATCTCACTGCATCTGTAATCAGATTAATAATGTGATCAGAAAGCTGATGAACAGAAAACAGCATCATTACTGCAGTGATGAAAGAGAAAAGCTCTGACCTGAGATCAGGTAGAAAGTGAAGAAGATGAGGAGGATCTTCATTGTGACTTGAGTTCAGTCTTCTTTATGCTGAATGATCTCTGTGTGAATCTCTCTGTCTCTACATCTGTCTGCTTGAGTTACTTCCTCTTTATTCAGCTCTTTATCAGTAATGAGCAGCTTTACTGGCTCCTCCCACCATCACCACTGAATATCACATTAATCACACTGAAAGAGCGCCATCTACTGGAGGACACAGTGTCTGACACCGAGAGCTCATACAGGTGTCATGTTCTCTGTATCAGTGCTTCTCAAACCTGCCCTGGGGACCAGAGGTGGGTAGTCCAGGGGCCAAAGAGTAAAAGTCCTGCCATGTGTTTATTCCACCCATGAACTCAGCAGCTGATTTCACCAGAGGAGGAACCAAGTCATTCCTTTCAAGTCACAAGCAAGTCTCAAGTCAAATCCCAAGTCCTCAACGAGTTAAAGTTAATGAGATAATTAAGTTTCTAATTAAATGATGATTGTGCAATAGTGACGAACACCTGCTGTTATTGAGAATCACAGAGGATCAGATGTTAATGTTGTATTGGTTAAAATGATGCCACCATCATGGAGATCAGTGTTTGCTTTAATTGGGCTCTTGACCCTTGACTCCTGTGTTAGATCTTTCTCTGTAACAATGCATGGGGTGTTGTAAAGCAGAGAGATCAGTGTCCTGCAGTGATCAGACAGTAACCATGAGTTGGTTATATCCGAAATAACTTTTGTTTACTTACTTCATTTATATGTTTTGCATAATCAGCCACGTGACACCACAGCATGTAACCAAAATGTTGCTCTAATTGTGAGTGAACTTTAAAGCTATACAACAATTTTAACTCTAATATTTTTCAGACACACACAGACGTCAAGAGCCAGCATATGAATCTCAACAATGGTGGCAATCAACAAAACACTTCATGCTGCAATGCATGAAAAACTCCCATCATGCAATGCAGTATGAATAAATGGTCACCACTGTTGAGGATCATATGATAAATGTTCATGTCTAAAAGCCTAATCCTAAACAGATTTTTTTTCTCAATATTGAAGCATTATGGTGCCCTTTGCTTAATATTAGTTTTTTTTTTTTCTTTAATAGTCAAATGTAGTTAATAAACCAAAGAGATATAAACCAAAAAAATCTCGTTCATCAAAAGAATAAGCTAATCTATTAGTCAGGTTTGAGTCAACAATGCACAAATGTTTGCTGTGAAACAATATTGCAATTGCTTAGAAATACATTTCTAAGTCTTTTCTTCAGTGATGTTGATTGGTAACAGCAGGTGTTCATCACTAATGGTCAATCATCATTTAATTAGTCACTTAATTATCTCATTAACTTTAACTCTTTGAGGACTTGGGATATGACTTGAAAGGAATGTCTTGGTTCCTCCTCTGGTGAAATCAGCTGCTGAGTTCATGGGTGGAAGATAAATGTAGCAGGACATTTAATCTTTGGTCCCTGGACTTTCCACCTCTGCTCGGGACCCCCACTGCATTTTAATTAATTTTTTTTTTTTTATGACCTAACACATCTGATTCAACTCATCAGCTCAAAAGAAGAAACTCAAAGACCTGAAATGGTTTTGTGCGATAAGAGACAACCAAAATGTGCAGAGAAAGCACTGCTATACACTCTCAGAAATAAAGGTACAGAAGCTGTCACTGGGGCTGTACCTTTTCAAAAAGGTACATGTTTGTACCTAAAGGGTCAATTTTGGTACTTTACAAGTACATATTAGCAGAGGCCGACAATCCAGGGGTCAGAAAGTAAAAGTCGTGCCATATTTTTATTCCACCCATGAGCTCAGCAGCTGATTTCACCAGAGGAGGAACCAAGTCATTCCTTTCAAGTCACAAACGAGTCTCAAGTCAAAGCCCAAGTCCTCAAAGAGTTAAAGTTAATGAGATAATTAAGTGTCTAATTAAATGATGATTGTGCATTAGTGATGAACACCTGCTGTTATTGAGAATTACAGAGGATCAGATGTTGATGTTTTATTGGTTAAAATGAAGCCACCATCACAGAGATCAGTGTTTGCTTTAGTTGGGCTCATGACCCTTTTAGTAAATCAAAGTAATTTGCTTTTAAGCAAGTGCAATATTGTTTCACAGCAAACATTTGTGCATTGCTGAATCAAGAACTTGATGTAGGAGATTAGCTTACGTTTTCTGCTTTTAAATCATTTGAATGAGCGTCATGAAGGTGTCTCGCTTTGGTTTATTGAGTTATATTCAGCTGTTACTGTACTTAAGAAAAAAAAAACGTCCTATCAAACAAATGCTACTGCAGCGATTACATATTAGGAGTAAAAACTGCAACAGGGCTTTTAGACATGAACACTTATCATATGATCCTCAAAACGGTGGTGACAATAATAATTCATACTGCAGTGCATGATAGGAGTTTTTACTATGGTCTTACCCAGCATACATTGCAGCATGAAGAATTTTGTTGGTTGTCACCATTGTTGAGATTCATATACTGGTTCATTATGTCTGCGTGCGACTAAACGCCAGAAGAGTTTATATGCATTAAAAACAGTAGATTTCAAATGAATTCATCGTAACTATTAGAACAACAAGTTCTTTGCATGCTGTTTTACAGGGTTGATTTCTCAAAACCTAAACATACAATATACAAAAAAAAACAATCAGTACACCTGTAAAAGCATGGTTGCTCATTGTGCAGCCCTGATCTCTTTACTTTACAGCAACACATGCATTACTGCAAAGAGAGATCTAACACAGGAGTCAAAGGCCAAGAGCCCAACTAAAGCAAACCCTGATCTCTGTGATGGTGGCATCATTTTAACCATTAAAACATTAATATCTGATCCTCTGTAATTCTCAATAACAGCAGGTGTTCATCACTAATGCACAATCATCATTTAATTAGGCAATTAATTATCTAATTAACTTTAACTCTTTGAGGACTTGGGCTTTGACTTGAGGCTTGCTTGTGACTTGAAAGGAATGACTTGGTTCCTCCTCTGGTGAAATCAGCTGCTGAGCTCATGGGTGGATCAAAAATATGACAGGACTTTTACTTTCTGACCCCTGGATTGTCGGCCTCTGCTAATATGTACTTTTAAAGTACCAAAATGGACCCTTTAGGTACAAACATGTACCTTTTTGAAAAGGTACAGGCCCCGTGACAGCTTCTGTACCTTTATTTCTGAGAGCGTATATAAGGACAAATGACACAGAAGCAAATTGATCAGCCAAATCTTCCACTAGAGGGTGACAGTTAAACATACTGTATGTGAGGGTTCTAGAGGGGCTTCCGTGAATGTACAAGATTATTTCATGGTTAAAATAAATTAAAAATAAAATGTTAAAATAGCATAGCAATGAAAATGATAAAACCACAGTATATATAATGTGCATTCTGTGTGATTTGGTGCTCCTGACACTAAAACAGGCAGCTGTGGATTCAGCACCACAGACAGCAGCTTTCAATCAAACTTCAGCAACACTGATGACAGTTGGACAAAAATGGGCAAAGAGTGAAATGCTGGAACTGCTTCCTTTCCTTCATCTTTTGATAAAAAAAATAAATAAAGAAAAAAAATAAAAAACATCTGCATGAACGATGAGTTCTAGAAATTCAACATTAACTCATATTGCCAGTAGATGGAGTCAGAGGTTTCAGTAAGACATCTGATTGTGTGTACCAACCATGAACAGGAAATTATGGAAGTTCTAAGTGGCCATGCATTATTATTATTTTTCTTCTTGTTTTCACATGATCACGACTTAATTTTCTCGTCATCTCGACATAACAAGAGTTGTTCTCAAGTTACACATCTGCGCCAACAGGTGGCAGTATAGAAGTATGATTGGGGAGTTGTATACTACCTACTGTATCAGCATACTGTACACGTTTGGGACTGAGGACCGGGTGTGTCTCACTCGTCCTTAAAAGTGAAGCTGCGGGCTCTTTGCTCGCCCCCTGGAGGCTGGCTGCAGTACAGGTCATAAACCCCGCCCTCTCCATGTAAACAAATGGGACTTCTGTCAAAATAAAAAAGTAAATTACACTTCCAATACAATTTTCCGAAATATGGTTTTAGTCATTTAAGGTAGTTGTTATCACGCTGATATATGTTCAATTGTTCCTTTTTGTGATACATCTAATTTTAGCTAGTAATTTGATGCTATAAAAACGGGGCGTGTCGTTATGGTTGATTGGGTCTGCGGGAGTTTGGGCGGGAGTTTGATTCCACGGCTCCACCTCACGACTCTACTCCGCAGACTCGGGGTCCAAATGACGTCATTTACTCAAGATGGCAGCGGCCATACTGAGATGTATTCGCTTCAATTTTCTATAGTGGAAGGAAGCGGAGACGCGTCGTCCATCTTTTTTACAGTCTATGCTGAGGACCTTCTAAGGTTATTTATAATTTATTCTGTTCATTAATGACATTTAATTAACTTATAAATGTTAAATGGTTGAATAAATATGATCATTTTGCTTGACATTTTATCGGTTATATGTTAAAATCATTATACGTTACTTCTGCACAACTCATCACTGTTTCTCATTTACAACAATGTAGCCCATTTCTAATGTGCATCTTTCTTATTTTTTATTTAGATATACATATGTATAATTTAGTTCAGTGATGTTATACAGTGTTGTAGCCTAGTGATGGTGAAATGAAGCTTCATGAAACATTAAGCTTGATTCACAAAAGGGTTAATTTCTGAAGGCTTCATTTGCTCACAATACCACCTGGTGGCCAAAGAGTGTAAAACAAGCAGATATATTACAGACAGAGTTGGATAGTTTTCTGGTGATTTCACCGGAGGAGTAACCAAGTCATTCCTTTCAAGTCACAAACGAGTCTCGAGTCAAATCCCAAGTCCTCAAAGAGTTAATGAGATAATTAAGTGACTAAGTAAATGATAATTGTGCGTTAGTGATGAACACCTGCTGTTATTGAGAATCACAGAGGCTCAGATGTTGATGATATTTACATTTCCTTGAGTAGATCAATTGCTAGAGAAAATACACACATTTGTGAGGTGCAAGTTAAAGAGAACATGGTGAAGAGTATAACTTAACTCACTCACTTAAGTATTTTTATTATTTCCAACATTTTCAACACTGCATACTGTAGCGTGTTGACATCACGTACCTACGTCACGTATGTGTTTACCGCGCAAAGTGACGTATGATATGTCTATAAAACGCATGCGCAGTAGCACAGTGACGTCATGTACCTTGTATGTATTTACCGTAAATACGCGTGTGCGCCGTACTGACTGGCGTTAATGCGCATATCCAGGTTCATTCACTTCCGGATGTTCGAAAGGTATGGTGGTTTGAGATTCGGTGGCAGTTAAGAAACATTTACTTACTTGTGTTTTCTTAAAAATGTGCGAGTGCCATTGCAAATGTGTGCGATTTCAAACATTTGTGACATGTTTTATGATATATGTTAGTATTCAAAGTGACACGGATTCTGCTGCTGGTCTTTAAAGGGTCTTTAAAAGTCTTATTTCGGCTAAAATGAGCCTTTAAATATGTCTTAAGAGCAGAAAGATTTATATTAATAAAGTAATCCCATTGATGGTTGCATGCATTGCAAAAAAAAAAATCTAACCTTCAGCCGTCAGTAAGCGAGACTATTGACTGAATATCACATTAATTGCACTGAAAGAGCACCATCTAGTGGATGTAACAGTGTCTGATACTGAAGCTCATACAGGTTTCATGTTCTCTATATAAGGACAAATAACACTGAAGTGAATTTTTCTGCATTATTTAAATATTCTAAACTGAACATGTAAGTTCACTGAGGTTCTCTAGAGCACATACAAGGAACTCCTGGAAATGAAAATGCATCTCACTTGAATTTTTGACATTTTTATGAGTCGTAAGAAACATTAACCACTTTTTAGGAGCAAGCAGACCTTACTACGACGGCGTTTTAGTGCCTCGTTAAAAAAAAAAAAAAAAAATCTAAGATTACGAGATTAAAGTCGTAATATTTCGAGAATAAAGTCGAAACACTACGAGAATAAAGTCGAAACACTACGAGAATAAAGTCGAAATATTACAAGAATAAAGTCGAAATATTACAAGAATAAAGATTAGAGTTATAATAATTTGCGCATGCAAATAGCCCGGATTTGGAGCACCGGGATATTCCAAATCTCAATTTTCAAAATCTGTCAGTTTTATAGTGAAATACAAACAATATGTAGGCTATATTGCAATAATGTGTTTGTTAAGCGGTATGTGAGTCAATCATCTTTCCAATTACAATAACGAACGACGAGACATTTTCATTATAAATTAGGCTAAACTTTTTTTATGCCTTATGATGTTCCTTCAATTTATACCTTCCTATAAACTTGAAATAAAGAGCAAAACACATTTATAATTTGTTTCCAACTTGGATCTAATCCAAGATGGCGGCGCGCTCAGATGCAGCGACCTCTCCGGGTCCCAAAAACGGTGCTTTTATGTCTTTTAATGTCGTCTGTTCGTCTCCAAACAATGTCAATTTACCGCAAATTCATCGGGAGATCACTCCGGGATACATCTATGATCGCCAAAGCCTTTTGGATATCAACAACACATACAAACACAAACTCTCGCCGGCGGCTACTGAGAAGCTACGAGGCCTTTGTTTACTGCTGGAGCCGGACCTCGAGACCGCGGCCTCGCCTACTGACGCTACCCGCACAAGGCGGCGTCGCAAGCGGTGTGAGAGAGGACGGAAGCGCGGTAAGCCGCGGAGGTATACGAGCCAGGCTAAGAGCTAACCCCACAAGACCGGCTCTTCCAACACTCATGCTCTCAAACGTTCGTTCTCTGGAAAACAAACTGGACTTAATTCAACTCAGTCGATCTACACAGCATGAGGCAAGGGATTGTTGTGTGTCTGTTTTCACTGAAACATGGCTAAAGGACAACATCCCGGACTCCGCCATTCAGCTGCACGGGCTAAACTGCTACCGAGCGGACAGAGTTTCATCACTGTCTGGTAAGACTCGTGGCGGTGGCTTGTGTGTGTATATCAACAAAGAATGGTGTAACAATGCTGCGTTACTATAAAAACCCTGTTCGTCGCTGGTGGAGTTTATGTTTGTGAAGTGTCGACCGTTCTATCTGCCGCGGGAGTTCACGGCCATTGTTATTGTCGCGGTTTACATCCCCCCATGTGCAAACGCTAAGGACGCGCTTCGCGAACTGTACAGCGCCATCAGCGAACAACAAACAAATAACCCCGACGGCTTTTTCATCATAGCTGGTGACTTCAACCACGCAAACTTAAAGACAGTTTTGCCAAAGTTCTACCAACATGTGAACTTTGCAACAAGGGGAAATAACACACTGGACTTTGTTTACACAGCAGAAAAGAACGCATACAAAGCTGAACCCCGCCCCCACCTCGGGTAATCGGACCACATCTCTGTTATGCTAATCCCAGCATACAGACCACTTCTCAAACTTGCCAAACCGGTTCAAAAACAGATCACGGTATGGCCAGAAAATGCTACCTCAGCACTGCAGGACTGCTTCCAGGACACAGACTGGAACATGTTTAAAGAGGCGGCCACCTACAACAACCACACAGACCTGCAGGAGTACACTGAAACTGTGACTGCTTACATCAAAAAGTGCACTGATGATGTGACAGTCACCAAGACCATCACCACACGCGCCAACCAGAAGCCATGGATGACAGCAGAGGTTCGCGGGCTGCTAAAGACCAGAGATGAAGCTTTCAGATCAGGAGATAAAGCAGCCCTCAAAACAGCAAGAGCCAATCTGTCCCTCAGCATCAAAAATGGAAAACGGTCATATGCTCAAAAAATCAATAATCACTTCACAGACAGCAGAGACACACGGAGTTTGTGGAAAGCCATTCAGACCATCACAGACTACAAGCCCCCGCCACAGGCCTGTGATGATGACACATCCCTCCCAGATACACTCAACCACTTTTATTCACGGTTTGAAACGCAGAATGACACACCTGCACAAAAACTGCCCACACCTCCCAACGACCAGGCGCTCTGTCTGTCTTCAGTCGACGTAAGGAAGACCCTATCTAGGATCAACCCACGCAAGGCTGCGGGTCCCGACAACATACCTGGCCGTGTACTGAAAGACTGTGCTGAACAGCTGACAGATGTCCTAACAGATATCTTCAACACCTCGCTGAGCCAGGCAGTCGTCCCCACATGTCTCAAATCCACAACAATCATACCGGTACCAAAAAAAATCACCTGTGTCCTGTCTAAATGACTACCGTCCCATAGCACTGACTCCAATCATAATGAAGTGCTTTGAGAGGTTAGTCATGCACAACATCAAAACCAGCCTCCCCAACACACTCAACCCGCTCCAGTTTGCATACTGTCCAAACCGCTCTACGGACGATGCGATCTCCTCCAGCCTCCACCTGGCTCTTACCCACCTAGAAAACAAAGACTCTTATGTTAGAATGCTGTTCATTGACTTCAGCTCAGCATTCAACACAATAATCCCACAACAGCTCATAAATAAACTAAACCTGCTGGGCCTTAACAACTCCCTCTGTAATTGGATTTTGGACTTTCTAACCGGAAGACCTCAGTCAGTCCGTGTAAAAAAGGGCACTATTAGGAACACATTTAGGTGCCTTAGTCTCCTTTAATGCGAGCCGAAGATGACGCATCAGTCTCAGCACCCGTTCAGCGAGCCAATCAGCGCTCCGAACAAGACACGCAGGAAAAACCCCCGCCCATTAAGCAGGGCTAGACTGATCGGGAAAGCGAACAAATGCAAGCTGTACCGTAGCGATTTATCTTGCTAAAGTTGTGTGCGTGCCTAGAAAGTAAGTAGCCGCCTATTAATGCATTGTTCTTTACTTTGTTTATGCACATTTACCCTGCCCGAACACGTACAAGTTAATGTATGTGACTGACGAATCCGAAGTAGCTCGTAAAGATGTTTGTGTATACGTCTATATACCAGTTACCTCAGATATACCAGTGGTATGTTCAGAAAACATAATCTATGTGTCCTTTATATGGTTTATTTGATATCTATACCACCTATTTTTACCAGTTAAAGTATTCCTTAAACGCATGCGCACTAATGCGCTAGACAGAGCGGCTCCATCTCTGTCCTTCGTGCTGAGAGGTGTCAAATTTCTATTGTTCAGTATTAGCAATTTCTCTCAGTGCACTTTCCCATATAATGTCACATTTATTCTCCTATTTTCACTATCTTAATCACTGTGTTCTAACATATTCATTGTGGAAACTGCTGTTATTATATCTAGTTTGACTACTCATATTTGTTATTGCTATTTGTATTTATATATATATTTTGTATCTTTATTTGTAGGAAACCACACACACATATGCAAATCTTGTGGTGACAATAAATGGGTTAATCCCGCATAAGTCTTTAACCGGACGCTTCGTTGTGGGTCTGTTACCAACCGGCAAATTCACTTTAAAGGAGAAGAGCTACCAGTAGCCGCTCAATTTTACAGTCCGTGTCGGCCACAACACCTCGAGCACTACCACATTGAGCACAGGTGCCCCACAAGGCTGTGTGCTCAGCCCGCTGCTCTTCATGCTGCTGACCCACGACTGCACTGCCAAGTCCAGCTCCAACCACATCATCAAGTTTGCTGACGACACAACAGTGGTAGGTCTCATCAGCAACAATGATGAAACGCACTACAGAGAGGAAGTGGCACAGCTGGCGAAATGGTGTGGCACTAACAACCTGTCCCTCAATGTGAGTAAGACAAAGGAGGTTGTGATGGACTTCAGGAGAAACTCCGGTGATCACCCCCCACTGACCATCGACAGCTCGCCTGTGGAGAGAGTCAGCAGCACTAAATTCCTGGGGGTGCACATCACAGAGGATCTCACCTGGACCACCAACACCATGTCACTCTCCAAGAAGGCACAACAGCGCCTACACTTCCTCCGCCGGCTGAAAAGAGCAAGTCTCCCTCCACCCATCCTCACCACTTTCTACAGGGGCACCATTGAGAGTGTGCTGACCAGCTGCATCACTGTCTGGTACGGGAACTGTACCGCAGCAGACCGCAAGACCCTCCAGCGGACAGTGAACACAGCTGCAAGGATCATCGGTGCCCCTCTCCCCTCCATCCTGGACATTTTCCTTACACGATGCTCCAGCAAAGCAAATAGTATCGTGAAGGACTCCACACATCCCTCCCACAGTCTCTTCCAGCTCCTACCATCAGGAAGACGGTACCGGAGCATCAGAGCCCGCTCTGCCAGACTGCTCAACAGCTTTTTCCCCCAGGCTGTGAGAGCCCTGAACTCAAATCTCCCCACCCCTCTCTGAACCCCCATACAAACCCCCTACCTCCTGAAACATGGATCATCTGAAACTTATGGAACTTTTTTTTGTGCAATCGAAGTGTGCTACACACAGGTGAGTGGGCCTGTACAAACCACCTGTAGTAGCACACTCTCCTCCTCTATGCGCACTAGTCACTTTTCACACACACTGCTGTGTGTACACAAATCCCACAAAAAGACTCAGTAATATACGTATGTTTACATGCTCATGCACTACAAATCATCCTGCACTATTCCCCAGCCAGCTGCTGACTCACAATGTTTCTCTTCGCACATGTATAGTATTTATCTGAAGCACTCGTATAGTTTGTATTGTTTGTATTTTTTAGTTTATGTATAGGTAAAAAATTATTTTATATATAGCATATTTATAGTCAAATCTATCAGTAGGATAGTTGTGTATAGGTTTATATTGTTTTACTTCACTGCTGTATTATTGTATTTATGTAGCACCGTGGTCCTGTGAGGCACGACATTTCGTTCCACTGTATGCCCCGCATGTAGCGGAATGACAATAAAGCTCAACTTGACTTGACTTGACTTGAATTTGTATTTCATTATAAAACTGGCAGAATTTGAAAGCTGAGCTGTGTGTAAAAGCAACAAAGCACAAAATTGTTGTGATTACTGGTTGGCTGGCGCGCTACAAATAATGAATGGAAGACATTAAATATTATGTCCTCATTTACAGTATACCATGAATAAAACAGTTTGTGAATAGTCACTTAAAGTTTACAGCAGAAAAGACAACAAATTTGAGTCCAGTTCAACCTTTAGAACGTTTTATTGCTGTTTAATTAGACAGGCTACATGTGATGAATGAAAGTTTGGGACGTTTTTGTGGAGTAGGTGGTGGAATTTTCACAATAATTTAATGAATTTATTCACATAAATACAGCGATCCGTCACGCCACATTAAAGATCTTGAAAATCACATTATTGTAAGACACATAATTTGTGTTTCGTTATAAAACTGATTTTGAAAGATGAGACTTTGTTTTATATTAAAAACACTAAAAGCACAAAGCATGGGTGGCTGCGCACTATAAATAATGAATGCAATGGAAGACATGAAATATTATTTCCAAGCATACTGTCCCCGCAAGTATGACACATGGTATGATTTCTGCTAATAATCCCAAATATATTTGTAGTGTATTAAAAAAGGGTTAAATAAGAGAGCTACAGTGCCCCCCAAAGGAATGTCGATTGAGTGTGTGAGCTGATGTTAAGATAAACAGTTGTTCCTGTTCAGTCTGTTAATAAATATCATATTCTTGATATTAAGCTGTTTATGCGAGTCCTTAAAATTGACATCCCAGAAAGATGATGCGGCCGCTCGGACGCAACAATATTCAAATCAATTCCGGAGGCCTGGCAACTTCTCCAGGTGCTCTCAATGCGGGCCATTTGCATGCACAATATAGGCTATACTCTCAAAATATTATAACTTTAATTTCTACGATTTAAATTATTGAAACATTTTGACTTTATTCTCGTAACATTTCGACTTTATTCTAGAAGTATTTCGACTTTATTCTCGAAACATTTCGACTTTATTCTCGTAATATTTCGACTTTATTCTCGTAGTTTCGACTTTATTCTCGAAATATTACGACTTTAATCTCGTAATCTTAGATTTTTTTTTTTTTTTTTTTTTTTTAACGAGGCACTAAAACCTTAACGTACCTTACTAACAGACCTAACTGGATTTTTTTTTTTTTTTTTTCGAAAACTTTATAAATAAAAAATACCATACATTAACATGGATTCAGCACCACAGACAGCAGCTGTTAATCAGACTTGATGACCCTGGAACTTGAGTTTATCTGTGTCCTTCACTCTGACTGTGGTCATAAACATTTGCATGAATAATTGATCCATGCAATTATCGCATATTAGGCTAAAGCTTCAAATAATTACATAACACATAACTCTTTCTTTTCACACATGCATTAGTGACATTTTACAATTTATCAAACTAGAACACAATAACTTTGCTTTCTTTATCAGTTACCATGCAACCACATAAAAGTTAATTTTAATGAAACCAAGAAATTGTTTAGGTGTAGAAATTTAACTTTAACTCAAATTTGCTACTAGATGGAACCAGAGTTTCATTAAGACCTGGTTGTGTGTATACTGTAAGTAGTACAAAACTATAATAATAAATACAATGGTGAACAGGACATCATAACCATTAACACTAAAGAGATCATCTAGAGGTTAAAAACATTAAAACAATGTAAAATTTCATGTTTATAGTCTCGACCAAGTTAGTGCTCTAAAGTTAGTGATATAATTTAGAGAGACACAATAAAAACATATAACTTTTATCACTAAAAATAATAGGGATCATCTTTAATATATGTACGCTAAAATGTTATCTAATTTTCTGAGATACCGAATTTGGGATTTTCCTTAGTTGTCAGTTATAATCATCAAAATTAAAAGAAATAAACATTTGAAATATATCAGTCTGTGTGTAATGAATGAACATAATATACAAGTTTATAATGACCTTGTATACATTTCAGAAGACTTGAATAAAAGTTAATTAACATTTAAAGCCAAATTTAGAGCCAGCCCTGAACAGTTAGCTCTATTTAATTATTAAAAAAAAAATATATATATATATATATATATATATATATATATATATATATATATATATATATATATATATATATATATATATGAAGAGTTCAGATGCAAAAGCCTCTAAATGCCATCTGAAATTTTCTTCTAAAATGGGCATTTTTCTCAAGCTCCTATATTTATGATCAGTTATTTCATTTTAATTGCATAGAAAAGGACATATATATTGCCATTAGAGTAAACATAGCAGCAACTGAACCTAAACATAGTAGCCTGATAAAAATGCTCATTTTAGATGGCACTTAGAGACTTTTGCATCTGAACTCTTCATATATATATATGTGTGTGTGTGTGTGTGTGTTCCTTTTTCATATCGTATCATCTCTTCAACTCTTTCGTATTTGTATCATCTCTTCAACAGTGTATTTTCCTTCTTTGAATATGATTTTGGAGTCATTAATATGATTCTGTGAATATTCACAGCTGAAATTGTCAATTTCTCCACTATTCACGATCAGCCTCTTTGACTCTTTAAAACATGAATCTGTCAATGGTATAATACAGAAATATATTTTACATACAGTATATAGAACATTTTCAGTAATTATACTACACAACAAGGCAGTTCTTGAATTTCATCCTTGGGGGATGAACTTCAAATACTCATACAATATACACTCTGAGAAGGCAATATGTAGAGAAACAATGCTAATATAATAACACCCATCACCTCCAACACATCTTTTAATTTTGTGGGAGAAAGAAAAAAACACAGCCTCATACATACTTACAATACAGCATTTTTAAAAGACATGGTGACTCTACTGTAGTGGTCCAAATTAAATTAACTTATTTATCTAAAATGCATATTATTTTATGGGAGAAGCACACACAAACTCAAACTTGCCAGCATTAAAAAGGAAACAGCAAAATACATCAGATGCTTAAATAGGCCATTGAGTCTCTGCTGACATGAACAGGAATTGCCACTGAGCAGACATGCTAAGTGCATCACATAGCAAGGTTTAGTTTATAAATAGATTTTAAAACACGTATTTGAAACGTTAACTTTAATTATGTTACTTCTGTGACTATTTAGATAACCATGACAAAAAAAAAAAACATATAACAAATCGTGAGTTTGAAAACATTGTCTGAACATTGCATGTTTGTGTGATTACTATCCAGCATGTCTTACTCCGTGGTTGCAGTAATTTCTTTTTTTTTTTTCTGAAGAATTTTTTTTCCTCAAAATTCTGCCTTTTTGTAAGAATTGTTTTGAGATTAAAAAGATTGAAAAAAAAAAACCCTCACAATATTATGACAAAAACTTTATTGTGAGATATAAAATGACAATTGTGAGAAAAAAAGTTGAAATTAGTCACACTTTTTATTTATTTATTTTTTATTCCATTTAAAAAAAAAGAAATAAAATAAAAGTAAGAGAATACTTCCTTAGTAAAATACTGAAATATCTGATGCTGCTGCTGGGAAAAGCTTCTAAAAGACACAAAGTCTTAACAGGTCTTGCATTTTGTAGATGGGCTGAAATGAGTAACGGTAAAAATGGTCTAGAACTGCCCCTGCTGCACAAAGGTTTCAGTCTTAAAATCATTTACCGTCTTCCACATTCAAAGTCATATCAGTGGTCCACTGGCCATCAAGCCCAATCTGGTATCTTCCAGCATCTTGGGTGTTCAGTCCTCTGATGTAGATCATGAGGTTTCCTTCATTATTTTTAAACAGTGTGAATCTTCCTTCATTAATCCATTTACTATGTTTTGTATCACTTATTATTGTTCTCCACTCAGGTAATTTGGCCATATATTTAACAGTCACTGAACCAAAGTTTCCCAGAATCAACAAGAAGGATTCCTCCAGAATATCCAGTGACGCTAAAGCATCTCATTGCATCTGTCAATCAGATTGATAATGTGATCAGAAAGCTGATGAACAGAAAACAGCATCATTACTGCAGTGATGAAAGAGAAAAGCTCTGACCTGAGATCAGGTAGAAAGTGAAGAAGATGAGGAGGATCTTCATTGTGACTTGAGTTCAGTCTTCTTTATGCTGAATGATCTCTGTGTGAATCTCTCTGTCTCTATCTGTCTGCTTTAGTTACTTCCTCTTTATCAGTAATGAGCAGCTTTACTGGCTCCTCCCACCATCACCACTGACTGAATATAAAATTAATCACACTGAAAGAGCGCCACCTACTGGAGGATACAGTGTCTGAGAGCTCATACAAGTTTCATGTTTTCTATTAAGTAAACTGATCCACGTATATTTATATCTTCCACTAGAGGGCAACAGTATAATGTACATGTAAGATCACTGAGATCCTTTAGAGCAGTGTTCCTCAAACCTGTCCTGAGGACTTCACTGCACTTTTTGGATGTCTTCCTCATCTAACACAGAGGTTCTCGAACATTTTGGGGCCCCTTTATAGACTAGAAAATTTCCCAAGGACCACCTCATAATTATAACAGTGATTAAACCCAAAGTTACAGTGGGTGGGAGTAATAAAGACAATGTGCTTGTTTTATTGACACAAATAGTCCCCGTTTGTAAATGTGCACTTTTTAATATTGCAGCATGATTTTTATAGTTTACCTTAATTTCCAGAAAGTAAGTCACACCTATATGTCATACCGGGTCAAACTTAAGTTGTTGAGAATGAAAGACAGAACAAATAAAATAAAAAATAAAAATTATAATAAAAAAAATAAATAAATCAATTTGAAAAAATGAACCAGTTAAAAAAAAAATCACCAGTTTGTTAACGTAATCACACAATGATATCACATATACACAATTATATTATTGAAGCAAATAAAAAAAGAATGATTTGTTTACAATCTGGACATCTCACTGTCTTTACTGAAAAGGTTTACACCTTTTTGCATTTAAAACATATGAAAAGCAGATCTTTCATAACGCACACTTAAAACTGCAGTTGAATCACACATGCAGGTGGCTGAAGGGCTTCTTGGTTTAACTCAGAGAAGATAAACTGAGCAAAAGAAAACCAAAAGCTGAGGAGCATCTCATGTTGATGATCTTTATCACACTGTATTAAACACTGCAAACACAAAGGACTGAGACATTTACAAGCAAATCACTTTATCCTAGTAAAGAAGACACTGCAATAAAGAGCTCTTTTTTCTAAAATTGCACACCCTTGATTAAAAAAAAAAAAAAAAACCCTTCTGTACAGATTCGCCACTTCAATGTGTCTCATCCATTTGATAATGATCTCAACCATATCACAGCACAACATCAGAAATTGACATTTACAGCTCTGTCTAAACTGACAATTATATTTGTATCTTTCTCTGGCTGAATTCTGAAATACAAACTAACATACAACTCTTACTATTACTGCTATGTAAATATACACCATGCTATTTCTAAATTAGTCAGAGACACAGTTGACAAATGTATCATGTTAGTACATTTATGTCAATGTGTTACAATGTTGTACAAAAAATACAAATGTATGCCATTTTATAGTAATTTAAAGCTTATTGTTTTGGTTTAGTTTGATCTTTTTATAAAAGTAACAGTCAAATCACACATTGATAATGCATTTCAATTAATCTCTCAATACTTGTCCTTCTTTTGCATTATTACACACTAAGTTTTCCTATTTTATACAGTGAAGCTGCTTTGACACAATCTGTATTGTTAAAAGCGCTATACGAATAAAGGTGACTTGACTAGAGTCAACTAGAGTTGAAGCTGAATCACTGAATGAGCAGCTTTTAGTCTTTATTGTCTTCTGCTCACAATGATGTTCATCTTCTGTCTGTCTTTGTTCAGTCTCGTGTCTCAATGCGGGTTTCCTGATTAAGTCTGTTTAATCTTCACAATCAAACTAAACGGAGACCCTGAACCTTCCTCTGGTTTGTGGCTTTGAGCTGGACAGAAAAACAGCCTGTTCATCATGCAAACAGAAAGAACACCTCCAGCATTTATGAGAGACTTTGTGACAAAAACAGTCTCAGATTAAGCATTTCATATTTAAGTCTTTGAATATCACAGCAATGACAAATCATATTAAAAACGATTATAATTGTTCAGATTTAAAATGACCTGATTACTGGTAGATGACTTAATTAAATTAAATTAAATTAAATTAAATTAAATTAAATTAAATTAAATTAAATTAAATTAAATTAAATTAAATTAAATTAAATTAAATTAAATTAAATTTTAATCTGACTCCATTTTATTATGACCCGAGAATTTAGGTTAAAATGCAAATTGGTTGTTTTTCAATATCTAAATATTATTCTGACACTTGATTATTCTAGTTCACTCTTTGCTCTTGTTGTACTCGTTCATTTGTTCATTCTTGTTGCTCAGAGATCTCGCACTGGCTGTTAGCGGACCTCACGATCACATACTCACCAGTCTCAGTTATTAGACAGAGGTAATTGGCTTGTACTTTTGTTTAGTACCCGTAAACACTTAAATGAAGCAACATCATTTCTAGTCAGAAGTCACGACCACTACTATAGATATAAGCCGACCAACATTACTTTCCCTGATAGTAGCTTTGGTTTGGTCATGCCATGGTTTCCCATGTACATTTAGCTAGAGTAACATTACAATAAACATAGGTTAGGCCCACTCTACATTATTTAGGTTGGTCAAGCAACATCCAGTTGACTTAAAGGGAAATTCCCTTTTTTGCCCTTACAATCTAAGTGCACTTTACCAATACCAAGTGTCAGCCGGATCTCTAAAGATACAGTTGGTGTGCCCTGTGCTCCATCTCAGCAGGAATTTAGTCCTTACTAACCTGTCGCAGAAATGTGGTAACAAGTATACAATGTAATCTACTAGATTCAATAATCTTAGAGTAAATCAGAATACATTAAAATGTAACATCTTGGTTACATATGAAACCCTCGTTCCCTGAAGGAAATTGGGATCTCGCCAGAGAGACCAATCCACTTCGAGTGTAACTAAACGAGCCAATGGACATTGGCATGCGGTAATTCGCATCCAGCTGCCGCTGATCACAGCGTGAGTATAAGAGGCAGCAGGTGCAGCGCATTACTTCATGCTTTCGCTGAGGAGCCGAGCCGGTGACCGTACGTAACCGAGATGTTCCCTTTCAGTCGGTCACTCCGAGTCACGTCGGATGACCATCGAATTTGAGATCCCTTCCAAAGCGCCACAGGAGCTGCCCCTTCCAGTGTCTCCTGATCCTTGCTATAAGGCAGACAACAGGACCGGGCTCTACACAGAGAAGGTCATGGATAACACTGGAAAGCGTGCCCTTCTGCTTGGAAGAGGCACACTGCGGAGTCTCCTCCTCCCAGAGGGGGTTAAGTGACATTTAGACATGCAAAGTAACCCCGTAGGGCCCTATTGCACATGGAAGTCTCTAAGATGGCTTAAGCTGCATCATTTAGAGACGGCAGAACACTAACAGATTCTACAGTAAAGTTTTTATTAAATAATAAATCTAAATCAAATATAAATATGAAATATTTATTAAATATATGGGTAAAACTTTATTTCGATAGTCCACTTTAGACATTCTACTAACAGCAAGTAACTTTGCAACTACATGTCAACTAGCAGTCATTAGAGTATTAGTAGACTGTCTGTTTATTATCTTCTAACACTTTATTTTGATGGGTCCACAACATACAACATACTGACTATCAGAAACTTTGCAAGTATATGTCAACTTATTCTACAAACCCTAAACCTACCCTACTGAGAGTTAGTAGACAGGTAGTTGCAAATTAATAAGAATTAGTTTACATCAGTCTTTCGGATGAGACGTTAAACCGAGGTCCTGACTCTCTGTGGTCATTAAAAATCCCATGACACTCATCGTAAAGAGTAGGGGTGTAACCCCGGTTTCCTGGCCAGATTCCCTTCACTGGCCCTTATCAATCACGGCCTCCTAATAATCCCCATCCACTTGATTGGCTCGATCTCTCTCTCCTCTCCACCTGTAGCTGGTGTGTGGTGAGCGCACTGGCGCCGTTGTCCTGTGGCTGCCGTCACATCATCCAAGTGGATGCTGCACACTGGTGGTGGTTGAGGAGAGACCCCCCCCCCCCACATGATTGTAAAGTGCTTTGGGTGTATTGCAATACACAATAAAGCGCTATATAAATGCCTCATTCATTCATTCATTCATTTAGTTGACGTAGTTACAAAGTTACTTATAGAATGTCTAAAGTGGACTATCGAAATAAAGTGTAACCAATATATGTGTCAAAGGCTACAATTTAAATATGTTTCTGTTTTTGGCAGAGGTGTAGTCAAGACCAGACTTATAAGATCAAGACCAATCAAGACCAGATCTCCAAGACCAAAGTCAAGAGCAAGACCAATCAAGACCAGGGGGTGTATTACAGAAAGATCCTAATTTTAAAATCTTATCTTATCTGTTTGGTAACCATGGTAATTTCAGTTGGGACCACATTTAGGACAAAAGCTATTACAGAACAGCATTTCCTAAGTGCATTATCCTATCTTAACTACAGATAGGAAAGGGGTATTACAGAAACCTCCTAACTTGACAAAAAACCCTAAAAACTGCCCGAACTTTAGGACAACCCCACAGCTGTCCTAACTTCAAAATTATTTGAAAACGCTTATAACTGTGCTGTCCGACAATGGTATTAGATTTATTAATAGTTGAAAATGAAGAACGGAGATGTTTAATGGTAGAAAGACTCTTGGTTATATTTTGATGACAAAACACTAGTAATTACATATTACAGTTAGCACAGGAACTGCAACCAGCATTATAGAGACCAACAAAAGTGTCTCGGAGCATTATTTGTTGTAGTGAAAGTGACTAATGCCTTACGTTTTTTTTTGCAAAAGACGATTTTCACAGTGAAGTAGCTTCTATTGTTTTGTTTACCTCATCAGCAGTGTTGGTCGCTTGGTAACAGACCTGAGAGTGGATTGTCGAGCTTGATTATGCCATTTAAGATTTCCTAACTAGAGATAAGATACTATTTTGTAAGATAGGATAAGAATCCCAAATCAAGTTAAGATTTGCTTCTGTAATACGAATTTGCAAAAAATCCTTATTTAACATATCATATCTTAAGTTAAGACCTAAGATAAGAAATTTTCTGTAATATGGCCCCAGACCTCTAAGACCAAGGTCAATTAAGACTCTGTTCTTGATTCATCTTGGTCTTGCTCTTAGAGGTCTAGATTATGGTATTTGGTGGTAACTTTACAAGTATATTCTATAGGTATCAATCATTTCCCGTGTTTTTTTTTTTTTTGACCTTCAGATAAAGGTGGGCCTGGGAAGATGAGCCGATGTAAGGAATCTACCGCTCCTCGTTTTTACTGCATGTGATTATCTGTGATCTCTGTAATAAGTGAGTTAGTTGAGTCTCATGCGTTGACTGACTGCGGCGTAATCAGAGTGAATCTCCTTCTTACTGAATCTGACTGTAGCATCACTGAGAGACTCTTCATGCTTCTGGAAACTGACAGCAGCGTACAGGAGCCCATCAGAGGGGATTGTGGGTAACTCACCATGAGTGTTCGTTTGGACTGAGAGAGAATCACATCTGCTCTCTGCACATGATGACTGAACATAAAGATAAAATATATAGAGAAAATGTATTTTAAAATGAGAAGATATCTCATGAGCACAGTATATGTTCAAACACATGCAAACTAAAATTCACCATTGTATTTTTCTCTCTCTTTCTCTTGTCTGAGGTCGAGGTTCTTCCTAATTTATCCAAAACAAAATTAATCAAATCAGTGAGAGAAAGACCAAACTGTAGATAAACAGCAGCATCTGAGACAGAAACTCGTTGAGTGAATCACTGAATTACTGAAGCAGCTTAGAGACACTCAAATACATTTAATTATTAATTTAACTACGTTTTTTAACAGATAATCAGGGATCAAACCTCGTCTCTTGTGTCTTAGTTTCCACACAGTCAGAGTGAATCCAACGATCAGCAGCAGAATCACACACACACTAATAATGATGATCATGGAGAAATCTGACAATAAAACACAGAGTGATAACCTTCACACATCAGCAATGTATGACTGAATAAATTAAACTAAATTACAGGAATATTTTTACATTTTCGTCTCTCTTGTGCAGACTTGGAAACAAACTATGCTCTTCCTTATCTCTCTGTTGAGTCTCATGTAGGTTTCCTGAATAAAGACCATTAGTTATTCACAGCCAAATTAAACTGAGACTCTGAACCTTCAGCTTATTTCTGTGGTTTTGATGTGAAATGAAAACACCCTCTTCATCATGCACACTGCTTTCATGAGCAGTATCACAAGCTGAGATTCAAAGGTTTCACATATTCAGATGAATAAACCTTCCTCACCCTCGTTCATGATGACCATCAGATGAGTGTAAAGATAATTGAGGTCTGTTTCTAATGTCACTGCACACCAGTATTTCCCAGCATCCTCTGCTGTCAGTCCAGTGATGGTCCCAGTGAAGACACTTGCAGTGACGTTATCTTTCAGAGTCAGTCTGTCAGTCTTGATCTCTTTCTCTTCTCTCACAGTCTCACTGAGAGGATTTCTGTCTCTAGTGGAGCACTTCCCCTTACAGAGAGACTTTGTGTTTGATTTATAGATTGAATCATAAGGACAGATGATCTCAGCAGATTCTCCTTCACGTCTCACTACTGGAGCCACTAAAAACAAAAACAGACATTTAACAAACATGATGTTGAATATACTGTATTTACAGTGAAATCATCTGAATCGACTCACTGATGAGGTTGAGCTGTATTTTCGTGGTCAGGGAGATGGAAGTCAAATATGTGTCTCTGGTTTCTGCTCCACACCAGTAAACTCCAGCATCTCTCACGCTCACATTACTGATGCTCACTGTAAAAACTCTCTCTTCATTTCTCTCAGATGAACCACTCGTTTGTGTCACTTTAGATGAGCTGATGTTCTGACAGATGCGCTTGGCATCCTCTTTACAGAAATGAACTTTATGTTCCTCTGGGATCTGACAGCTGATGTTGACTTCTTCACCAAAAGGAGCAGATTCTGTCACTCTCTTTGGATATTTTGGATCTAACCAAGACAAGTTTACAAAAAGATAAGCACACATAATTTACATATACACGATAAAGTATTTGAGGTTCTGTTAAATAATAAAGGGCTCTCTGCTGTATCTGCCTGTTGTGCTCCTCTCCTCCCCCTCCATTTCTCTCTATCTCTCTTTTTATATGCAAGTGCAGATGTTTAGGGGTCTTTGTGGTGTTCAAGATAAGCAGGGAGTTGAGTTACTGGAAAGGAGGGTAACTGAGTTCGGCCTGGAACGGTCCGTCTGGATATAGAGGTGTAGCAGGAAGAAAAGCTGTTTGTTTGCCAAATGTGTTCCTTTTGTATACTTGTTGGCCCTTACATTCCTACATGATGCAATTATGATTCTTATTATAAACCACTACACCACCCCTTACAATGGATCTGTAGAATCTACTGATATAATAATAAACTTTGAAGAAGTTTGTGGACAGAGATTCGACTCCATGTTCATAACTCTTCCAGTGCATTCATGAGTGAAACAGGGGACTGATAATATTCTGACAGCACTAAAAGATAAAGAGTACGATTTTTCGAACAGGTTCCTCACCGTGTTTGACGCTCAGCTGAAGTTGAGTGAATCTCTCAGTATAGTCAGATACTTTCACTCCACACCTGTATGTTCCTGCATCTGCAGCTTTCAGCTCTCTAAAAAACACCATCAAGACTCCTGCTCTGGTGTCGTCATATAAAGAAACATCTCCATTCTCCGTCCATTCATCCTGAACTCCTGGATTCTTCCTCTCTGAACATCCAGCTGATTCTTTACAGATGTATTTTGGCTTGGTTTTGTATTGAGGATGTTCACACTTGATCATCAGACCACCTCCTGAGTAGCCACTCACTCTAGACACGCCCACTTTAGCTGTCAATCACAAATAGCATTAAATCTGTTACAATCATATACTGTATAAACGTTTATACCAGTTTCATTGAGAGTTTGTTTTACTTACTAACAACATGCAGAAGCACAGTAGTAATAATAATGGAGTAACTGTACGAGTGTCTGTTGATCCAAACTCCACACAAATAAACTCCTCCATCATCTGGTGTTACAGCAGTAATTCTCACACCGAAGATGTTTTTATGTTTGTCATCAGAAATACTGAATCTTCTGTTCTTTTTCCATCTGCTGTAAATTGTCTCAACTGAGTCTTTTTCTTCTTTGAATATGAGCTTGATATCATTAATATGATTCTGTGAATATTCACAGCTGAAGGTTGCAGTTTCTCCAATATTCACCATCACTCTTTTTGCCAGAATGCAACATGAATCTGTAATTTATGTAATAATGAAATAAGTACATAAATTAAAAATATAAAATTGTTTAAAAACTTTAATTTTGAAATGGCTGACCTTCTTTCACATTCAAAATCATATCAATGGACCACTGGTCATTAACTATAATCCGATAAATTCCAGCATCACGTTTGTTCAGTTCTTTGATGAAGATCATGAGGTTTCCCTTACTGTCACAAAACAATGTGAAATGTCCCTCATTAATCCACTTTGCATGTTTTGTATAATTTACTATTGTTCTCCAATCATGTAGCTTATACACATATTTAACAGAGTCACTGAACCAAAGTTTCCCAGAATCAACCAGAAGGCTTCCTCCAGAATATCCAGTGACGCTAAAGCATCTCACTGCATCTGTAATCAGATTGATAATGTGATCAGAAAGCTGATGAATAGAAAACAGCATCATTACTGCAGTGATGAAAGAGAAAAGCTCTGACCTGAGATCAGGTAGAAAGTGAAGAAGATGAGGAGAATCTTCATTGTGACTTGAGTTCAGACTTCTTTATGCTGAATGATCTCTGTGTGAATCTCTCTGTCTCTACATCTGTCTGCTTTAGTTACTTCCTCTTTATTCAGCTCTTTATCAGTAATGAGCAGCTTTACTGGCTCCTCCCACCATCACCACTGACTGAATATCACATTAATCACACTGAAAGAGTGCCACCTAGTGGAAGACACAGTGTCTGTTACTGAAGCTCATACAGGTTTCATGCTCTCTCTGTAGTAAATTAGCTCAAAGGGGGAATATTAATACTTAATCATAACTCTTAATAATTAATTATAATATTTGGTTAAGTAAATAGGATTAGCTCGATAAATCGGAATTTACGTACAATCAATTGACCAGGTCGTCTAGTGGAAGCTCAGGATTGATTATTTATTAATTCAAAGAAATCTTAATTTCCAGGGTAAGAGAAATACCCTTTTAAGGTACAGTACTACTCAGAGCATGTAACAAGATCAAAATTGTTAAATTGACTTTGTTGCAAGCAGGGAATCAGAAATGAATACTCATATGTTATGTGCACAAAGTTTTATGAACTAAATCACAAACACATAACCAGTCTAAACAAACACACACACACACACACACACACACACTCACACACAAATCATGCATACAGGTGTTGGTCATATAATTAGAATATCATCAAAAAGTTGATTTATTTCACTAATTCCATTCAAAAAGTGAAACCTGTATATTATATTCCTTCATTACACACAGACTGATATATTTCAAATGTTTATTTCTTTTAATTTTGATGATTATACCTGACAACTAAGGAAAATCCCAAATTCAGTATTTCAGAAAATTAGAATATTTACATTTGAGTTTCAATTAATGTCTGGGTATCTCTTGTTCTTTGAAACCACATTAATGGAGAAGACTGATGACTTGGCAATGATCCAGAAAATGAACATTGACGCCCTCCACAAAGAGGGTAAGTCACAGAGGGTCATTACTGAAAGGTGTGGCTGTTTACAGAGTGCTGTATCAAAGCATATTAAATGCAAAGTTGACTGGAAGGAAGAATTTGGGTAGGAAAAGGTGCACAAGCACCAGGAATGACTGCAAGCTTGTGAATACTGTCAAGCAAAGTGGATTCAAATACTTGTGAGAGCTTCACAAGGAGTGGACTGAAGCTGGAGTCAGTGCATCAAGAGTCACCACGCTCAGATGTCTTCAGGAAAAGGGCTACCAAGCCACTTCTGAAGCACAGACTACGTCAGAAGCGTCTTACCTGGGCTGTGGAGAAAAATAACTGGACTGTTGCTCAGTGCTCCAAAGTCCTCTTTTCAGATGAAAGTAAATTTTGCATTTCATTTGGAAATCAAGGTCCCAGAATCTGGAGGAAGAGTGGAGAGGCACAAAATCCATGTTGCTTGAAGTCCAGTGTAAAGTTCCCACAGTCTGTGATGATTTGGGCTGCCATGTCATCTGCTGGTGTTGGTCCACTGTGTTTTCTGAGGTCCAAGGTCAACGCAGCCGTATAACAGGACGTTTTAGAGCACTTCATGCTTCCTGCTGCTGACCAACTTTATGGAGATGCAGATTTCATTTTTCAACAGGACTTGGCACCTGCACACAGTGCCAAAGCAACCAGTATCTGGTTTAAGGACCATGGTATCCCTGTACTTAATTGGCCAGCAAACTCGCCTGACCTTAACCCCATAGAAAATCTATGGGGTATTGTGAAGAGGAAGATGCGATATGCCAGACCCAACAATGCAGAAGAGCTGAAGGCCACTATCAGAGCAACCTGGGCTCTCATAACACCTGAGCAGTGCCACAGACTGATCAACTCCATGCCACGCCGCATTGCTGCAGTAATTCAGGCAAAAGGAGCCACAACTAAGTATTGAGTGCTGTACATGCTCATACTTTTCATGTTCATACTTTTCAGTTGGCCAAGATTTCTAAAAATCCTTTCTTTGTATTGGTCTTAAGTAATATTCTAATTCTCTGAATTTTGGATTTTCCCTAGTTGTCAGTTATAATCATCAAAATTAAAATAAATAAACATTTGAAATGTATCAGTCTGTGTGTAATGAATGAATATAATATACAAGTTTCACTTTTTGAATGGAATTGGTGAAATAAATCAACTTTTTGATGATATTCTAATTATATGACCAGCACCCGTACATGGTACATGGGAAGGGTAAGTGAGACAATGAATGAAACCGGACAGAAACAAGGCCCAGTGAACACGTGAGATCACGTGATGATCACAGTATTATCACACCATTCACATATGGTGATACTCACAGAGTGAGTAATATATGAGCTCATTGTGAATTCAAAATGTTGAGCAGGTTGAGAGGAGGCAGTTCAAATATCAGTCGCTGGGGGGCATTCTACGTCCTGTTTCTCAACACTATCACAGTGATATCACAGTGCTCTCACATGATGAGCTCATGAGTGCACGCCCAGCTAACAGATTTCTGTTATAAGAACCTTCTCCAAACATACAACTGACTTCCAGACACAGCCTTCAATGAAATCAGCTGAAATAAAAGAATACATTAAATATCTCATGATCTCAGCAGAGAAAGATTAAACAACTCCACAAACAGCATCACCAGCTTCACTCATTACTAACCAGACTGACTTTATTTCTGATATCTACAAAAATGCTTATTGAGAATTAGATGTTTTATTGTTTCGTTTGATGTTACCATCACAGTGATTAGTGTTTGCTTTAGTTGGGCTCTTGACCCTTGACTTTATAACATTATATTTTTTTGGGGCTGCTGTAACTGTGTTTGTAAATTACATTTGTTATGGCAAGAGAGAGATCCCAGGGCACCTATTGTCAAAAAGTTTGATTTATTGCCCCTCATAAAGATAAGACCCCCACCCCTCCCTCCCACCCAAACTGGACACCCAAACTGGACACCTGTTTTGTCCACCCCCACCCATCTAAATGAGCATCTGTTTTTACTGTCCAGTGATCCTAAGGTATTTATGAATGTTTTGGGAAATGTGTTTTTTGTGTGGGCCATTGAAGACTGTTATGTGTTTAAACTTTAAATTGTGAAACTGTGTTAAACGGGGCAAAGGGAAGTTTTTATTGGAGTTTTTCACTTACACATATCAACAAAAAACATCAAACATATACGTAAAATGAGCAACGACTTGCTAGTGTTGTTGTAACGAGCTCTAACTAGTTTAAAAACGTTTTAAGTTAAATAAAAAGAAGTAGAAGTGTACGTGTTTGTTTATTTAAAACAAACAAAGCATCTGACACGTTAGTTAAAACAATAGCTTAATATTACAAGTTAAATAATATAGAGTTGACTCATCTTCTAAAACAAAAATGTATCAGAAGCGAACGTTAAGATACTTTACAACGTTCTAACATTACAGATTAAAAGGTAGCTTTTGACACAAGTTAGAGAAAATAGAGCTGACTCATCTTACCGTCTTCTAAAACAAACAAAGCATCTGACACGTTAGTTAAAACAATAGCTTAACATTACAAGTTAAATAATATAGAGTTGACTCATCTTACCATCTTCTAAAACAAAAAAAGCATCAGAAGCGAACGTTAAGGTACTTTACAACGTTCTAACATTACAGATTAAAAGGTAGCTTTTGACACAAGTTAGAGAAAATAGAGTTGACTCATCTTATAAAACAAAAAAGCATGTGGATAACGTTTGACAAGATCTTACAGTAGCTCGCCGTCTGCACTTTCAAACTGGTAGCGACGTCGTAACTGAGTTTATCGGGGTCGGTCGTCGTCGGTTTTAGCGTTCGGACCCACCCTCAACTTGTTGCGTGGTGCACAGGGGCGGGGTTGTCATCAGGAAAGCCATAAACGCCGGTCACGCCTAAGATACTTTTTTGTTTGTTTATCAAATTAATAATATTTAATAAGAAACGATCTTGTATATCTGATGATATAATAATATAACGTAAATGTCTCGAATGAAGACGCAATATTTTATTAAATCAACCAAATTCGCGGGAACGTTGACTTATATCAACAAAGTGGCCCGCTAACGAGACAAAGCGTAAGGCTTAACAATTACAATTAGGTTGAGTAAATAAGATAAGGATGGCGAAACCACGGTAAACAAATTCAAACAGAAAGGGCGAACAAAGTCATGGAAACATATAAAATTGTTCTGGTTTCAAAGTGTAACGCTACGAAAAAACTTTGCGGTTTATATCTCGCAAAGGTGTGAGGAGGCCTAGAACAGTAGCGCCGATAAACATGTAGGTAGATGAAAAACGTTAAATAGAATAGAATAGAATAGAATGTGTCTTATCTCAGTAATAAACAGTTGCATTTGCTAACTAACTATTGGAATTTACGACATGTTAAAATGCGTCGGTATAATGCAGATAAGGTCAAAAAACTGCTTGCCGCATGTTTTCATAAAAAGAAGAACAAAATATTAAGACATCCGTTTTCTGGGTCAGACCTAAAAGACAGACGCCTAAAACGCCGGTGTGCATTGGTGTGGACAGAATAAAAAAAGACATGAATCATTCCGCCTTTCGCTCAAAATGACTTATCGACTGTAAGTCGTTAACCTAACTATTGTTTTATAGTATTTCATAAATGTTTTATGTATTGAATGTATTGAAGCGCCTGTTTTAATGTTCCTGTTTAAGAGTTTCATATTCAGCATATCGTAATTAAAGCGGTTAAATGAGCACGTAGTATTGTTTCAATTAATTCCATAACAGTACGTACTTCAGCGGTTCTTTGTGTGATTTCATAATAAAAGCATCTAAATCGTCAACAGACTATTATCTTTTATATTAAAGCTTAATAAAACCGTTAAGTAACGCGCAGTTGTGTAAGACGTGAACCAAAACATTATGTTATCGGTCCGTTTACACACATTTTGTGTACTATCGATTTTAAGAGTGTATGGTTTATCGTTCATGCAGATTATGTTTTAAAGTCGTTAAGCCAAATCGTTGAGTTTATAAGACCGGTTTATTCTTTCTACACACTTATACTTCAGACATGTAGAACATATCAGCGTTTACGTGTAGGCTACTCAATATTGGTCGGTCTGACTCGTATCCGACATGAGGGATCGGTGAATGAAACCACGTCCGCAAACACCATCAGTTAAATGAACAAAAGACGCCTTCACACTGTTAACTTTAATGTTCCACTGATATAAAACGACCCCCGAATGAAGCGTATACTGACATAACTGTGAAATGGCTTAAGGAAACGATGATTCGGTTCTTTGAACCGAGCTGTGGGAAAGAATCGATTCGCGGAAATGAATCGGCTTCGCGTCACTAACAGAGCTCACGAAAAGGGGTTTGTAACATCACAACGCCGAAGAAGCGTATACTTCGCAAAAAGTGTGGAAATGTGAGTCTTTTTATATAGGTTATCTGAGCGTACGTATAATCAGTAGTCCGACGATTTAGAGATCTGTCGCGTATGGCCATTTTGGTATATGCATCCCGACGGCCATGTTTGTAGTCTGAGGTGTATGCTGGGTATTGTAGTTCGTTGACCTGAAAGACCGCGACATTTGAATGAGGTATTAGTTACACGTGTTCAATTGAACATCTTTGTAAAAAAAAAAAAAAAAAAAAGAATTGTTAAAACGTATTTAGCCTAAACCAATATATGTATATAAAAAGAATACGATATACTCATGGTAAAACAGACTTGACGTGTATATGTTGAAATGGTGCACCCGTTGTTGCGTTATTTCGTGAAATAGCATTAGGATTTGGTTTTGTGTTCTCGAAATAAAATTCTTAAGAAAAAGTCAGTCAGTCCTGCCGCAGGTGTCTGAATACCCAGCCGGTCTTCATCGTTAGCTCACGCCTATATTTTCTAGTTTCATCATAAACTAGGTAAGCAGGGACTTGTAATAATACGTCGAACATCTGATAAGTTGGTCAATCACACGTCCAGAGTTTTATCTTACTGCGGTGCTATAATATAAATTTTCCAGTTTTTAAGTTGTCTAACAAGAGTCTCACCGTGTGTGCGAAAGTAAAATACCTTAGACATTTTATCACTGAACGCGTGACAGATGCCGAGGATATTGAAAGGCAACGCCGTATGATGTATATGCAGGCGAATATACTTTACGTAAGTTTAGTTTCTGTTCAGATGAGGTAAAGGTGTCGCTTTTCAAAGCATACCGTACAACACTTTATACTCATTTGCGGTGTAACAGAGCATCTAGTTTACAGATGCCGCAAGTAGCTTATAATGACGCAAGGAGAATCTTACTACGTAGGCCTAGATGTCATAGTGCAAGTGAAATGTTTGTGAGTGCGAGAGTAATCGCTTTTAAAACACTGTTACAAAATCTTATGTATAGTTTTATCTGTCGGGTTAATGCTTCTGAAAATGAGATTATTGTGGGTTTATCAAACATAGGGATTAGTACTACACGGTATCAGTCAAAGTTGTGGAGACACCGGTATTGCTGTATTTTGTAACTCTTTATGTCTGTGATAGATGCTGTGGGTTGTATATGTTGTCTACTGTCTTTTTTAAATCTGGACCTTGAGTCTGTAATAAAGTTTGATTGATTGATTGATTGATTGATTGAATACATTTGCTGCAATGGTTGTACTTGTTGTTAGAATGCTTCAAATTGGATCCAGGCTTGTTTTATGATCGTACCCTTGTTTGTCAAACTAGTCTTAAGTGATATTGTTCACATTTTAAACAATGTTAAACAGGTTAATGACCTCTTTCAGCATCTATAGTTGTAGTAATGCAAAACATAACTCCATTATAGGGTTTCTAGATGATAAAACAAAACTTATGTATGTTGTTGGGAGTTTGTGGGAAAGCCGTGTGCGTGCGTGAGAGAGTTTGAAAGAAAAATGCTTTAGGTTAATGCTTTAGTCTTCTAACTTAGAAACACAACATTATTTATATTTTTATTATTTCCAACAAACCGGTTCTTCTTTTTAGTGATTAATATGATAGAATCATGCTGAATTTACAAGGATGTGTATTTATACAATAACGTTTCATGTACTCACTGGTTACTGTATACATATTCAAGAGAAATGCATAACCTCAGTTGTTTTAATCAATCTAAAGTTTTTAGTCTGTCATTATAATATCTTAAAAGAAAAGTCTTTCATACATTCTATTTTCATCTGCCCCCGGGGGACGGGTCTCTGTTACACAAAAAGCAACTGAGTGTGGTTGTGAATCCTATATGAAAGCTAAAATGACCTTTTAAACCGTTTTTTAACAGTAATATCGAACTTTACACATATTTTACACATATTTTACACATACGTAACATGCATCTTAACCCATGCTTATTTTTTCATTTCAATTTTGCACATATCATAACTGTACATACATATTTGTCTATATTATATTGTGTTTTTGTTATTTTGTACATTGCCTATTTGTATATTATTCTTTTATTATCTGCATCCTGTCCTGTTGCTGTCTTTCTGTCGCACTGTGGAGCTTCTGTCACTATAACAATTCCTCGTATGTGCAAACATACCTGGCAATAAAGCTCATTCTGACTCTGATTCTGATGTCATCACAAACCATAAGACACGTCAGTCTGGGTGATAAGATGGAGTTATCAAATATTTGATTGCTGCTTATATCTATTATTTGATCAAATCTTAGTGAAATGAAACTATAAAGACCCAATTGTTTTTATTTTAATAAAAATAAAACATTATACTGTGAAAAAATAAATGTTAATGGTTAATAATACCATTTTTAAAGTGAGAAAGAAAGTCTAATCTGTTGTAAAGATGTGACATTTGTTGCACCTTGTTTAAGACACTCTTTTGTTGCAAACAACGTTATGACGACTAATTTTTAGTCTATTTTAGTTCTAATTCATAAAGAAAATCTCTGTAACCGTCTTGCATTCATCAGAGGTTCATTTGACTGCTTCTAACCCTTGCTTTAGAGCATCATGATTTAGGTTTGAAAGATCTAAAAACTTATTTGTTAAAACAAAAGTCATATCATTGTTTAATCGTACTGGTTTCCATCATTTTGTAGAGATACCTAGTGTGATTCTAAGAAGTTTTTTATTTGTAAAAGTTTCATATGAGACATCATAAAAGTCTAAATGTTTAACTGTTATAGGGTTGTTTTAGTGTGTGTTTTGTTTTTAAAACATTATAGTGTGAAAAAAATAAATGTTGCGTTTAAACAGCATGGTTAATAATACCATTTTTAAAGTGAGAAAGAAAATCTAATCTGTTGTAAAGATGAGACATTTGTTGCACTTTGTTTAAGACACTCTTTTATTTGTAAACAACCTTACGACAGCTAATTTTAGATCTAATTCATAAAGAAAAAAAACACTGTAAGCGCATTGCATTCATCAGGGGATCATTTGACAACTTCTGATCCTCATCATGGATTTAGGTGTGAAAGATCTAAATCTACAAACCTAAATCTACTCATTGTTTAATCATACTGTTTTCCATCACCCGGTGTGATGCTAAAAGTTTTTATTTGTAAAAGTGTTTTTATGCAACATCGTAAAAGTCGAAATGTTTAACTGCAGGGGTTGTTTTAGTGTGTGTGTGTGTGTGTGTGTGTGTGTGTGTGTGTGTGTGTGTGTGTGTGTGTGTGTGTGTGTGTGTGTGTTGTTTTTCATGTGAGTGTTTGTGTTTTATTATACTATTTTTAACAATAATATTGAACTTTACACATGTTTTACACATACTTAACATCTTAACATGTCTGTATCGGTAAGATATTTGTGACAAACCGTCAGACACATCAGGCAGGGTTGATAAAATGGACTTATTGAATATTTGCATGTTTCTTATATCAGTTATTTGATCAATTCTTAGTCAAATAAATCTATATAGACCAGTTGTTTTTATTTTAATAAAAATAAAACATTATACTGTGGAAAAAATGCTGCATTTAAACACCACGGTTAATAATACCATTTTTAAAGTGAGAAAGAAAGTCTAATCTGCTGTAAAGATTCTGTGAGGCATTTGTAGCACCTTGTTTAGGAATTACTTTTGTTGCAAACAACCTATGGCAATTAATTTTTAGTCTGATTTAGCTCCAATTCATAAAGAAAATCTCTGTAACCGTCTCTGTAACCGTCTCAAATCCTTGCTTAAGAGGTTCATGGTTTTAGGTTTGAGAGATATAAAAACTACAAATCTTAACTTCCCAGTCAACACGTGAGATCACGCGATGATCACAGTGATATCACATCATTCTCATACGGTGATACTCACAGTGTGAGTAATATGTGAGCTCACTGTGAACTCAAAAAGATGAGCGGGGTTCTTATTTCTGTTAGACATCTACAAAAGCGCTAATTGAGAATTAACAGATTTAGATGATGATGTTTTATTGTTTCGTTTGATGTTACCATCAATGTGAGTAGTGTTTGCTTTAGTCTGGCTCTTGACCCTTGACTTCATAACATTATGTTTTTTGGGGCTGCTGTAGCTGTGTTTGAAAAGCACATTTGCTATGGCAAGGAAAACCAAAAAAGAGACTGCATCCAGATGATATTGGTTTGTTACTGATGATAACAGCACACCCATCACCTAGATTCAGTATGCAGTCTTTGTGAGGAGTTATTAATTTAAAGCTTTTTATAATAGCTCTGTGATTATACGGTATAGGACCCAGCAGTGTCATAATTGTCTATTAAGGACTTTAAAAGCATGATGAGATACAAACATTTTGAACAACTATGTCATTTAAAAACATAGAGAGACATCAAGAATCAGTGTATGAATCTCAACAATGGTGATAATCAAAAGCTTCATGCTGCAATGCATGCTGGGTACCTAGTCTCTGTGCAGTGAGTGCACTTTGACCTCACATTAGTATGAGCACACAGTGAGGGCGCTGTGAGGTTACACTTTTAGCTCACTGTTACCTCACATTGTGACCTCATCACGAGTATCCTGTGAGCTCATGGTGACATCTGTGAGATCAAATTGTTGACTGGGTTATTACTTGTTAAAACAATAGTTATATTGTTGTTTAATCATGCTGCTTTTCATCATCTTGTAGAGATACCCTGTGTGATGCTAAAAGTTCACAAGTTTGTAAAAGGTTTGTATGAGACATCATAAAAGTTTAAATGTGGGGGACTGTTTATGTATGTTGGTGTTTATGTTTGAGTGCTTTCTTCCTAAACTATACCTAAACTTTTAACTTAACCAGCTATGTGTCATATAAAATCTTCAAAAGGGACATACATCCTTTGACCGGACAGTGAACTTTAAGTCTAAACTTTTGACAAAGTTCATACAAGCAGGCGCATGGCATAAATGGTTAACGTGTATGTCGTTTGATCAAAGAACAGCGAAGCCAAAGTTTACGATGCCAGATCCCCTCAAAAACTCGTCAGATTGCAAATGAGTTGCGTCTCCAGAAACACCGTTAGATGTTTTACAACGATCCTCTTGATCTGATACGGTCGCGTCGTTAATCATACGTCCAGACACAAAGTGTTGTTCTCATTTCGCTGCCCCCTGCGTGAGACGAAATATTTACATTTCGCGCGATAATGTAAAACGTTTAGGCGTCTAATTACTTCTGAAAAATCCAAAGGCGTCCAAAACATTTGCTTTCATTCCGGTTTCCGCTCACATGCGCGTGTATGCGTTTTAACTATAGCTCCAGAAGTTTTAAGATTGACAAAATCAAAGAGTAAATAAAGATATTATACTACTAAAATAAAATAAAACAAGACAAACAACATTTTCCTGCGGCTTCAGAGGTGATTTTTATAAGAAAAAGCTGTGTAACCTCATTTTAAAAGTGAAAAAGTCTGGGTAATGTAACGCGTCAGAAGTCTTAAACTTGACAAAAAATAGAAGAGTAAATAAAGGTATTACTAAATTAAGTACGAATAACTAAACTAAAGTAAATAAAATAAATAAGCAACGTTTCCCTGCGGCTTAGGTACTGCTTGTTTAAAAGGAAAAAACTAGACTAACCTAATTTTAAGGTAAAAAGCTTTAGGATGAGTGCCAAATTGTTTCATTAATTAAGAAATGTTAAAGATTTATTAAAATAACGCTCGTTCTAATGTTAAAACATTACTTTAATTCTTTTAAATCTTTGCCCTGGTCTCTCCTCACGGCGTTAGGGGCTGGTAGTTGGCGTGGTCTGGCCTCGGCCTTCGTAAGCGCATTCTGAGTTTTGACCGCAGCGTGTGAGGTTCAGTGCGAGATGCACGGTTATTTTTATTTATTTATTTATTTATTTTAGATCACGGTTAATTGTAATGTTACAAGATTTTGACGAGTGGCTTACTTAACGAACGTGTCAGATTCTTTTTTGTTTTAGAAGACGGTAAGATGAGTCCGCTCTATTTGCTGTAACTTGTAATGTTAGAACGTTGTAAAGTATCTTAACGTTCGCTTCTGATGCTTTTTTGTTTTATAAGATGAGTCAACTCTATTTTCTTTAACTTGTGTCAAAAGCTACCTTTTAATCTGTAATGTTAGAACCTTGTAAAGTACCTTAACGTTCGCTTCTGATGCTTTTTTTGTTTTAGAAGATGGTAAGATGAGTCAACTCTATATTATTTAACTTGTAATGTTAAGCTATTGTTTTAACTAACGTGTCAGATGCTTTGTTTGTTTTAGAAGACGGTAAGATGAGTCAACTCTATTTTCTTTAACTTGTGTCAAAAGCTACCTTTTAATCTGTAATGTTAGAACGTTGTAAAGTATCTTAACGTTCGCTTCTGATACATTTTTGTTTTAGAAGATGAGTCAACTCTATATTATTTAACTTGTAATATTAAGCTATTGTTTTAACTAATGTGTCAGATGCTTTGTTTGTTTTAAATAAACAAACACGTACACTTCTACTTCTTTTTATTTAACTTAAAACGTTTTTAAACTAGTTAGAGCTCGTTACAACAACACTAGCAAGTCGTTGCTCATTTTACGTATATGTTTGATGTTTTTTGTTGATATGTGTAAGTGAAAAACTCCAATAAAAACTTCCCTTTGCCCCGTTTAACACAGTTTCACAATTTAAAGTTTAAACACATAACAGTCTTCAATGGCCCACACAAAAAAACACATTTCCCAAAACATTCATAAATACCTTAGGATCACTGGACAGTAAAAACAGATGCTCATTTAGATGGGTGGGGGTGGACAAAACAGGTGTCCAGTTTGGGTGGGAGGGAGGGAGGGGTGGGGGTCTTATCTTTATGAGGGGCAATAAATCAAACTTTTTGACAATAGGTGCCCTGGGATCTCTCTGGCAAGTAACACCAAAAAGAGACTGCAACCAAGTGATATTGGTTTGTTGTTAACAACAAACTCATCATCCAGATTCAGCATGCAGTCTTTGTGAGGCTGAGTTGACCATCTGAAAGAACCATCAGTCTCTAATTCAAAGCACAGTATACGACAGCTTATAACAAACCTCTGTGTGGAGAAAGGAGCGTTACTTGCATTTGACTTGGCTGTGGAACGAGAGTCTCGTGAAGCTTCTGAAGATGGCCTGGATGGTTCCGTTCGATGGCCGAAGTTGCAATCTCTTGAAACTCTGAGGTTTTTCTTGACTCTGTTGGGGTTGAGAGAGTGCTCTCTCCTAAGTAAGCACATGGCTGGGTGTAAAATGCAAGTACTCCAGAGTGCAATCTGGACCACCCCCAATTCCATTGGATTATAACACAGCAAATCTTATTGGTGTAGACCCGAGCATGCGCTTTCCTTTGTGTACAATTTTATAATTTATTTGGCCATATCACATAAATATTATGTGCTAACTCTAGAATCATAGGCCTATCTTAATTCTTATCTGTTTAGTAACCATGGTAATTTTAGTCAGATGAAGTCATTGTTTACAAATAAACTCTTGATGATGGCACCTCCTGGTTCTTCAGGCTGAATAGCTCTTCATTCATATTTTCTTGAGGATCTGCAGGCCGCGGATCAGCAGTAAGTTGGGATTTTATACTGTTGTGTTTCTATACTGGTTTAAAGGTCCAAAAATGCATAATTCACATATTCATCATCCCTTAGTACCTTGTAAATAGCGAATGCATAATTACTTCTTATCTGGATGGATGTTGTTATAAGTTCTGGATGCTTTCCAGCCGGTGACCGTCCTGGCTCAGCCAAGTTCGGACCACTTGAGGCTCGATAAGGTTGTGTTCAGGTTCAGATAACTAGTTATTATTAATGAATCACTCAGAGACTTGTTGAAAAAGTTTCACGAATCACCAATACACTGGTTTCGTTTTATTAAACAAAAAAACAAATAACTCATAAGCAAATAACAAAAAATAACAGCGAGTAGTCTTCACCACGAAATGTTGGCCCTGACAAATAGTCCAACAAGCATTTATATAGTTCTTGCATGTCATTTGCATTAATCTCATTAAAACCTCCCATAACTATTCTCTCTGTCACTGCTTATGACTGCCTCCTCCCTTTCAGGCAGGAAGCATGACCTTTTGTCTCAAAGTCTGCACAAGTCATTGTCAAAAGTTCAAAAGGAAAAATTACGGTTAGACTTTATTTCGATAGTCCACTTTAGACATTCTACTAACTATAAGTAACTTTGTAACTACGTGTCAACTAATTCTCATTCATTTGCAACTACATGTCTACTAACTCTCAGCAGGGTAGGTTTAGGGTTAGTAGAATACGTTGACATATTTGCAAAGATTCTTATAGTCAGTATGTTGTATGTTGTGGGTTCATCAAAATAAAGTGTTAGAAGATATTAAGCAGACAGTCTACTAATACTCTAATGAATGCTAGTTGACATGTAGTTGATAAGTTACTTACTGTTAGTAGAATGTCTAAAGTGGACTATCGAAATAAAGTGTTACCATTTGTTCTTTAAAGTACTTTTGTAAACATTCAAACACAACTGTACATAATGACCACTTCACTGTGTCTCATCAGTCTCTTGCTCTTGTATTTGAATGTCTGATGATGAGCTCAACCTTTGCTGTATATCACAACACAACATTAGAAACAGAATAAACAATAATAATCTCACATATTTTCCTAGACTGAAAGTTATGTTCATATTTTTCTTTATATGAATTCAGAAAAGAAAGATAGCATATAAATATAAACTTTATTTTGAATTTAGTTTTTTTTATTTTGACCAGTAAAATCAATATTTTTGTTTAAATTTTACTTATTTTTTTTGTGCAGTTTTAGTCATTTTGAATGGTTATTTGTAATTTCCTCCTCTTTTTCTCTGGCTGTTGTAACCATGTATTTCTCAAACATATTTGTTACAACTCAAAAGCCCAGAGAAAATGATCAGTACTTGATTGTTATATATTTATAGTGGCAATCAACTATTAATGAACTGATCTCGTTGAGAGTTTAATCTCTGATCAAACAGATGTTGTATTGTTTATAGCAAAAATGAATCAGTGACAGTCAGTCAAGAGAAAGAACTTTTTGTCCACAAAAAGTTTTAATCTACGGCAATAATCAGACTCACACAGACATCAAGAATCAGCTTGTGAACCTCAACAATGGTGACCATTAAAAAAATAATAATAATAATTCTGCAATGCATGCTGGGTACTAGCATAGTACAAAACTCATCCATGGCTCCCAGCATGCATTGCTGCATGTTTTTTTTTTTTTTTTTTTAATGGTCACCATTGTTGAGGTTCACAAGCTGATTCTTGATGTCTGTGTCAGGCTAACTGCTGCCATTGATTAAAACTTTTTGTGGACAAACTGTTTAGAAAGTCCTTTCTGTTAATTGACTGTCACAGAACCACTGGCTCTTAGAATCACTTTTATGACAATTAATATAACACTCATTTAACCAGAGATAAGACACACAACGAGTCTATGTTCACTCTCAATGAGATCAGTTCACTTATAGATGACTGTCATTATAAATATACGACAGCCAGCTACTGATCATTTCCTCTGGGCTTTTGAGTTGTAACAAATATGTTCGAGGAACACATGATTACAACAACCAGAGGGAAAAAAAAAATAAAACAACTAACACAGAAGTCAAGGGTCAAGAGCCCAACTAAAGCAGACACTGATCTCTAACATGGTTACTTCAATTGAAAATAAATCAATATCTAAACCTTAGTTAATTCTCAATAAGATCTTCTGTAGATGTCTGACAGAAATAAAGTCAGTCTGGTTATTAATAAGTGGAGCTGGTGATGCTGTTTGTGGGGTTGTTTAATCAGATCTTGAGAGATTTCATGTATTGTATTTCAGTTGATTTCATCTAAGGTTATGGCTGAAGTCAGTTGTAGTAGTTCTTGTGTTTATCTTTTCTTCAGTGATTCTGTTTATTAACAGCAGGTGTTCATCACTAATGCTCAATCAGCACTTAATTAATCACTCATTTACTTAACTGCACGTTTTAAAACTTACATGGTTTAAAGTTTAAACCAAGGGAAATCGGTTTACTCAAATGGTTTGAGTTACCCTAACTTGTCAGGTTTTACAGTGTGTTATTTAACGGCAATTTTTTTTACAGTGTACAACTACCCAGCCAGCACACTTATGTGGGTGGAACCTGGGCTCTCTAACTGGGCCCCAGCCAGTTTTGTCCGCGGTTTCCATGAGGGCCCCACATGGGTTAGCCCAGATGAAACAATGAAATGAACACAGTGCAGTATGCATACTACAGAGTGCTAAAAATAAGACTGAAGCAGCACTGCAGTTCATTAGATAATTAAGTGATTAATCTAGTACTGATTGAGCATTAGTGACGAACACCTGCTTAAGAAGAAAGAGACGAGCAGAAACACAACAACTACTATTGACTTCCAGCCACAGCATGCAAAACAACTGCAAATAAAAGACATTAAATATCTGAAGATCTCAGCAGAGGAGGATTAAACAACTCCACAAACAGCATTACTAGCATCATTATTACTAACCAGACTGACGTTATTTCTGTCAGACGTCTAGAGAAGCTCTTACTGAGAAATACAGAGGTTCAGATGTTGATGTTTTATTGAAAGTAAGTTTGGTTTGAAGTCACCCTTATGGTGAATAACGTTTGCTTTAATAGAGCTCTTGACTCTTATGTTACTCTATATGCTTGTTTTCTTTGCCACAATGTATTTAGAAAAGCTGTTGTGTGCAAAAACACCTAAAATCAAAGGTGATCAGCTGATGATACTTGTTCATTGATAGGCGTATAGATTTCTATGTTATAAAGCAGTTTTTCTCATAAAGCTCATCACTGTTTGGAAGTGACTTGTTATGATTAACAAATTAAATTAGCACATTACTAAGCCTGAAAAAGAAAAGATTTCAAATTCTGAATCTTGTTTTTTAACTGTCAACACTTTCAGACACACAGACATCAAGAATCAGTTTATGAATCTCAACAACGGTGACGCAATTCATGCTGTAATGCATTCTGGGAACCATAGATGACTTGTGTGTGCTGCACCCAGAATGCAATGAATCATGTCACCATTGTTGAGATTCATACACTGATTCTTGATGTTTGTGACGCAGAAGCTTAAAGCATTTTGTGAAAGATATATTTTAATATTCTTATGCGCTGTTGAATGTGTATGTATACACTCACATGTGAAGTGTTATTAATGTGAAGTTATCATATCATCTGTTCTATTAGAAATTTTTGTCTAGAGTCAGGCCATTACTTGATTATTTTTTTATCACCACAGTTTTTCTTGCTTGTCTTGCCATAACAAACACAGTTAAAGCAACCAAAGAAAAGCTGATCTCTCTTGAGATTCATACATTGATTCTTGATGTCTGCGTGTGTCTAATTACTGCTGTAGTACTAAAAGTTTTGTGCATAAAACATTAAAAAAAAAATTCAGTAGCAGTTTGTCATCTCATTCAGGGTCAAATAGCAGCTGTAAACAACACCAAACCAACAAATAAAAGAAATCCATACCATGTCTTTAAAGATCAGCCTCTGAATAAGATCAGTGAATCAAGCCACTAGATAATGATTATATCATTATCAATAGTCAATCAAAAGCACGTAATCACACATTTTCCTGGCTTTTCATGCAATAATAAATGTGCTCTACAAACACAGTTACAGTGACCAGAAAAAAACTAAGATGAAAATTTGATGGTCAAGAGCCCAACTAAAGCAAACCCTGACCGCCACAATGGTGAGGTCAAACTAAACGTTTTCAATAAAATAACTAAACTTCTGTTAATTCTCAAATAATTTTTATAGACATATGACAGAAATAAAGTCAGATTGTACTGTGTGAAGCTGGTAATGCTGTTTGTGGAGTTGTTTAATCAGATCTTGAGAGATTTAATGATGTCTTGTATTTCAGTTGAGTTTATCTAAGGCTGTGGCTGAAGTCAGGTGTAGTTCTTGTTTCTCTTTCATTCAGTGATTCTGCTTGTTAACAGCAGGTGTTATCTATAAGGAGAGTAAATATTTAACTGAACTGTATTATTTTGCACAAGAGAGATCTGTTAGTTTAATTTAGTTTTGTGGATCACCATTGTGGTGGAGAGTAGAAAATGAACATCATGAAGTGGTTTCACGTTATGGTTTATTGACTGTCATTCAAGTATTACGCAACAGCAAAAAATGAAATAAAAATACTGTAGAAGAAATGCCACTGTAATGCTCCAATATTGAAAAAAAAAATAAATAAAAAACTTTATTTAGACATGAACACTTATCATACTTTCCTCAACAGTGGTGACAATAATTTTTCATACTGCAGGGCGCGATGGATGCATGAAGCATTTTGTTGATTGCCACCATTGTTGAGATTCATATGCTGGTTCTTGATGTCTGTGTGTGTCTAAAAAGAACTAGAGGTCCATTTTTTTTTTATGTTCATTGCTTAGATTTCTAATTCATTCACTGTAACTATTAGAGCAGCACTTTGTTTGCATGCTGTAGTTTCACAGGGTTGATTATGAAAAGTTGTTTTGACTTTAAGCATGCCAGCTTATGATGATTGTTTCACCATATAAAAACAGCTGAAAAACACAGTCAATGGTCAAGAGCCCAACTAAAGCAAACACTGCTCTCCATGATGGTGGCATCATTTTAACCAATAAAAGATCAACATTTGATCCTCTGTACTTCTCAATATTGAATTGAGTGACTTCTCTCGTGGAACACATGTGATGGCCATCTCTTTGACCATTAATCTTGATTATTTGCCCCAAATTAGATCTCCTTCCTAGTTTGGACTTATCAATAAGTGTTCTTTTGTCTTACTGTTGCAAGCTGTCCTGTGAAGGAGGCTTGTTGGTTAGGCTGTGTTCAGACGGTTGGAGCTAGGAATCTGATTTATGACGACCTGTTGGGCCTTGGGGCCCCTCTGGAATTTCGGCTCCTCATGTTTCGATGTTCTGATTGATTCTTAAATTGTCTGATTCGTTCTGGTCCTACATCTCTATCAAATCATGAATCGGTTAGGTGTGACTGGCAATGCACTTCAGCTCGCGCGCGTGCGCTCCATGTCTCCTCCATGTCTCCTCCATGTTTCGATCAGAGTAATCGATGTGTGAGATTTGAGTGGACTGTATAAGCGCACAGGAGGAGCAGAGAAGCAAAATTGCTGTTCAGGATTTCAAATGCTGGTTGGTTTAATCTGTAAATGCTATTGTAGTGTTGTCTGTTTACTTAATTAAGCAGTAGCAGCCCATTGCTCATCAGTCACCACTCAAAATACTGTATACTAAAGGACATAATTATTATCTACTGTAAAGTTACAGTAGTAATTTAGCAGACAAATAATCATATTGTTTGATAATAGGTTTAGGGGGAGCTAGGGCAGACAACAACAACCAACAATGATTAAAATTAACAATGATTTTACTGTAAATCCAAAGACAATGTTTACTATTGTTAAACCATGGTAACCACAAATTAACCATGGTTTTTCCTACACTCTAAAAAATATATTTGTTTCAAAATATTACATGCAATATTATTAATTAAATTCAACACATTAAAATTAATTAGAATTAATCAAATGAAATGCTAACAATTAACCATTCAAAATGAGTAAAATAGCATGAAAAAATTAAGTAAAATTCAAACAAAAATATTTGTTTCATTGGACAAAAAACACTATGCTAATGATACTATGTTATGCATGTCAGGCCAGTAGTTGGCGATCAAGAAACACTGTGCAAAAACGTAATATGCATGCACATGACGTCACCTTTTTCGCAAATTCATGTTTTTGTTGTTTACATGGAGATGATACAGGCATCGTGTTCAAAAGCTTGTGTTTCCAGGCCCCCAAAACTGAATTATTGAAGACACCTGATGTTAACACAGAATCACTGAAGGAGAAAATCATGTTTTACCATTGGGTCACCGTCACGGTGGTCAATGTTTGCTTTAGTTGGGCTCTTGACCCTTGACTCCTTAACATTAGTTATTGTTTGGCTGCTGTAACTGAGTTAGACAACAGTTAAGACAAGCCAAGAGAAAAGATGATCTGGTGGTGTTGGTTTTGTTTTGAACTTCTGGATTTCGATTGTTGTCTCTGAGATAGATTGCTTCAGTCTGTTGCATGCTGCTGAGAGGTTTGTGATTGTAGCTCCGTGTAGCTTCGCTTTTTATTGAATCTCTACCTTACTTTCACTCCTTTTTTTCTAAAGTGATAACATATAATTTATTTCCCACCATATTTCAGGTGCTATCCTTCAAACTAATCTAACTAATTTGATCGTTCGCTTTTAAAACCGCAAGTGCAGCTTGTTAGCCCGTTAGCTTGTCACTCGCGGTTCCATTTGCATTTTGCGCCTATTATTTATTTATTTTTATTTTTTCCTCGCTCCGTTTTTCACAAGCTCATCAAACAACAGTGGTAAGTGGTAAGTTAAGTTGGTGTCATTCATCAATCACGGTGAGTAATGGCTTCTTCTCCTGCTGTTGTTGTTTGCACTGTCTGCCACATGTATAGTTTATCTGTCTCTGTCAGCAGCGAGGGATTCACATGTGATAAATGCAGGGAAATAGTTAGGCTGACAGAGAAGGTTTTAGAATTAGAGACACGCATCCAAACTTTAATTGAGGATAGTAAGAATGTGAGGGCTGTAGATACTGCTTTGGATGCGACTAGCTCAGGGAGTCCTGTACATTGTTCGGTTTTGGTTGAGCCCGTGCAGCAGGGCAGCTGGGTGACAGTGAGGCGGCATAGTCGCGGGTCAAAACACCACTCTTCCATTCCGATCAGAACATCAAACAGGTTCTCCCCACTCAGTGAAGCACCCACTGAGAAACCTGATGAAAGTGCTCTAGTTATTGGCGATTCTATTGTACGGAACGTGAAAATAGAGACACCAGCCACCATAGTCCATTGTTTACCAGGAGCCAGAGCGCCTGACATCTTGGCAAATTTAAAAGTGCTGGCTAATGCTAAACGTAAATTCAGTAAGATTGTTATCCACGTCGGCGCTAATGATGTTCGACTTCGCCAGTCGGAGATCACTAAAAATAATGTAAAGAGGTGTGTGAACTTGCAAATACGATGTCGGACACTGTAATATGCTCTGGTCCCCTCCCTGCTTACCGAGGTGATGAGATTCATAGCAGACTGTCGTCACTTAATGGCTGGATGTCTAAGTGGTGCCCGCAAAATAACATAGGCTTTATAGACAATTGGATGAGTTTTTGGGGCAGACCTGACCTGTTGAAAAGAGATGGTGTTCATCCCTCCTGGGGTGGTGCCGCTCTTCTCTCTAGAAATATGGCACATAGTCTTAGAGTTTGTACTTGACTAACTGGAGCCCAGGTCAGGAAGCAGACAGACTAGCTAAACCGATCGTCTGCTAGCCGCCTCACGTCACAGAAGTCAGTTAACTCTCAGCACATAGAAACTTTTTCACCTAGATATCACACTATAGAGACTGTGTCTGTTCCCCGAACTAGAAAATACAGAAAACATCCAAACCAATGTAATAGTAACAATTTAATTGACGTTCAACAAATAAAAAAAAACGATATAATACAGATAAAGACTTGATAAAGCTTGGCTTATTGAATATTAGATCCCTTTCTTCAAAAGCACTTTTTGTAAATGATATGTTCACTGACCATAAACTAGATGTGCTTTGTCTGACAGAAACCTGGCTAAAACAAGATGATTACATTACTTTAAACGAGTCTACACCCCAAGATTACTGTTACAAACATGAACCGCGTCCAAAAGGTAAAGGGGGAGGTGTTGCTACAATTTATAGAAATATTTTCAGTATCTCTCAAAGGTCGGGCTTCAAGTATAATTCGTTTGAAGTAATGGTGCTCCATATAACGTTATCCAAAGAAACAAGCGTTCATGATAAATCCTCTGTGATGTTTGTACTGGCTACTGTATACAGGCCACCAGGGCACCATACAGACTTTATTAAAGAATTTTCTGATTTTCTGTCGGAGTTAGTGCTGACTGCAGATAAAGTCCTAATTGTTGGTGATTTTAACCCTCTAAGCGCCAAAGTCGCAAAATTGCGACAAGACGTCATACTTCATTAAATAGACTGTAGTTCCTAATATAGTGTAATATCTCATTTGTATTCCCTACCACTAGATGGCAGACAGGTAGTACTTCGATTCTAGACCAAAATTGTTCGAGGAAACAGCAGAGCAAGTGAGCTATCGTGTCATTGATGCGGAAGCAGTTCAGTTCATAGCGTCTGAGTAAATTGTGAGATTTGTGAGAGAAAATCGCCAAATTTCTAATAAAAACTTGTACCGTGAGAATGTGTTGCAAATGTTATTCGCCTATTCTGACTCTGAAAGGGAATATTTGCCTTTTGGAAATGACGATCGGCCGTCTAACGATCACGCATCTCCCGGTACGTCTTTGCATGCGCAATGGCGCCGCCGTAAAAGGCGAGAGTGTTCACGAATCACCATCAAGTGATCATTTCGAGCCTTTGCCCAACGGGGATGAGGGTGGCAGGGGTGGACGTGGTCTTAGTGTCCATAGGAGAGGCATCACATTGCTGATGATCAGCCAGATTGCGTCTTTTTTTCTGATCGCGCGCGCTCAAACGGCCGCCGGCAGGCAGCACAGGTGCAGTCAGTGTGGGGTAGGTCTGTGCGCTGTGCCATGCAATGAGAGGTACCATACTCTCAAGAACTATAAACTGTCACCTAGATACCTGATTGGGCAGATAGCTGGTCAACTGATCAAAAAATAGGCACATGTATTTTACTATGGCACAGTGATATAGTAATAATTTACTACTTTCTCCTGTTTTACTGTTGATTTGCTCTTTTCCTGATCATTTGGAATGAGGATAAAAAGACAAAAAAAAAAAAAACACATGCAAATAAGTTCAAACATCCATTCAATATCTGTTATTTCCTGAATATTATTGATGAACTAATCAAAAAGTAGGCTACTGTTCACATGCGTTTTACTACTATATAGTATAGTAATATAGTAATAATTTAGGACTTTCTCCTGTTTTTTGTTGGTTTCTTCTTCTGATAATTTGGAATGAGGATAAAAAGACAAAAAAAAAACAAAAAAAAAAAAACTTGCAAATAAGGTCAAATATCAATTCAATATCTACTATTTCCTGAATATTATGAAATTCAAGAGGGCCGCCCCCTGATGACATCATAATATGCAAATTAGATGAGTATATTTACACCCCACATAAACTTTAGGTCATGCCCAACATTTTTCTAATTTACAGTAGATCTCTATCTTTAAGCCCTTTCAAGCCACAAGCTTTTGAAATCTTGATGTCAAAATCCAGCATTTTTACAAAAAAAACCCTGGCGCCTAAAGGGTTAATATCCATGTTGATAATGAAAAAGATTCGTTGGGATCAGCATTTATAGACATTTTAACCCCTTAACTGTCACAGTTTTGAACATAGACATTATAGTGCACTATCCAAACTTAATTTTTCTATAATTCATGAATGAAAACATTTTCCAACGTGATTTTGATGTACCATTTCCATGGTAATGCAATGTCTGATTTTAAAATGGGTTTCAAAGGATGAATTTTGAGATTTTAAGTGTTCAACTGATATATAATTTCTTATGATTTCTAAAGCGTGATAGAGAAAAAGGCAAAAAAGAAGACTTTCTGTGACAAAGGTCAGAACTCCTGTTATGATGTAGATTTTTCAGGTGCACTCTTGTCATAAACAGAGTTGTAAAGTCCAGGGGTCAGAAAGTAAAAGTCCTGCCATATGTTTGTTCCACCCATGAACTCAGCAGCTGATTTCACCAGAGGAGGAACCAAGTCATTCCTTTCAAGTCACAAGCAAGTCTCAAGTCAAATCCCAAGTCCTCCGAGAGTTAAAGTTAATGAGATAATTAAGTTTCTAATTAAATGATGATTGTGCATTAGTGATGAACACCTGCTGTTATTGAGAATTACAGAGGATCAGATGTTGATGTTTTAATGGTTAAAATGACGCCATCATCACAGAGATCAATGCATGCTTTAGTTGGGCTCTTGACCCTTGACTTCTGTGTCAGATCTCTCACTGTAGCAGTGCATGTGCTGTTATAAAGCAGAGAGATCAGTGCTCTACAGTGAGCAGCTAATAGCTGTTTTCATTTGATGAGAAAGTCATCAGGCGCTGACCTGTTTACCTCCAAAATAACTCTTTTTCTTTTATTTATATGTTCAGGTTTTCAATAATCAACCCTGTGAAACTACAGCATGAAATGAAAGTGTTGCTCTAATAGTTATATTGAATAAATTTTAAATTTCTGTAATGCACATAAATATTAAAACTCCAGAGCTCTTTATACACACAGAGACATCAAGAGCCAGCATATGAATCTCAACAATGGTGACAATCAACAAAATGCTCCATGCTGCAATGCATACTGGGTAACACCATAGTAAAAACTCCCATCATGCACTGCAGCATGAATAATTATTGTCACCATTGTTGAGGATCCTATGATAAGTGTTCACGTCTAGAAGCCTGAGTGACACAGTTTTTCTTTTTTCCAATATTTAAGCATTAAGGTGACAATTTGTTTATAAACAGCTGGATATTACCAAAGAGAGATATCTTTGTGACGAATGAGGCACTTATGCAGCGCTTTATTATGTATTGAAACACACCAAAAGCGCTTTACAATCATGTGGGGGGGCTCTCTTCAACCACACATCAGCTACAGGTGGGGTGATGTTCATTCAAGTGAATGAAAGCAGAAAGTGTAAACGCATCTGCTTCAAGCTTTTTATTCAGCAATGTACAAATATTTGTTGTGAAACAATATTGCAATTGCTTAAAAGCAAACCACTTTCAGTTAATAAAATGATCAAGAGCCCAACTAAAGCAAGCACTGATCTCCATGATGGTGGAATCTTTTTAACCAATAAAACATCAACATCTGATCCTCTGTAATTCTCAATAACAGCAGGGTGTTCTTCACTAATGCACAATCATCATTTAATTAGTCTCTTAATTATCTCATTAACTTTAACTCTTTGAGGACTTGGGATTTGACCTGAGACTTGCTTGTGACTTGAAAGGAATGACTTGGTTCCTCTGGTGAAATCAGCTGCTGAGTTCATGGGTGGAACAAAAATATGGCAGGAGTTTTACTTTCTGACCCCTGGACTTTACAACTCTGGTCATAAATTAATCTATTACTTTTCCTACATAATTTTTTTACAAAAAAAGTGGTAAAATACCTATTTAGGAGTCTTAGACCTTTCCAACGATATACAGTTTGTCATGATTAGATTAGGATTTAATTGTAAAATAGTGAAGTAAACGTAGGCGTCCCACAGGGTGGACGGTGACAGTTAAGAGGTTAAACTCTATTGGTGTTAAACAACATGTGTCAGGACATACTCATTGTCGAAATCCTACTCTAGATTTAATACTGTCACATGGAATTGATGTTAGTGGGGTTGAAATTTTGCAGCAGAGCAATGATATCTCAGATCATTATCTAGTATCCTGTATATTCCATACAGCTAAAGCTGTAAAGCCAACTTCTTGTTACAAATATGGTAGAACCATTACCTCCACCACAAAAGACTGCTTTATAAATAATCTTCCTGACTTATCTCAGTTCCTCAGTTTATCCAATAGCTATGAACAACTTGATGATGTAACAGGAACTATGGACTCTCTCTTTTCTAGCACTTTAGATGCGGTTGCTCCTTTACGCTTAAGGAAGATTAAGGATAAGAGTCCAACACCGTGGTATAATGAGCACACTCGCGCCCTAAAGAGAGCAGCCCGGAAAATGGAGCGCAGCTGGAGGAAAACTAAATTAGAGGTATTTCGTTTAGCTTGGCGGGAAAGTACCCTATCCTACAGAAAAGCATTAAAAACTGCTAGATCTGATTACTTTTCGTCTCTTCTAGAAGTAAACAAACATAACCCTCGGTATTTATTCAATACAGTGACTAAATTAACGAAAAATAAAGCATCAACAGGTGTTGGCATTTCCCAAGAGCATAGCAGTAATGACTTTATGAACTATTTTACTTCCAAGATCGATACTATCAGAGATAAAATTGTATCCTTGCAGCCGTCAGCTACAGTATTGCATCAGATAGCACACTATAGATCCCCTGAGGAACAATTCCGTTCATTCTCTACTGTAGGAGAGGAAGAATTGTATAAACTTGTTAAATCATCTAAACCAACAACATGTATGTTAGACCCGATTCCATCGAAACTACTAAAAGAGCTGCTTCCAGAAGTCATAGATCCTCTTTTGGCTATTATTAATTCATCATTGTCATTAGGATATGTCCCCAAAACCTTCAAATTGGCTGTTATTAAGCCTCTCATTAAAAAAACCACAACTTGACCCCAAAGACCTAGTTAATTATAGACCGATCTCAAATCTCCCTTTTCTGTCAAAGATACTAGAAAAGGTAGTATCCTCACAGTTATATTCCTTCCTAGAGAAAAATTATATCTGTGAGGAATTCCAGTCAGGATTTAGATCATATCATAGTACTGAGACTGCTCTCATTAGAGTTACAAATGACCTGCTTCTATCATCTGATCGTGGTTGTATCTCTTTATTAGTTCTACTGGATCTTAGCGCTGCGTTCGACACTATCGACCACAACATTCGTTTGAATAGACTACAAAACTTTGTTGGCATTAGTGGAAGTGCCTTAGCATGGTTCAAATCATACTTATCTGACCGCCATCAGTTCGTAGCGGTGAATGAAGAGGTATCATATCGATCACAAGTACAGTATGGAGTACCTCAAGGCTCAGTACTAGGGCTGTTACTTTTCACGCTTTACATGTTACCCTTGGGAGATATTATCACGAGACATGGTGTTAGCTTTCACTGTTATGCTGATGATACTCAGCTCTATACTTTTTTGCGGCCCGGTGAAACATACCAAATTGAGAAACTAACGGAATGCATAGTCGATATAAAAAACTGGATGACGAGTAATTTTTTACTGCTAAATTCTGAAAAAACAGAGGTGTTAGTTATCGGACCTAAAAACCCCACATGTAACAACCTAGAACATTATCTAACACTTGATGGCTGCTCTGTAAATTCTTCTTCATCAGTCAGGAACCTAGGTGTGCTGTTCGATAGCAATCTTTCATTTGAAAGCCATGTTTCTAGCATCTTTAAAACTGCGTTTTTTCATCTCAAAAACATATCTAAATTACGACCTATGCTCTCAACGTCAAATGCAGAAATGTTAGTTCATGCGTTTATGACCTCAAGGCTAGACTATTGTAATGCTTTATTGGGTGGTTGTTCAGCACGCTTGATCAGCAAACTACACAGCAAAATCCCCAGTGTTAATTTAACACTCTGAGTGTTGACTCACTGGACTCATATAAATACTGAAGCAGTGTTAAAAAAGTAACTCTGAAGCAGTGTTAAAGTGAATGAGATAATTAGGTGATTAATTGAGTGGTGATTGACCATTATTGAAGACACCTGATGTTAATGAGCAGAATCACCAAAGGAGAAAATCTAAATTTGTATTTCACCATTATAGTGGTCTGTGTTTGCATTAGTTGGGATCTTGACCCTTGACTTTATAATTTTAAATTTTGTTTGGCTGCTGTATCTGAGTTATAACAGCCAGACAAGCCAAGAGCAAAAGTCATCAAGTGGTGGTAGTTATGTTTTAACATAATCATCGTTTGACTTGAGTCATATAGCTTATTTAGAGTCTGATCTCCGAGTTATATTGTCTTTATTGGTTGCAACAGCTCTCTGATTCCACAGCGAAAGCTACTGCATTTTCTATACATTTTGTAGTGGTTTCTTGCAAGCTGTTCTGATTTAAAAAAAAAAGTCTTTGTTTTAGGCAAACACAGACATCAAGAATCAGCCTATGAATCTCAACTACGGTGTAGTAAGAATAAAAAGTTACAAAGACAATTCAGCTCATAATTTATTCATGCCGCAATGCATGATGGGAGCCATTGATGACTTTTTATTGGCTACAACATGCTTTTTTGATGGTCACCATTGTTGTGATTCTCACGCTGATTCTTAATGTTTGTGTGTCTAAACTGAAGTTTTTTTTTGTAATTTATTTTATGTAGGAGTAACTTCTGAAAACATCTCTGTGATTATGCCAAAAACGCCAGCGGTTGTATTTTTCACCTTGTTTACCTAATCACTAAAGAAAACCTAACTCACGTATTCAGGTCACTACATGATGACTAGTTCAAAACATAATCAACACCACATGATCATTTTTCCTCTGGTTTGTCTGGCTGTTATAATTCAACTATAACAAACAAAACCTGATGTTTAAAATTTAAGGGTCAAGATCCCAACTAATGCAAACACAGACCACTATAATGGTGACATACAAATTTTGATTTTCTTCTTTGGTGAGTCTGCTTGTTAACATCAGGTGTCTTCAATAATGGTCAATCATCACTCAGTTAATCACCTAATTATCTCATTCACTTTAACACTGCTTCAGAGTTACTTTTTTAACACTGCTTCAGTGTTTATATGAGTCCAGTGAGTCAACACTCAGAGTGTTAAATTAACACTGGGGATTTTGCTGTGTACAGTTAATCCAAAATGCAGCAGCTAGAGTCCTTACTAGAACCAGGAAATATGATCATATTAGCCCGGTTCTGTCAACACTGCACTGGCTCCCTATCAAACATCGGATAGATTTTAAAATCTTGTTAATTACTTATAAAGCCCTGAATGGTTTAGCTCCTCAATACTTGAGCGAGCTCTTATCGCATTATAGTCCTCCACGTCCGCTGCGTTCTCAAAACTCTGGCCGTTTGATAATACCTAGAATATCAAAATCGACTGCGGGCGGCATATCCTTTTCCTATTTAGCACCCAAACTCTGGAACAATCTACCTAATACTGTTCGGGAGGCAGACACACTCTGTCAGTTTAAATCTAGATTAAAGACCCATCTCTTTACCCTGGCATACACATAACACACTAATGCGCTTCTATTATTCAAATCCGTTAAATGATTGTTAGGCTGCATTAATTAGATCAACCGGAACCGGGAACACTTCCCACAACACACGGTGTACTCGTTACATCGTAAGTAGAATGGCATCTACGCTAATATTTGTCTGTTTCTTTCCTATGATCAGATGGTGGATCAGCACCAAGAGATGATGTCTGCAGGCCTGATCGTCAGCGGAGACCAGGACACCCAGATGACCCCCAGAGACCTCGATTAAAATACACTAAAAATATAATAAAATACCTAACTACATAATACTACTATTGTTAGAACCTGAAACTTTTGAACTTTTTTTTTTGTTTCTCCATTCTGTCACAGAGGGAGTTTTGGTTCCTTGCCGCTGTCGCCTCTGGCTTGCTCAGTTGGGGACACCTAATTTCTAGCGATTATCGCCGATTTGATTGCTCATATACTATTTAAACTAAACTGAGCTAGACAATGACATCTCTGAATTCAATAATGAAATGCCTTTAATTGAAAATTAAATGTTTAATCTTATTATATATTACTGACACTCTGTCCTCCAATTTGATACTGTTAAGTGCTTTGACACAATCTGTATTGGTAAAAGCACTATATAAATAAAGGTGACTTGACTTGACATCATCATCAGACCTGAATCTCTGAGTTGGATTTACCGTATCAATTTCTGCCATCCTGTGATTGCACAGCGTAATATCTGGAATTTTCAGCATAAACAGATTTTTCAGAGCTCTCCTGATCAAATATTAAAAAAGAGTTATCATCTAGGCACACAGACATCAAGTATCGGTGTGAGAACCTCAACAATGGTGACCATCAAATGTTGCAGTGCATTCTGGGTGCCACCAATCAAAACTCATCAATAGCTCCCATCATGCATTGCATATTTTTAGTGGTTTGTTTTGTGAAGTTCAGAGTTGATCTGTTTATCTGAATATGTTGTTTATCACCGTTGTTGAGATTCATACTCTGATTCTTTATGTCAGAATGTGCCTAAAAAAATAAGCTATTTTTAAAAACACTTTGGATTATACTGAAAATTTCAGACTTTATACTGTAGAATTACAGGACTGCTGTAATCAAAGTAAATCTAATTCAGAGATTAAGCTCTAAAAGAGTTCAGAGATTCAGGTCAAATGATGATGACAACACATAATCAACACCACCAACCCACCTTCTCATTTGGCTTGTCTAACTCTTGTTTAACTCTGTAACAGCAGCCAAACAAAATATAATGTTAAGGAGTCAAGGGTCAAGAGCCCAACTAAAGCAAACATTGACCACCGTGACGGTGACCCAATGGTAAAACATGATTTTCTCCTTCAGTGATTCTGTGTTAACATCAGGTGTCTTCAATAATTCAGTTTTGGGGGCCTGGAAACACAAGCTTTTTAACACGATGCCTGTATCATCTCCATATAAACAACAAAAACATGAATTTGTGAAAAAGGTGACGTCATGTGCATACATATTACATTTTTGTGCAGTGTTTCTTGATCGCCAACTACTGGCCTGACATGCATAACATAGTATCATTAGCATAGTGTTTTTTGTCCAATGAAACAAATATTTTTGTTTGAATTTTACTTAATTTTTTCATGCTATTTTACTCATTTTGAATGGTTAATTGTTACCATTTCATTTGATTAATTCTAATTAATTTTAATGTGTTGAATTTAATTAATAATATTGCATGTAATATTTTGAAACAAATATATTTTTTAGAGTGTATACTAACCATAGTTTAACCATGGAATTTGTAGGTTATTGTACTTTAAAAACAATAACAACAACAACAAAAATTCCAAAGCATCGTTATGGTAATTTTCTCTGACGTCACACCCGACATACAGAGACTTACTGTATTTTTTAAAATTGCTGTATACTACTGTAACGGTCATTTGGCGCCATTATACTGAGGTAGTTTTATTTTCCTCTTTTCTTACATTTAGATTGACACAATTTGCCCTGCACCGTGTCTACAACGCCTCAGCAGCTTGGGACTGACTATACTGGACATATTACATCGCTTCTAATGATTGAAAATCCGTTTGTACTTCGTTTCAGAAACAGCACGAGCGCTTGGAGTACATCTGTACGTCAGAAATATACCGGGGCATCAGTTTACTGTCTGCATTCACTGTAGATAATATATATATATATATAATGGGTTCTATATTTTTTTTTATCGAGTCGCGCCTCCCGGGGATGAACCCACGAGAGTGGGAGAGCTCCGGTGAACATATACACTGTGTGCTGATATTGAGAATAAGACCAGCAAGCAAGGTAAAACTATATGTATGTTTGTGTCAGATTTTTGCACAGCAGTTTACCTAACATTAGTAACATTTACTCCACAACATGGCGGTACAAACTTTACTATGGTAAACTGCGCTGTTGTTTCAAATGACTTTTGTCAACTTATTGAATTAGTTACCGAATTAAAATTGTGTTTAACGAGCAATGCTTATCTTATATTAACATTAGATTAACTAATGTGAAATTTAGTTCAGGTGTTAGTAGTTAATGTTGGCCAGTGAGAAAATAAAAGCGTATGTTAGCTCGGTTAAACTAGTTTTATGGCTAGCTGCCTTTCTACTTTTAGAATTAGTTTGTTATAGTTTTTAATGGAATTTAAGATTTACTGCATTTTTTTGTATTTGTGTTTTAAAGGCAACTGCAATGAAGCTCCAAGGAAGACATGAGCAGGCCAGCCAACCTGAGACTGATAATTCATGGTAAGAGAACAACTATGGTTTTAAGAGGTTTGTGTATTCTATATGAGGTTTGCCATTTAAAAGTGTGTTATTTCTTCTACTTGTTTTTCAGAGAAGACATTTCTGTCAAAGTGGAGGGTGAGCAAAGATGGTGGCCGCGTTTTGGAGCAGCACCTGGGTTTTGCAGACACTGGGTTTTTCTTTTTTCCCCATTATGTTTCTGTTGCCTAAAGATTCTTTGTGAGGATGAATCCAGAGGACACAACACAATACCAGAGTTGTAAAGTCCAGGGGTCAGAAAGTAAAAGTCCTGCCATATGTTTGTTCCACCCATGAACTCAGCAGCTGATTTCACCAGAGGAGGAACCAAGTCATTCATTTCAAGTCACAAGCAAGTCTCAAGTCAAATCCCAAGTCCTCAAAGAGTTAAAGTTAATGAGATAATTAAGTTTCTAATTAAATGATGATTGTGCATTAGTGATGAACACCTGCTGTTATTGAGAATTACAGAGGATCAGATGTTGATGTTTTATTGGTTAAAATGATGCCACCATCACAGAGATCAGTGCTTGCTTTAGTTGGGCTCTTGACCAGTTTAATAACTGAAGGTGGTTTGCTTTTAAGCAATTGCAATATTGTTCCACAGCAAGTATTTGTACATTGCTGAATTAAAAGTTTGAAGCAGATGCGTTTACACTTTCTGCTTTTATTCGCTTGAATGAACATCACTCCACCTGTAGCTGATGTGTGGTTGAGGAGAGACCTCCACATGATTGTAAAGCGCTTTTGGTGTGTTTCAATACATAGTGAAGCGCTGCATAAGTGCCTCATTCGTCACAAAGATATCTCTCTTTGGTAATATCCAGCGGTTTATAAATAAATTGTCACCTTAATGCTTAAATATTGGAAAAAAGAAAAACTGTCGTTCAGGTTTCTAGACGTGAACACTTATCATAGGATCCTCAACAATGGTGACAATAATTATTCATGCTGCAGTGCATGATGGGAGTTTTTACTATGGTGTTACCCAGTATGCATTGCAGCATGAAGCATTTTGTTGATTGTCACCATTGTTGAGATTCATATGCTGGCTCTTGATGTCTCTGTGTGTATGAATAGCTCTGGAGTTTTAATATTTATGTGCATTACAGAAATTTAAAATTTATTCAATATAACTATAACAGGGTTGATTATTGAAAACCTGAACATATAAATAAAAGAAAAAGAGTTATTTTGGAGGTAAACAGGTCAGCGCCTGATGACTATCTCATCATATGAAAACAGCTATTAGCAGCTCACTGTATAGCACTGATCTCTCTGCTTTATAACAGCACATGCACTGCTGCAGCGAGAGATCTGACACAGAAATCAAGGGTCAGGAGCCCAACTAAAGCATGCATTGATCTCTGTGATGGTGGCATCATTTTAACCATTAAAACATCAACATCAGATCCTCTGTAATTCTCAATAACAGCAGATGTTCATCACTAATGCACAATCATCATTTAATTAGTCACTTAATTATCTCATTAACTTTAACTCTTTGAGGACTTGGGATTTGACTTGAGACTTGCTTGTGACTTGAAAGGAATGTCTTGGTTCCTCCTCTGGTGAAATCAGCTGCTGAGTTCATGGGTGGAATAAACATATGGCAGGACTTTTACTTTCTGACCCCTGGACTTTACAACTCTGCACAATACACTGCAAAACATCCTAAGTCTGGATAAATGATGAAGATGCACTGTTCCAGCATTGGAAGACTGTATTTTTAAGTATTATACATGCAATGTTTTCAATAAAGAATTTTATATTTTGTAATTATTGTGTCTGTTTTAATTGAATGCAAGTAGTACCTATGTAGAGTAAAAATAAAATGAATTCTATATAAAAATTATAAAATCTAATGAAATCTATATTAAAATGAATGAATTACAGTAGTATACTGATAAATCAAATACAGTTTGCTACTGTAAATCTTAATTACAGTAACTTACTGGAAACAATGTTGCCAGTAAGTTACTGTAAAAACCCTTTGAAATGTCTAGCACTGTAAAAGGTGGTACTAAAGTCTGATTTTGTGGTGGATATGTTCAAATTCAATCATCTTAATTCAAGTGATGAAGGATTTTGAAAGTCTGACAGTAATCAGTGTTGAGCACTACTGTAAGGTTAACCCTGTGTAATGATTAACATTTGAAAACATTCATTAAAAATTTAGAAAAGTAAATCATGTATATATATATGTAACCAAGCGAAAAGTCACTGTCAATAAAGAGACAGATTACATGACCAGAGTTGTGCAATGCATAAATCATGTGTTTTAGTACTTTTGTCATGCACTGATGTGAGTGACACTGGCCCTTTAAGAAATGTGAATCTGAAGTGCCACGAGAGTTATGTAAACCCGAGAGATTCACCGCGCGGGTTTTGGCTAGTGCTCACGCGGTTGTGAAGTATTGCTGATTAAATCAGTAACACTCGCGAAATATTGCGAAATATCCACCGTTAGTGAGTTGCGACCTCTTTCTCAGTGCTTTCGTGATTGGATGGCTGGGTATTGGTGGTGATTTCAGTCGAGACACATTTCTGTGAATTCCCTCGAAGCGTAAGTGATGAGATATCATCAATATCAGAGTGATTATGAAGGGTAATTTTGTGTATAATTGGATGTGTATTAGTGTCATTGATATGTGATTTAATTTTGTTGATTCAAGAGGGGAGAAAAGTGCTCCGTAGGCCCTCTGTGTGTTTCTGGAGTGAGCGTGACGCATCAGAAGGGAAATTGAGGTCATCATTCGCTGCGAAATTTGTTAATGCTGTGTAGAGTGATGATGAACCGTAAATTTGCATTGTTTAATTTCAATTGTGCAGTTAACCAATGTTTATTCACTTACTGACAAAGTTGTGAAAGATATTGATTTATACTGAATGTGATTTTCTGGTTTTGTTTCGTGTGTTTGTCACTTAATCTGAGCAGTTTATTTGGTTTTCTGTGTTTACAAATACTATAATTGTGTGAATTTGTTTTCCAGAATGTGTGGCTGCTACCGTTGTCTATGTTGGCTAATGTTGTTACTGAGAACAAACAAAGAGTGACACAGTTGATTGTAAAAAGAAACAAGCTTTAAGTTTATATACCATCTTTATCTCTTCTACTTTCATCCTTATTTTGCATAGTTAATGCTGCACTGCTTTCAGTGCAGTCTGGGAATAAAAAAACCCCGTTAATATTTTATCCTGTGTCCGGTGTCATCAGTGAAACGCATCTCGCCGGGCCACATATATATATATATATATATATATAAACTGACCGGGTGTTACACACAGCAAAGGGGACTTTTAGCATCTGTACAAATTTTCCAACACACCCTTACTCATGACTGCACTGGGTAGGACATGTTAGCAAAACAGTTTTGATCATGTGCTTCTCTGTGATGTTGTGCAGGTCAAATAGAAGCATCAACAGAAATTATTTCAGATGACCTGAATTATAACTTTTGGAGGAAAAGCTGAAATATATTATAACATTTTTCATATATTACACACTCACTTTGTATGGAGTGGATAATTTGTGTCCATGGATACAGGAAAAATAAATAATAATAATAATAATAAAGCTTTTCTCTGTTCTTATCACACCTGCAAGTTATTAAAGGGCATATTGTATTGACTGAAAGTATTTAAATGCAAGAGCAAAAGAAAACAACAAGGCAGCATGTTGATTGATCTTTAGAGCATCACAACAACAAAACAAAACAAACCAAAAAAAATACCTCCAGTAGTCATGAGTAAACTTTGAGACAAAATCAGATTAAAGTCTTTGAATGTGACAATAATGACAAATGATTTCAAAAAACAAAAAAGCAAATTCATGCTCTCAATAAATTAAATGACCTGATTGTTGACAGTTTATGTCAATATTTCAATCTGTCCTGAACAAGATATAAAATAAAATTAATGAAATTATATCATTCAAATTGCAGACTTTTTCCTCTGCACACACTATGAATCTTTCTCTCAGTCTTTCATGATAATAATTTTTCATGATAACTTTATCTCATCAGTATGAAAACTAGATTCATTCATTCTCTGTGCACTGCTGTTAATGCTATTGATGTCTTCTTTATAATCTCTGTGTAACTATTTTGTGTGAACAAATCTAAAACAAATATCATCAGTATATTAAAAGAGATGTAAACAAGTCGTTTTAACAGCTCTAAACAGAGTACAAATGATGATTCTCAAACTTCAAGTGTCTCATCATAAAGGTGTGTTTAAGAGCTGCTACTAAAGAGTCTTAACTGTACGAGTCAAAAGCTGATGCATGTGTCTCTATATGTGGAATGGAAACCTGAGTATATTCTAGAAGAGTCACGCTTTTATTTCCTGTTTTCATCATTACCTCGCATAAACTGAGATGACAAACTATTTTAAACACTTGAAAGAAGCAACATGAGCAGCAGCGGAAATGTTAAAGTGTTTCATGTTTCTCACACTGAACTGAACTCCTCTGATCAATAAAACAGTGTTTAACATTAAATTCTGAATTCTAATTACATTTTTGTGTAATTGTGAATTGTGAATGTAAGCAAATGTAAAAAACAAACAAACAAACAAACAAACAACAAAAAAAAAAGGGTCTGTCTTTAAAATACTCTTGGTAAGGTGATGATCTGTGATCTGTTATAAGTGAGTTAGTTGAGTCTCATGCGTTGACTGACTGCGGCGTAATCAGAGTGAATCTCATTCTTACTGAATCTGACTGTAGCGTCACTGAGAGACTCTTCATGCTTCTGGAAACTGACAGCAGCGTACAGGAGATCATCAGAGGGGATTGTGGGTAACTGTGCAGTAGACTGAACTGGACTATGTGCGTGAACATCACCTCGTCTCTTGTGTCTTAATTTCCACACAGTCAGAGTGAATCCACCGATCAGCAGCAGAAACACACACACACTAATAATGATGATCATAGAGAAATCTGAGAATAAAACACAAACACACAGTCCAGAGATGAATGACATAATAGCTACACAATTATTACAATTTATGATGTTCTTACTCTTTTCTATTCCAACATAAAACTCTGTTTTAACATTTATGGGTTATAAGAATAATTTTATAGAATAATTGCAAATTAAAACATTTTATATGCATTAAATATTTATAGAACTCAGTTTGTAATGTTTAATGAGCTGTGATCTCTGTCATAAAGGGACGAGTTATAGATTCTGCTTCATGTCTCACTACTGGAGGCACTTTTTAACACACAATTTTGAATATAATATATCTATCAAAATGAAATCATCTGAATGGACTCACTGATGAGGTTGAGCTGTATTTTCGTGGTCAGGGAGATGAAAGTCAAATATGTGTCTCTGGTTTCTGCTCCACACCAGTAAACTCCAGCATCTCTCACGCTCACATTACTGATGCTCACTGTAAAAACTCTCTCTTCATTTCTCTCAGATGAACCACTCATTTGTGTCACTTTAGATGAGCTGATGTTCTGACAGATGTGATTATCATCCTCTTTACAGAAATGAACTTTATGTTCCTCTGGGATCTGACAGCTGATGTTGACTTCTTCACCAAGATACACAGATTCAATTACCATCTTTGGATGCTTTGAATCTATACACCAAAAGGAATCATGCAAAAATCAGAACAAATATTTTATAAAACAAGATGCAGTATTTGCAGTTCCTCACCGTGTTTGATGCTCAGCTGAAGTTGAGTGAAGCTCTCAGTATAGTCAGATACTTTCACTCCACACCTGTATGTTCCTGCATCTGCAGCTTTCAGCTCTCTAAAAAACACCATCAAGACTCCTGCTCTGGTGTCGTCATATAAAGAAACATCTCCATTCTCCATCCATTCATTCTGAACTCCTGGATTCTTCCTCTCTGAACATCCAGCTGACTCTTTACAGATGTATTTTGACTTGGTTTTGTATTGAGGATGTTCACACTTGATCATCAGACCACTTCCTGAGTAGCCACTCACTTTATACACATTACATTTATCTGTCAAACATACACATCACATCTAATCATAATCAAATCTGCCATAAACACAGACTGTAAAAACCTTGATTTGATTTAGTTTTACTCACTAATAATATGCAGATGAACAGTATTAATAATAAAGTAAGTGTACGGGTGTCTGTTGATCCAAACTCCACATAAATAAACTCCTCCATCATCTGGTGTAACAGCAGTAATCCTCACACTGAAGAGGTCCCATCTGTTATCATAAATGCTGAATCTTTCTTTCTGATATTTGTCAGTAGTGGAGATCACCTCATCAATGATGTAATTTTTGGTTTTGAATATTATTTTTCTAAAATATCTTTGATCCTTTGAATATTCACAGTTGAAAGCAGAAGTTTCTCCACTATTTACTCGTACTGTCTTTGAATGTTCACAGATTCATGTTGTGGAGCATCAAAGTTTAATTTGTGATCTGAGAAAACTACATAAAAATATGAATCAAAACATTGAAAAACTGATCAGATTGATAGTTTGTACTATTCACCCATAATATGCAGGTGAACAGTATTAATAATGGAGTAACTGTACGAGTGTCTGTTGATCCAAACTCCACACAAATAAACTCCTCCATCATCTGGTGTTACAGCTATAGGCGTAAATCGCGGGGGGGACAGGACCCCCCCTATCTGAGGGTTGTCCCCCCTAAAAATATCATTACAAGCAACTCTGTGTAATGAAAATAATATAATGGACATATACTTAAAATAACTGTGTGAGTAGTAAAACAAAATAAACGCAAACAAAAAAAAAAAAAAAACATTTTAAGTTCAGAAATGTTTTGATTCCCCCCTCCCTTGCCTCACAGTGGTTTGGTCCACGGCCTGCTTTCCTCTTTTACTGATACACACACATACACACACACACACACACACACACACACACACACACACGAGTCCGGTCACTCCGGTGGGAGAGAGCAAGTTACTCAGTAACAGTTAGTTATGTGTAAGTAACTTAGGCTGTCAAGGCTGTTTTATTCTCTAAACATGGGGTGAAATGATTATTTCTCTTTAATACAGATGATGCTGGATCATTAATAAATTAGTCATGACAAAAAAATATGATATCTGTTTTTTCTATGAGCGATTATAAGGTTAACAAGCTTAATATCGTAGCTTGTCACCCACTACAACTAACACGGCAATAAGCCTGTGTGTGAACTGATATTTGGCTAATATTGTAGACCTACCGATGTGTTGGGTTTTGCTCAATATGATGTTAAGTGGCAGATCAGTGGGCTTAATGCAGTTGAATATCTAAAGAGACATACTCGGTTTCAGACGAAACCTAAAATACTATGGAGGATACAAAATAATAATTATAATTATACCCATATATGAACCATATGAACCGAACTCATATTTAAACACAGTCCATGCATGCTGTGTACACATTACAAGTACAATTTTGGTTGTATTATTTGTGTCCCCTTCAAAAATTGCTCTTGAGAAATTTTATGTTTATTGTCCCCCCCTACTCTTAGATGAAATTTACACCCCTGGTTACAGCAGTAATCCTCACACTGAAGAGGTTTTTCTGTTTGTCATCAGAAATACTGAATCTTCTGTAGCCCAGTCAACACGTGAGATCACGCGATGATCACAGTGATATCACACCATTCTCATACGGTGATCCTCACAGTGTGAGTAATATTGAGCTCATTGTGAATTCAAAATGTTGAGCAGGTTGAGAGGAGGCAGTTCAAATATCAGTCGCCGGGGACATTCTACTTCCTGTTTCTCAACACTATCACAGAGATATCACAGTGCTCTCACATGATGAGCTCATGAGTGCATGCCCAGCTAACAGATTTCTGTTATAAGAACCTTCTCCAAACATACAACTGACTTCCAGCCACAGCCTTCGATGAAATCAACTGAAATAAACAAATCACCAGCTTCACTCATTATTAACCAGACTGACTTATTTTCTGTCAGACATCTTCAAAAGCGCTTATTGGGAATTAAGAGAGATTTAGATGATGATGTTTTATTGTTTTGTTTGATGTTACCATCATAGTGATTAGTGTTTGCTTTAGTTGGGCTCTTGACCCTTGACTTTCTAACATTATATTTTTTTGGGCTGCTGTAACTGTGTTTGTAAAGCACATATGTTATGGCAAGGAAACCCAAAAAGAGACTGCAACCAGGTGGTTTGTTATTGATTATAACAACACAGTCATCACCTAGATTCAATATGCAGTCTTGGTCTTGGGAAGTCGTGGCCTAATGGTTAGAGAGTCGGACTCGTACTCGTAATCCAAAGGTTACGAGTTTGAGTCTTGGGCCGGCAGGGATTGTAGGTGGGGGGAGTGAATATACAGCACTCTCTCCACCCTCAATGCTACGAATGAGGTGCCCTTGAGCAAGGCACCGAACCCCCAACTGCTTCCTGGGCACCACAGCATAAATGGCTGCCCATTGTTCTGGGCGGGTATACACTTTGGATGGGTTAATTGCAGAGCACAAATTCCGAGTATAGGTCACATCACTTTCATAATAATTTATGAGGAGCGACAACAGCATAAAACAGAAACATTATTAACTACTCTGATTCTTGATGTTTCTCTTTGTGTTTAAATGACAGTGTATGAATCTCAACAATGGTGACAATCAAAAGCTTCATGCTGCAATGCATTCTGGGTACCTAGTCTCTGTGCAGTGAGTGCACTTTGACCTCACATTAGTATGAGCACACAGTGAGGGCGCTGTGAGGTTACACTTTTAGCTCACTGTTACCTCACATTGTGACCTCATCACGAGTATCCTGGGAGATCATGGTGACATCACTGTGAGATCAAATTGTTGACTGGGAGGTCTTCCATCTACTGTAGATCGTCTCAATGGAGTCTTTTTTTTTTCTTTGAATATGATCTTGGGATTATTAATATCATTCTGTGAATATTCACAGCTGAAATTGCCGGTTTCTGCAACATTCACCATCACTCTCTTTGACCCTTTACAACATGAATATGTCATTTACATAAAGAAATATATTTCATATATATATAAAAGCTTTCAAATGGTTAGTAGTTTTTTTAGTAGTAGTTTAAGACTTTGATCTTAAAACTGACTGTCTTTCACATTCAAAGTCATATCAATGTACCACTGGCCATGATAACTAATCCGGTATCCTCCAGCTGAAGATCATGAGTTTTCCCACATCGTTTCGAAACAGTGAGAATCTTCCTTCATTAATCCATTTATCAAGTTTCTTATTTATTATTGTTCTCCACTCAGGTAACTTATACATATATTTAGCAGAATCAGTGAACCAAATGTAACCGGGTTGTATTAGGGTGTGTGACACGCAAAGAGTGTACTTCCCCTTTAAGAGAGCGGCTGCTAATGATGACACGCTAAGGGTGCAAAGTGCCTGAGAGACAAAGACGCTATGTATCATCCTAGGTTAAATCCATTATTTATGTGAGTACATATGATGATATTCATCTAATCTGCTGTGATACGACGTGTTTGTTTCATCCCGTGTATGTACAATGTGTATTTTTTTGGTTAGGGATTGGGATGAACGGAGATTTTTTGACCTTGCACGTGACTAGTGTTACGGATTCTCAGTAAAACAGAATTCGGTAAGTCTTAAATGTGATGTCTATGTGCATAACGTAGTTGAATTGCGTGCTTAATGCCATTTGTACATTATATTTGATTTCCATGTAGCATTGTTTTAATTCATTTGATGAAAATGCTGACAGTCGTTCTGTTTATGTGTAGTGCGACTGCTGTGTTTGGGTGATCCTAAAGAATATTGTTTCACCCTAAAAGTGTGCCCTAACATTAGAAATAATTGTACATTCGGAAGAATTGACACTTTATTTGAGTTTTTCTGTATTTACTTATTGATTATTCTTGTGAAACCTCCGTTTGGAGTTTAAGCACAGTTATAGTGACCCCTTGTGGTGAATCGGAGTATTATCTTTGATGTAAATTGAGTGATATTGAATTATCACCTGTTATTTGTTGAACCATTGATTTAAAAATCGCCTAAGATCACAACCAAGAAGATCTAAAACCTGATTCTGCGTCAATAGATTTATTTTGTTAACTGGCAATGCAAAGTTTCCCAGAATCAACAGGTACGCTTCCTCCAGAATATCCAGTGACGCTAAAGCATCTCACTGCATCTGTAATCAGATTGATACTGTGATCAGAAAGCTGATGAACAGAAAACAGCATCATTACTGCAGTGATGAAAGAGAAAAGCTCTGACCTGAGATCAGGTAGAAAGTGAAGAAGATGAGGAGGATCTTCATTGTGACTTGAGTTCAGTCTTCTTTATGCTGAATGATCTCTGTGTGAATCTCTCTGTCTCTACATCTGTCTGCTTTAGTTACTTCCTCTTTATTCAGCTCTTTATCAGTAATGAGCAGCTTTACTGGCTCCTCCCACCATCACCACTGACTGAATATCACATTAATCACACTGAAAGAGCGCCACCTACTGGATATGAAGGGGTATGTAAGACAGCTCTGAACTGGACAGTAAGGCCAAATAGATTTGAGTATCAGGGTGTGTAAGTAAAAACATTTTAAAAGAATGTTAAAAACAGACATAATATTGAGTCACTCAGTGCATAAATTAATCTAGATGGCTTTTTACTGCAAAATCACCTGGATGAGATCTTGGAATGTACATACAGTACACTAAGGTGACCATATTTTAGTTTTCCAAAAAGAGGACAGTAGGGGGCGGGGTTCGTGGGTGGGTCTTCGCCTAACGTACACGTAGCAAGGTTTTTGTTTGTTTGTTTGTTTGCTTATTTTGTCTTTATAATAAATAAAAAGAAAACAGATATAATAGAAAAAGAATAGGGAATGCAAGTGTTAGAGGGTCATTTTTAAATAAAAATAAAACAAATCAATAGAACAGAAAAAGAATAGATAATGCTAGTGTTAGAAGGTCATTATTTATAATAAATAAAACGAAAATAAGTAGACGGAATTGAGAACGAATAGAAAATGCTAGTGTTAGAGGCTCTTTTTTCTTTATAAATAAAACAAGTAGTTACAATAGAAATAGAATAGAGAGTGCAAATGTTAGAGGGTCAAGTTTTTTAAATGAAAAAAAGCAGATCAAATTAGAATTAGCATTAGAATAGAGAGTACTAGAGTTATATGGTCAAATGAAGATGACATAGTATTTTCAAGAAACGGCTTAAAACACATCTAAGGACTCAGCTGCTTGGACTGAGTTGGGCAGGTCATTCCACCAGGAGGGAACAGTTAATGTAAAAGTCCATGAAAGTTTGATCATAGGTAGAATGCAAAATGTTTCAAAACAAGCCTTTCAGTCAAGTGTAATTTATGCAATATTTCAAACCTTTAACCCACTTGGGAAAATCAACCCATGGCAACAGTTTAAAAGTAGCCCAATTCTTTCCCAATTTAAAAGCAAAACACATGTTGCGGGAGCAGGCGGCAGTGGTCAGAAATTCAGCGGGTGCGGGATTAAGAAAACAGCCGAATCCCAGACATTGTGGGCAATTAAGAAATCCCGGCCGGGGAAAAGAAGATATATGGTCAACCCTAATGTACCCTTCACCAAAGAGCCCAGTTAAATCAGTTAGGAAAGTAACGAATTTGAGCAACATTGATTGGCTCTGCATTGGCATCAGTAAAGTGCGATGGACACGGAGTGGTGAAATGACAAATGATGGAAAGAAATCCTGCACTCCTGTAATGACAGCAAACAGGTCCGTGGGATTGGACTGTTGCTCTGGAAACAAGCAATACGCACCCTGACTGGGTGGAAGCCAGTCTGCTATTGGATCATCACGACCCGTTTTGCATCGGCCCACATAAGGACAACAGTCATTCAGGTTTATGCACCAACTGAGGAAGCAGATGGCGCTGAAAAGTTATGTGCTACAGACTGTGATTGATGAAGCAAGACATGATCTCAAAACCATTATTGGCGACATTAATGCTCAGTTCAGCTGCGACCTCCAGGGTTTCCATTGGACCTTTCAGATCCACGAAACACCTGTCAGACAATGGTGAATGGTTGATGAGTTTTTGCATATATAACAACCTTTGCATAGGAAATAATTTTTTCCAACATAAGTTGATTCACAAGATGACATGGTGCTCGCCAAATGGACTGGTTTGGTCTGACCAAATGGTCTGTGTAGGGGGGCTTTGATCTCCTCGTGAAGCCAAACACTCAGGAACTCTTGCAATGCAAATCAGACAAGAAGATCTGAGAGAAAGACCATTTGCTCATCGATCCCTTCACCCATCCTTCCCCCCTGGGCACATGGTCCTGGTCACTAAAAGTTGACAAAGAAATGCCAAGAACTCAAGTTGCTACTCTTACATCAATTTTACAGTCTCGGTGTGATTGGACATGTGATCTCAGTCTCATTTCAATAGAACAGACCAAAAATAAAGATCTCAAATCTGAGAGAACTTCTGTTCTTCTGGTATGGGTTGTGCCTCTGATAAGGTATTTTGTTATTTTCATATCCCAGGTCAGATAAGACCTTCAGGTCATTTCATGTCCCAGAAAAAGGTCCTGTGAAGCTTTTATTATGCTAAATTTATGATTGTTTTGTTCTGATTTGGGTATTTAAAGAGGACTGGCGAAACATTCAAGGAAGCATCTGTAAACAGAACTTCCCGCACAATTGCCATGTGTCTCTCTCGTGTGCCAGATATGCTGACTCTTTGACATTATTTTAGTATTTTACACTGTTAATTATTTCCCTGTTAAATAACAGGAAATTACTGGCAGCAGGGTTACCATTATTTTCCTGTTATTTTAACAGTTAATTCCTGTTAATGTCTTTTTACAGTGCACTTCCCGTAATGTTTTTCTACAGGAATTTACTGTGAATCACAGAAAAAACAGGAAATAACTGGCAGCAGTGTTACCATTATTTTCCTGTTAAATCACCATTTATTTTGTTTCCATTAAATATTGTTAATTAGGGTTAGCATAGTAACGTGTACTGATTGTTATAGACATATTCTAGCTTGAGTTAATACAAGAAAAGGCATAATCCTTCAGATAACACTTAAGTGAAAGAAAACTAATAGTTCCGTGTTGAAATTAACTTTTTTTTATTGTAATACAAACACTGAAAGGTAAATACTTACAAATGTATGCACACATGGATCAGACCAATCACAGAAATATACTGTATATCATGTTCATTACCGACATCTGTGGTCGCTGGACGGAAAATAACAACTGTGTCTGTCTTAAACTAGCAAAGACACTTGCGTTTGGCTTTGCGCTGCGTTGGTGCAAGATAGGGCCATTTAATGTTCCATGAACTGCTAAAATTCAGTTAAAAAGACTCAAAGAATATACACTGTGACTCCTGGTCACATAAAAATGTTACACATAGGCTCAGATTAATCACAAAAAAATCTAATTTTCTCATGTTCATGGCTTAAAAAGTAACAAATACATTTTTCATTATAACAAAATACTGAACTTCATATACATGTAGTGTTACCTAAACCACTAAAATTCAACATGTATGAATACATTCAAACCAATAGTTAACGCTTATTGGAACTCTTCATCAATGAAGAGCAATAAACAATAAAAACACTGTCACTGCTTAGACCACAAACCATTTTCTCAAAGCACACAATGAGGATCCTTTGCAAAGTCTTGGGTCTATATATGAGAGAAAGAAAGAGAGAGAGAGAGAGAGAGAGAGAGAGATGATTTCCATAATTTAAAATTTTTAATCCAAAATTATATCACATGGCTTGACCTAACAAAAGCTAATTTTAGAAACGGAGCACAAAACAGACAGAATAACATACAATAATAGAAAGTGTGATGAGTACAATTCATTGAAAGAACAAAAAAAAGAATGGTAAAAGAGCACGGAAGAGGAGTTCAGCATTCTAACTTTGAAAGGCAGTTGAGAATGAACATTAGAATGAATTTCCCCAGCCCTCTGAGTCATTGCTGTTTGAACATATGTGTAATGTATACATCTTACTCACCATTTTCAAATGAAATCCCACTGAAAGTCCATTAACTTGCGCAAGAGGCTGGTGACGTGTGAATTGACAGTTCTTTTTTTCCCCTTTGCAGCCTTTGTCCCTTTTTCTGGGTTTATACCCACAAAGCGTCTGAAAAATTATACACTGGTTCAAAATCTAGTAATTCACACAGACTAACAGCACAACAAAGACAACAAATGTACATGAACTATCCTCAACATGCATCATCTTCTTGCCTTTGCGAATATTTTAAGTTGCACTAAAACTTTCTAAATCAAAGTTAATTGCTAAATCCCATCACCAGACCTGTGGAAACCATGCTTGAGCCACAGCTAGGCCAGAAAAATGCCGGTGTTAACAGACAATATCTTACCTCTGGATGAATTCAAGCGTGCAAGCTGCCTCATCTTGGTACTGTAGGTTAAAGATGTAAAAACAGGAAAAAAAGACGCCAGCCCTGTCACAAAGGTGGACTGGATCCCTTCGCAAATGACTTGGTCCTCAAGGCTGAGCATCCAGCGCTGGAAGCGACTTCCCGTTTCTCCTGAAACAGAAATGTTTTAACTGTCAAATTTCTGTTTTAGTTTTCATTTTGAATACAGTTTAGTTTGATACCATTGAATTCACTACATACACCACTAAAGCCAACTGTGCTATCTAAAACCAACTTACCAAGAAGTATCAGATGAGGAGTTGCAGGTATAGAGAGTGAACTCTCAAGGTCAGCTGCAGTGGCATATCCCTAGACATAGAACAAATTAAACACAATATTAATGACATAAGACTACCACTGAGTGAGATAGATAGATAGATACATAGATAGAATGACAGATGGAGAGACAGGAAGAGATAGATAAAGAGTGAGAGGGGGATATAGATAGAGAGATATAGCAAGATACAGAGAGAGAGTGATGGATAGATAGATAAAAGATATAGAGGGAGAGAGTTGTTGCTGTGAATCTTTATGTGCCTCACATAGGCCACAGAGGTGGCTGACTGTGGTCCACAAATTTGGCAAGAAAACATTATGCAAGCCAATTAGATTTATTGATAGATTAGCAGTAAATTGCTAGATTAAAGCAAGTAAGAAACCATTCAAATTTTCACCTGGTTCTGAGACATACATCCTGGGATATTATCTTGAACAGCAGTGTGATCAGGGATGGTAACGTTACCCTGCATCTGCATCTGTAATAAATATATATATATATATATATATATATATATATATAAAGTGTAAACATTTATCTACAACTCAATGGTAATCTGGATTTACCTCATTGATAGGCTAAAACCTGCACATAAAATAGTCACACCAGCATGTCTGGTAGCCCAAACAGCTATAATCCAAAGACGAGCAGCTGACATGAATTCATCAAATACAGTCTTAGACCACTATCTAGCATCATAAACAGCTATCAGTAAATAGATTTATGTTAGCCGTTTGATTTTTCAGGATGAATCTGCTTAACCAAACGTGCACATGGCAAGAATGCCACACAAACTTGCTAAATTACTTAAAAGTTATAGGCCTAACGTTTATAGATTTAGATCGTATACATAAATGGACATTAAAATAAGCGCATTGTTTCTAAAATGAATGGACAAACTATCAAAATGTTGCTAGCTTGAATCACCATGGCTCATTAGCTTACTTCATGTGGTGTAAATCCGTGGCGTTTAACGTTAGTATACATCAACATCACTGATAGATGTTAAAACTATGCATGACTTTGAAGAAACTCTTTAATCTCACTGGATTATTGATATTTTGGTCGATGAAATCACCGCGATCTTCCTACATGGATCTCCGTGTTCGATGCAGGTTCAAATGCCGCCTTCAACGTTACGCTCCTTCCCAGAATGCAAAAAATACTGTATGAACATTTTATTTCAGATGCGTGTCATACGGAAATTTACACCGTGTTCAGAAAGAACAGGGGTGTGTACACACACACACACACACACACACACATACATACATTGGGAGCGCAGTTCCTCAACTAAATATATAGGCCGTCTCGCGTAAAATCCGGAGTGTAGGGTATTAATAGGGTAATTAAAGGCTATTACACTCACGATAACAAACATATTTGCGCATGCACAGAAAACACCGCAAACTTTATTATTTCTGTCTGTGAATCCGTCGTTGTTTAGCAACCTAAAAAAAAAAAAAACGAAATGAAATTGCTAACTTCTCCACTGATAAATAATAACTTTTTTTTTTTTTTTTTACAATAAGCATAAAAGCATTTATCTCCAAACATAGCCTACATATCCGACATCTTTGCTTGAATTTTCGATTTTGCGGTTAAATAACAAAAATGAGGTGTTATTTAACAATGAGGTGTTAAATAACAAAAATGAGGTGTTATTTAACATATATTTCCTAAAAATTAACAGTTAGGCGCAGTTATTAAAAATAACAGGTTAATCATGTTGAAATTTGGGTGTAAATTAACAGAAACATTTAACAGTGTAGGTTTGTGTTTCATGCTGATCAGTTGTGTAACCAAATTTTAATGCATTTCCTGTAACTGATGTATTCTCATTTTGAATTGATTAAATTTATTCTTTTTTTGTTTTATTATTATTATGCCTGGCAAAAAATAAATGTTAATTTTGATTTACTCTTGACTCTCTAGACATCGTTCTTCAAGTAGACTGATGGGTAGTGGTATTTCCATAAATCTGCGTTCAGGACAGATCATACTGAAGCACCAATGCTGAACCATGGGGAACATCATTAGGGGCTTCTGATTTTTGACTGTCACTGGCTTAACACGGTGTAGCTCTCGTGGATATAGGGGAACTACGCTTTTTGTTATAAGTATACAGGCGCAGCTCACGTAAAGGTATTATAACCACTCTGCACCCTCTGAGTAAGTTCAGAACTGACGAGTTTATGTCCGTGGATTCACTATCAGGCGAAGTGTAATTTCTGTGCGATATCTGGTCCCTAATGAACGGAGAATTGAAATAATGGGATATCTAGAATATTCAAATATCTAAATTATTACAAAACCGATAGCTGTGGGCAGCTTTTAATTAAAGAACACAAATTAAAAATTAAAAAATCATCTACAATTGGAGTCAGATTAAATGATTCATGGAGTCAGATTTTTGATTGGAAACCAAAATTTGAATGATTTAAGATAATTTCTTGCAGAAGCGCCATATAAGACATACACACAGACAACCTTTGACCAGGCCGCTGGATTCTGCTTTTTGGGCCAGCAGTTGGATCCTTACATCTGCAGTAGTCGACAATGGAGGACGGCTTTGCGGGACGTGAGGGTCTTCTGTGTGGCAGATGTAGGTTCAGATCATAACTTGGTCCGTACACTGTAAAAAAAAAAAAAAAAAAGTTGAGCCAAATTAAAATTTTAAGGCAACAAACTTCAGCAGATTTTTGAGTTTTCTCAACTTGTTTTAAGTTTATACAACAAAAAATTGAGAATCTCCCACAAAAACAAGTTGAGAAAACTCAAAAATCTACTGAAGCTGGTAAAAAATGTTTTTTTTTAAGTTCGCTCAACTTTTCTTTTTTTTTATAAATATTTAACTCAAACTGCAACGACATGAAAGATGATCTGAAACTGTCTGACCTTTTGCAATTGAAAAGCTTAAAGACCAAAATATTGCAGATATCTTCATGCTTCAGCTTTCCAATTCAAGGCTTCCAGGATTCCAGACTTTAGCTGATGTGGCAGAGAGTCTATCTTCCGAGAGACATTTAATGAGCCGCTTCCCTTAAACAACTAAGACTATGGTCAGGAAGAAGCACAGGAGGAGCTAGCTGTGGTACAAGGCAATATAACAGCAGACATAGTTCAAAAAAGAAGCAGAAACCCAACAAGGCAGCTGGCTTGGATGAAATTCAGGCAGAACTCCTGAAGTATGGTGGCCCCATTGTAGTAATGAAGCTCATAGATGTCTTTAATGCATGCTGGTAAACACAAGCTGTCCTTGAATACTGGCAAAAGGGTATCATTAAGTTACTAAAGAAAGGGAATACAATGGAATGTACAAACTGGTGTGGCATAACCCTCCTGTCTGTACCGGGAAAAGTGTTTTTCACAGTTCTCCTAAGACGATTACAGGAAGCCATTTACAAACGCCTTTGAGAAGAACAGGTTGGCTTTCTGAAATGATGATCAGCGAGCAGACCTTCACTTTACATAACATCATCGAACAGTGCGTGGAGTACAAGCGTCTGCTTTCCATCAAATTTTTTGACTTTAGGAAAGCCTTTGAAAGTGTCCATCATGAATCCTTTTGGAATATTTTACAATTATATGGCATGGCAAAGAAATTCATCTGTCTTTCAGTCCATGTATAACAATTCCAGCTGCTGCATCAGGACGGATACAGGCCACACTGACTTCTTTGCCACTGAGACCAGTGTTTTTCAAGGCCATTCTTATTCATGGTGGCCCTCGATTTTGTCATGAGGAAGGCTATGGCAAGACCAAACACAGGCATTGACTGGGATGGACAGAGCCGCCTCACTGATCTTGACTTTGTGGACGGTATTGCTCTGCTCGATGAAAATGGTTATCATTTACAAGAAATAACATCAAGCTTGCATGAAGAAGCAGCAAAGGTCGGATTACGCTTTAGTGCTGAAAAGTCATGCATACCAGTGCTCAATCTGATATGCCAAGGATTAAGTTTGATGGATGCGACATTGAACGGGTCTATAGATTTACGTGCCTCAGCAGCACTATTGGACAAGATGGAGATGCAGAAATAGATGTCAAATGCCGGACTGGAATTGCATCAACAGTCTTTCAACAAATGTGCAAAATCTGGTCACTGATCTCACTTAACATCAAGCTACTGTAAGAATTACAGAACCTCAGACACTTTGATCTTCTGAGACGGACAATCCACACAAAGTGTATTCAAATACAGACATCTGTTTCCACATCTCACTGAGAGAAAATGCGGGAAACGTCTCTCTCACCTATGCATTAGTTCCTTCTCATACCCTTTCTTCCCCTCACCCATCCTTCCCTTCATTCAGCTCACTCAGAATAGTATAATATAATGTTCTACATGAATGCAGGTGATATTTACAATCATGTTTGGTATCATTTGAATTGTCTCTGTGTGTCTGGTACAATGGTCAGAACAAATGTGTCTGACTTGTAACTTACTTCTTCAGATGACAATATCCGGTGAAAATTCTTATTTGGGTCATATATTCCAAGACATAGGCTGCGTCCGAAACCGCATACTCAATGAGTAGGTACTTAATTTCAAGAAGTACTTACTTAACGGAGGCTAAAAGAGTACGTACTCTACAGCCAAATCTCGTTGAGTATGAATGCGGTCCGCCATGTTTACGTTATCATGTGATTTATGACGTTATAACAAACGCAAACACAAACTTAAAAGATATGAGCTACAGGCTTAATTCATCTATCTGTAAATTTTGATGTTGATGAAATTTGCTCATTTTTGGTCTTGTTGAAGAAACAGCTGCCCTTATGATTGTATAACCAATAAATTTGGGGTTGATTTAAGTTTTTATATTTTTAACTACTAATATAGCCTAACCCACAGTTTAATCCTTAAAGACATTTTTATTAACAATAAATTATAAATCGTTATTTCTTGAATATGTTATTAATTTCTTAATTTCATGTGCAAAATTGTTCACCCACACGTAAAACTGGCTTAAATCTCCTTGTTGTTCTCTTTTTCTGGTTGAATATCTCTCTGGTTTCATCCCTGAGGCTTATAAATAACAAAAACAAATGCAATTTTAATGTATTATATGAATTTTATGATTATTCAAAGATATTCAATCTTTTTTTCCCGTGTATAATATTATACTATGATGTACGCAAACCCATTATAGTTATGTTTTCTTTTCTTTCTTTTTTTTTTGGTCATTATGATTGTTCATTGTTAAAGATACTACCATATTTCCCTGAGATTATGTTCTTCAGAAATAATAATAAAAGGAAAATAAGAGCGACAGGTGCATCTATAAATCCACAACTCTACCTAGTACGTTTTCCTCCGTTTGCAATGTTTGTAATATCTGCACAAACGAGACGTCGATCAGCTCAGAAGATCTCATCTTTGGAGAAGACTGTTGATTTTACAATCGAAAAATGTGAGTATTACTACTTAGAAATTAAGATTACCTCAGAAAGCAGTGGTAGCCCAACACTTATGAACAATAATAATGATAAATGCTGACCAATAATTATTGTTTTTAGTAAAACAAGCAAAATGTAATTTGCTTTTTCATATGCCATAGCTATGCATAACTACACACACAACAGAGAAATGCAGCCGAAGTGAATACATCTCAGTTTTCAGACAAGTAATGAATTAATGCATGTGTTAATGAAACAATTATATTTTATTTACTGACAACAACAGGAAACATGAATAAATGAGTACAATGTAAATAAAAGTAACCATGACAATAAATAAATACAAGTCAACAACACATGAAAAAAAGCTTTATTCAGACATATTGTTCTAACAATCATGTATTTACAGACGGTGAGCCCACATCCTACTGCATCTCAACACAGCTGGTCCAGTTCTGCAGCTTTATTCTGATGAAGCAGCTGACCACCGCGTCCACCTTCACCTGTCTCTGCCGTCCACCACGTCCCTCACTGCTGCAGTCACACTGAATCTGATCATGGATGAGAAAGGGACATCGAGGCTATCATTGTCTGAGAGCACAGAGAGGATGAGGCTCCCCGTACCACACAATCTTGAACAAGAGCAGAAGAACGCGTGCGGGACAATCTGGCTGCTGCTCCGTCTGCTTCAAACATCTGTGTGCTGCTCTCCATGAGAACAATTACCTTCATATTGTCAGCATTCCATTTCTTGACAAATTTAAATTTCATATGTTTACAATTACATGCTAATTTTATATATCGCTTCATTACTTTTGTGGTGTAATGAATTGGTCAGCAGAAGGTTGCTGGTTCGATCTCTGCTGTTCGTCACCACCGGTGTCTTTACTCCGAGCTGCTGCGGGGGGATCGGGGTCCCTGTAATAAGAGCATTGTAAGTCACTTCAGATAAAAGTGTCTGCCAAATGCATAATTGTAAATATAAAATGTGTGTGTGTGTGTGTGTGTGCGCGCGCATTCCCCCCAACCCAAAATAAACTACACCTTAAGATTTAAAAGATGTTTTATTAATTTCTATAGTGTACTCACTCAGAGCCTTTGATGGCAGCATTCCTCCATCAGTCACTCTTCAGCGGATAAACACTCGTGTGTCTCTGTAACATCAGACAAGAGTCAGTCAGCTCTGATTTATCTGCTCAATACTGCATTTTTATGTTGAGGTAGTTGCTGATGCGTTAACTCACTTTTTATTCAACACAAATGTTCCTCAGTTTATCTACAATACTAATGGACAAATAAAACAGATAAGTTATGTTTAGTTACTCCACGTAGATTTGTATATTTACATTACATTCATCTAAAGCAGTGTTGACAGTGAATTCTACGTAATAACACAAACATCTCTCACTCAGATGTGTGTTCATGTTGTGATGTGCTCATCTGTAATTCTTTTAGTACATTTTCCTGTCTCATATTAAATAGACATTTAGTAATCGTCTTTAAGATGTATATGGTTTATGTAAATGCACTCTGGAGACGTGCGTGTGTTTACTGGAGCTCCGCTGTTCGCTACACATAATGAGACGTGTTTTTACAGCAAAATCACAAATATACTGTAACATTACTGTCTAGTCTTTACACCTTAAGCAAATCAGTAGCTCAACAAATGTGATTTGAACACAGGAAACTGTGTTTTTGGTTTGTAATACTCACATTTGTAAACACCCGCGTCGCTGTTCTCCATCACGTTTGATGATGACGTATTGAGCTCCCGTGGGCTTCTGGGATTGAAAAGTGTCCATCGGATGAGCACTCAAGAATCTGGGCTGAAGCAGTAGGACATCCGGGAACTTCTCGACTACTCTTTTATGAATACTGAGGTTTTGGACATACTTCTTCGCTCGCCTACTGCTTTTCCCTACTATATAGCAGGCACGAGGCATATTCGGACGCACTTTAAGTAGACGCACGTCCGAATCTCGCGATAATTAGTATGTCACCCAGGTAATTCTCGCCTACTCTAATTTGAATACTGATGTTTCGGACATACTTATTCGCTCGCCTACTGCTTTTCGCCTACTATATAGTAGAGAAGTAGGCGGTTTCGGATGCAGCCATAGACTAATCTGTGATTACAAAGTACTTAAATTTTACCTCTTTGTCACCATCTCTGTTTGAAAACCTGTGTTGGAAACTCAGAAGCGAAGACCAGGAGACTCTTGGGTATCTTCAGCAGAGTTCTTTATTGAGAACGCGCTGTGTGGCGCTGCAGTCATCAAAAGCCTAACTAAGGCAGTGATACATTGTAGTTTATATACATTTAGGGGGCAGTGCTTAGGAATGGAGACAAAGCACCTGGTGACGACCTTAAACAAAGCGTGCAAATGAAGTGTTCAGGTATAGCAACCTGCCCCATTTAACCACTCCTAATCCAATCAGCATAACTCCGTCATCTGGCTCATTTTCCGTCATCTGAAAATTTAACTTTGTTTATTAGTTTTTCCCCCTTTATAAGTAAAAATGTGCTATGACTCTATAGTTCAGGTATTGCATACATAAAATCAAAAACTGATCAATGAACTGAGTATCAAAACATGAATAAACTTAAATTAAAAAACAACAATAATGTCTAAAGCAGCTTTCCTCACAATAATGTTTATGACTGAAATCCTGAACAAATCTAAAGCAGGTCAACTAGCATCAGGATACTGAGAGAGATGAGGACAGGAAAACAGTATTTAACAGTTTTGAACAGAGTACAAATGATGATTCTCATGCTTCATGTGTCTAATCATAATGGCTGATTGAACTCCTTTCTGTTTAAGAGCTGCTATAAGAGATTAACTCTTTATTAACTGTACATGCCAAAAACTGTTGTGTCTCTGCATTTAGAGTGGAAACTTTACAGTATATTCTAGAAGTGTCTCTCAGGGGTTTTTATTTCCTATTCTCATCACAGCCTCACATAAACTGAGATGACAAACTATTTTAAACATGAGATAGAAGCAACATGAACAGCAGTGGAAGCTTTAAAAGTGTCTCATGATTCAACACACCACAGGACGTCTATGCATTAATACCAATTGTAACATGTGATGATCTGTGATCTCTGTTTTAAAAGAACTAGTTCAGGCTTGTGTGGTAAATGACCGTGGTGTAATCAGAGTGAATACAGTCCTGACTTAAAGCAAATGTAGCATCACTGACAGACTCTTCTGGAAACTGCTTCTGGAAACTGACAGCAGTGTACAGGATCCCATCAGAGGGGATTGTGGGTAACTGTGAGTGAGCATCACCTCGTCTCTCGTGTCTTAGTTTCCTCACAGTCAGAGTGAATCCACCGATCAGCAGCAGAATCACACACACACCAATAATGATGATCATGGAGAAATCTGAGAATAAAACACACCAACATAGAGTGATAATTAAAGAGAAACACAGAGATACAGTATACATATTTGAAATATGTATCTACATAAATATTCGGTAACACTTTATTTTAGGGTATAATTATCTCATTAACTCTTTGAGGACTTGAGATTTGACTTGAGACTTGTTTGTGACTTGAAAGGACTGACTTGGTTCCTCCTCTGGTGAAATCAGCTGCTGAGTTCATGGGTGGAACAAACACATGGCAGGACTTTTACTTTCTGACCCCTGGACTTTACAACTCTGCCAACTGCTGGGTCAAAATAACCCAACCGCTGGGTTCATCCCTTTTTAACCCAGCATTTTTTTGAGTGTGCTCTGGTTCTGATAAAGTTAATCATGAAGTCCATCTCGGCGTGTTTTTATATCCAACACAAATATATGTTTTAACACTTACAGGTGTATAAGTATAAATAAAGAGCAACTGTGAGCCTAAACAAATTGTACATAAATGAAACATTTAACACATGCCTTTGGTGACATTTGATGATATATCACTGTACTAATACTATTAGTATGTACAGTATTTCATTAGGCCTATATGGTAAAGCTAAAATACTCTTCAGTTGAATGAGTGTATTATAGTCTCTTCTGCAGAACTGTATACGTTCACCTTCATCTCTCTGTCTCTGTTGAGTCTCATGTGGTCTGTGGGTTTCCTGAATGAACTACGTTAATTCTTCACAGCCAAATTGAACTAAGACTCTGAACCTACAGCTGAGTATCTCTAAACCAGGGGTGTCCATATCCTGCTTCCAAAGGTTTAGCTCCAAACTGCTCCAAAACAGAATCCTGAAGACCTCGATTAGCTGGTTCAGGTGTGTTTAATTATCTTAAACTCTGTAAGAAAGTGGAGCACAATTGGATACCCCTGCTTTAGGCACTACCACTTTATCTGTTAATCACATAATCAAATCAGACTGTAGACATTTTTATACCAATTCACGGGAATGGCCTGAACCCAGAGTACCCCCCACGTATAAGTGTAGTAAGAACTCGAAGAGGGGAGAAGGGCTGGTGGAAGGATGCTGATTAACCGTTAAGGGATGTCAGCTGTATTTATACCTATGTGTTGATTAACTTGAGTGTGCTCCTCTAGTGATAATTAGGTTAAGTATCAGACGTGCTCCTCCCAAACTTTGTTAATAAAACATAATTTATGACTGAGTGTTTGTTTTTACTTACTAATAATATGCAGATGAACAGTAGTAATAATGGAGTAACTGTATGTGCCTCTGTTGATCCAAACTCCACACAAATAAACTCCTCCATCATCTGGTGTTACAGCAGTAATTCTCACACTGAAGAGGTTTTTATGTTTGTCATCAGAAATACTGAATCTTTCTTTCTTCTTCCATCTACTGTAAATCATCTCAACTGAGTCTTTTTCTTCTTTGAGTATGATCTTGACATCATTAATATGATTTTGTGAATATTCACAACTGAAATTTGCAGTTTCTCCAATATTCACCATCACTTTCTTTGACACTTTACAACATGAATCTGTAAAAAATATATTTTATGAATATAAATGCTTTGAAATTATCAGCAGTTTAACTAAAAGGCTTTGATCGTAAACTGACTGACCTTCTTCTACATTCAAAGTCATATATATACGCTGGTTGTGAAGAATGTCAATTGCGTATCTTCCAGCATCATGTTGATTTAAATCTCTGATGTAGATCATGAGTTTTCCCTCATTGTTTTGAAACAGTGTGACTTTTCCTTCATTAATCGATTTATCATGTTTCTTATCTTTTATTATTGTTCTCCACTCAGGTAATTTGGCCATATATTTAGCAGAGTCACTGAACCAAAGTTTCCCAGAATCAACCAGAAGGCTTCCTCCAGAATATCCAGTGACGCTGAAGCATCTCACTGCATCTGTAATCAGATTGATAATGTGATCAGAAAGCTGATGAACAGAAAACAGCATCATTACTGCAGTGATGAAAGAGAAAAGCTCTGACCTGAGATCAGGTAGAAAGTGAAGAAGATGAGGAGGATCTTCATTGTGACTTGAGTTCAGTCTTCTTTATGCTGAATGATCTCTGTGTGAATCTCTCTGTCTCTACATCTGTCTGCTTTAGTTACTTCCTCTTTATTCAGCTCTTTATCAGTAATGAGCAGCTTTACTGGCTCCTCCCACCATCAGCACTGACTGAATATCACATTAATCACACTGAAAGAGCGCCACCTACTGGAGGATACAGTGTCTGATACTGAAAGCTCTTACAGGTTTCATGTTCTCTATATAAGGGCAAATGACACTGAATCAAATTGATTAGCAATATTCAAATCCTCCAATAGAGGGTGACAATATAATGTACATAGGGGGCCTCAGTAAACTTGCAAAGCAGTTTCAACATTAACATCATTTTAAATATAAAGTTAAAATTACAAAACCTGATGAATATGCCACACACAAAATATATAGTACAAAACATAGTAACAAAGGCTGATCCATATATAGAAACATCTCAATCAACTTCAATTATTTATTAAATAGAGAGATTGTGATCTTTTATGTCCTCATAATAATATTAAAACTACAACAATGACTGCCTACTTATGATGGTGTTTGGTGCCACATTAAAAAAAAACAAAAAACAAATCTAAGATTAAAGTCGAAATTAAAGTCGTAATATTTTGAGAAAAATGAAAAAATAGCGAGAATAAAATCTTAGCAATACGAGAATAAAGTCAAAATATTTTGAGAATATAATCAATTATGAGAATGAAGTCAAAATATTGTGAGAATCAAGTCAAAATGACGAGAATTGAGTCGTAGCAATTACACAATTAAAGTTATAATATTTTGAGAGTATAGCCTAGATTGCGTTTGCAAATGGCCCAGATTGGGAGAAATTCTGGTGGCCTGGCAACTAGCAGATATCATACCACGTGTCATGAAACCTACTCGCAGGGACAGTACACTTGGAAATAATGTTTCATGTCTTCAAATGCATTCATTATTTGTAGTGTGCCAGCCACCCATTAATAAGCTTTGTGCTTTTGGTCATTTTAATATAAAACAAAGTCTCAGCTTTCAGATTCTGTCAGTTTTATAGCAAAATATAAACAATAAATATTATAACAATGTCCATTGTCCTGGATGAAGCCGATGAGTGTGGTGCGCAAACTTAAGGAGCTTGACAGAGGGGTCTTTTGAAGTGCAGTCATCTGTGTAGACTAGAGGGTAAAGAGAAGTGGAGAGAGAACGTAACCCTGTGGAGCACCAGTACTGATTGTATTAGAAGTGAATTTCAGCTGCCTGTCTGTCAGGAAGTTGATGATCAACTGACAAATGAAGGTGGGTACAGAGAGCCAAGTTAGTTTGGTCAGTAACATATCTGGGATGATGGTGTCCACAAACAGGATTCTTACACAAGTCCTTGGTTTGTCCAGATGTTACAGGATGTAGCACAATCCCATGTTGACTACATCATCCACAGACTTGTTTGCTCGATAAGCAAACTGAAGAGTGTCTAGCAAGGGTCCACTTATGTCCTTTAGGTGGGCCAAAACCAGTCTCTCAAATGAACACATATGTAAGGGCAACAGGTCTGTAGTAATTTAGTCCTGTGATTTTTGGTTTATTGGGTACAGGGATGAAGGTGGAGCATTTGAAGCAGGAGGGAACTTCACACAGCTCCAGAGAACTTTTGAAGATCAGGGTGAAGATGGATAACAGCTGGTCAGCACAGACTTTTAGACAGGTTGGTGAGACACCGTCTGGGGCTTTGGCTTTTCTTATCTTCTGTTTTCTCAAGACTCTACATTAGGAATTTGCATCTCCATAACTGAGGGCGATGTGGTACGCATCTCGATGCATAGCCAACTATGAGATACATTAAGGATACATATGAAGCAGCTACCGATGCGATTCACCCCTATTACGATGATGGATGGCGATTTAGCAAATACTTTAGAAATTATGCATCAGGATACAAATGCCAGCTTGTATCCGATGCACACTTTTTAAAATCCGATGCATTGCACTGTTAACCTTTCTGCTGAACGTGCAGAAAGGTTAACGTGCCCGTGCCCGTGCATGTGTAACGGAGAACGTGCCCGTGCATGTGTAACGGAGGCCAGCGAGTAGGTGCTGTGCAAGTAAACCTCACTCCCCTGATCTCAAGAGACGCACTAGCTACTGACACTAGAAGTTGCAACTTTTAGCCTTCTTGTTAGTGCATCCTCCTCCCAGGCCGGAGACCCGCTCGGAGCAGGTGAGTGGGACCCGTTACACATGCCTCGACCAGAGCGAGAGCAAGAGCGCACCTATCAACACGCTTCATTTGGCTGCACTGTACGGGACTTGCACACTTGTCTCTAAAGAAGTGCGTTTTTGGTTGTGAGGGAAAGATAACCTTGTTCAGCTTCCCAAAGAACCCAGCGTTACCTAAACAGTGGATGCATTTAGTTTTTCCGGGGCAGCAACAGAGTTTCTCAAGTGTGTTTGTTGACAAGAGTTTTATAAACAAGGTCCAGTTCGATGCTGGATTTGCACATCTTTTGATACTGAAAGATGGAGCGGTCCCAGCTATAAAAGATCCTGGCCATGATTTGGAACTGCAGACGGTAAGTGAAATGGCATCAAATGTCTGTTTTGTTGACAATCAGCGCTCAAGCAGGGCCGTCGCTAGTGGATTGAAAGGTGGTGACGATTATAGGGGCCCATGTACAATTAACACAGTCGGTGTTATGTTCTGTTTCACCTATTTTTCAGTGGTCTTTTTTATTCACATAAGGAGAAGGAAACACTAGCCGCTTTTCCATTGTCGGGCCAGTGTGAGCCAGTGCTTTAAACGGACCAGGCGGGGCTAATAGCCTCAGACCTGTAGCACCGAGCCCAAAATCACGATGCGTTTCCACCATCGGGCCAGAAGCTCCGCTATGCTTCACTAAATCATGTTCATTTTGTTATTGCGTTAGTTCCAGTGACTTATTTCTGAAACTAACACAATAACAAAATGAACATGATAAAAGCGGCTGTTTGTTTGCATGTTTTGTTAGATTTAAATCCAAAAGCATCGATGTTTTACAATAGCCTATTAAGTGATACATCATAATGAATTAATTTATCAGGATTGAAAATTAGTCACACAGAAATAAAGCAATGTGAACCACTATTTCACAAAAGAAAGAGGACAATTAGGCCTACCCTACTTATTCAGTAGAGTCTGTCTCTGTGTATTTGTAGTCACAGTATACATCACGTTAAGTAAGAATAATTTCTATATTTTTCCATCAAAAATACGAGCTGAGTAGCAGAGGGAGCTCCCGGAGCTAAAGTCTCGAGACGAGACTTGTGACAGATAAAATGTTACTAAATAAATGCACGATTGTTATAGAGAATGAGAAGCTGACGTCTGATTTCTTCAAGTGGTCGTATTTACCATGTTTAGTATGGTAATGTTAATGGCTAGCGTGAATAGTCTTTTGCATCGCTTATAAATATTTCTGCCTTGTATGGTGATCGTAATCCACATCGGATCAAGTTATTTCAAACACTCGCTGCTGTCTGAAAGTTAGTTTTGAGCTAAAAATATTTTATAAGTCTTTAATGCTGGTGTTAGCTGTTAACTTTATGAAATGTTCTGCAGTACTGACGCTCTCAAGATGCTGAGAAACTCCGCCTTTGTTCATAACCACTCCTCTAGCCCCAGTTGGCCCGCTTTGGCCCAAGGTTTTCGTCGGGCCAGAAAACCCCGGCCATTGGCCCTGAAGAAGCACTGACAAGGCATGATCAAGCCCCGGAAGTGACAGTGGAAACACGACTGGCCCTGGCACGCACTGGCACGCCCGCATTTGGCCCGACAGTGGAAACATGGCTAATGGTGTTTGAGGCTCACGGTATGTCATTTACATGTACAGAACTCTTAGTATTCAACTATGCCAAGGTACATACAGTTTCTATTCTATGGCACCTTTAATGTTAATCCAAGAAAATGAAAGAAAGAAAATCACTCACTGCTCTTGACTGAATTACTTTGTAGTTTTAACAAGACTTAATCCACAGTCAAACCAAAAAACTATTCAGACACCAGATGTAATTGTTGCTATGTTTACTAGTGGGTGCAGGACACTATAGATTTATGTAAGTGAGGATAGCAAAATAAAGTAAACTGTGACATATTATACCCAAAAATTCTTCATACAGTGGACTACCAGTAAAATTGATCAAAAATTTGGGACCAAAAATTATTCAGACACTTTGACCTGACCATGATTAGCTTTAGATTTTTTTTCCTTTAATTGCTAATGCCACATTTTTACACCACAGACTGAACAAAATTAAGCATTGCTTGGTAATTGGTCAACAAAGTATTGATAGTTGTGTAAATATTGTCACACTAACAGTTATCTGATTTTTTGGTTGATCATAATCCATCACATACCTTTCTATCAAAGTTATCTGACATTATCAATATGAATTTGCTCTGACACAGTTTAACTCTGGGTTCTTATCATATTATATTACCATTTTCTAAACCAGGGGTGCCCAAACTCGGTCCTGGAGGGCCGGTGTCCTGCAGAGTTTAGCTCCAACCCCAATTAGGCCCACCTGAACCAGCTATTCAAGCTCTTATTAGTAGTGATGGTGAAATGAAGCTTCATGAAGCATTAAGCTTGGTTCACAAAAGGGTTAATTTCTGGAGGCTTCATTTGCTCACAATACCACCTGGTGGCCAAAGAGTGTAAAACAAGCAGAGACATTACAGACAGAGGTGTAAAGTCAAGGGGTCAGAAAGTAAAAGTCCTGCCATGTGTTTGTTCCACCCATGAACTCAGCAGCTGATTTCAGCAGAGGAGGAACCAAGTAATTCCTTTCAAGTTACAAACGAGTCTCGAGTCAAATCCCAAGTCCTCAAAGAGTTAAAGTTAATGAGATAATTAAGTGACTAATTAAATTATGATTGTGCATTAGTGATGAACACCTGCTGTTATTGAGAATTACAGAGGATCTGATGTTGATGTTTTATTGGTTAAAATGATGCCACCATCATGGAGATCAGTGTTTGCTTTAGTTGGGCTCTTGACCCTTGACTACTTCTGTCAGATCTCTCTTTGAAGCGATGTATGTGCTGTTATAAAGCGGAGAGATCAGTGCTGTGCAGTGAGCAGCTGTCAGCTGTTTTTATATGAGATCGTCATCAGGCGCCGAACTGTTTACTTCCAAAATAACTTTTTTTTTTCTTTAATTTATATGTTCAGATTTTCAATAACCAATCCTGTGAAACAACAGCATGCAACGAATGTGCTGCTCTAATAGTTACATTGAAAGAATTTTTAAATCTATGTAAAACATTTAAAAATTTAAACTCCAGTGTCATCAAGAACCAGCATATGAATCTCAAAAATGGTGACAATCAACAAAATGCATGAATAATTATTGTCACCATTGTTGAGGATCGTATGATAAGTGTTCACGTCTAAAAGCCTGAGTGACTTAGTTTTTCTTTTTTTCAAATATTTAAGCATTAAGGTGACACTTGTTTAATATGACTTTTTTTTTGCAGTTCTGTAACAGCTGAATGTCACTCAATAAACTTCAAGCTTTAAGTTCAGCAATGTGCAAATACATAAATGTTTGTTGTAAAGCAACATTGCAATTGCTTAAAAGCAAACCACTTTCAGTTACTAAAAGGGTCAAGAGCCCAACTAAAGCAAACACTGATCTCCATGATGGTGGCATCATTTTAACCAATAAAACATCAACATCTGATCCTCTGTAATTCTCAATAACTGCAGGTGTTTATCACTAATGCACAATCATCATTTAATTAGTCACTTAATTATCTCATTAACTTTAACTCTTTGAGGACTTGGGATTTGACTCGAGACTCGTTTGTAACTTGAAAAGAATGACTTGGTTCCTCCTCTGCTGAAATCAGCTGCTGAGTTCATGGGTGGAACAAACACATGGCAGGACTTTTACTTTCTGACTCCTGGACTATCCACCTCTGTCTGTAATATATCTGCTTGTTTTACACTCTTTGGCCACCAGGTGGTATTGTGAGCAAATGAAGCCACCAGAAATGAACCCTTTTGTGAACCACTTGGCTGAAAAGTTTAATGCTTCATGAAGCTTCATTTCACCATCACTACTAGTAAGAGCTTGATTAACTGGTTCAGGTGTGCCTAATTGGGGTTGGAGCTAAACTCTGCAGGACACCGGCCCTCCAGGACCGAGTTTGGTCACCCCTGTTCTAAACTATAGAAAATAAACTGTGATAATGTGAGAAATGTTAAAGGTGTTTGAATTTTGGTTTGACTGCAAATTTAATTTTTACAGTTAAGACTATGCAGTGCTATTTTACATTTGATTATTCGGTTTCTCTACCTGGACACATACAAACCTGAAAAAACTTTAACATTGTTTAATTTTTATGTTTGTTCTATTTATTTACTTGTGCTATTTACACAATTTCAAACAGAGGCCACTGGTACAACCTGCACTGTGGCCCCGCAAACCCCAGCTACGGTCCTGCGCTCAGTGCTCGTCACTCTTTAGCTCCGCCCAGGAGCTCGGCTATTTTCAGAGAGAATTGTAAAGTTGTATCTTTCTTTTATAAATATGATAAACCTAAAGACTTTTTGGAGATGGAGCATGCAGTACTACTCTATAGGTACACAAGATTAACATGAAATTGGGTGAAACTGTGTGTGTTATGCCCCCTTTAAGAACAGGAAACCACAAACACTTACAAGCACAGCTTACAACAACAAACAAAAACATTCCACTGTAATTTTGTGTTTACAGTATTAACAATGTGTCATTACATCTGTTCACAAACTATGAAACAATCAGTGTATATTTGCGGTCTCTCCTTAAATAAAACTATTCCTGACGGAATGCCATAAAATAGTAGTGATCATCCTGTTTATTTCTTCTGAAGGTATGCAGTACTCCGTAATTTAAAAGGGAAGCAAATAAAATATACTATTAATTATGAGCCTCAGCGTGACTATTACCACTGCTGTCAAGTTCTGGAAAGTACATATCATTCACACGTTTCATGTTGCATCGTATTTCAGTTTTTAGGACATAAAACAGCTCTGTGTGAAAAACAGGTCTGAATGTAAGTGATTACTCACAGAAACTCTCTCCCTCTATCATCTCGGTTCAAATTCTGATTCTCCCACGAAGTTTGTTTACAAATGGACGAGCAACACTCATTAAAAATATGGAGATAAGGGAGGAATCGAAACTGCACTTTAACCTCATTGGCTCTTACGTGTATCATCATCTTTCCACAATTTTTGAATCATTTACAATCCAAAGAACTGTAATATTGTCACAGATCAGACAGGCTCTCTCTCCATTTTCCAATCACAGTACACATCCTCACCTGATTAGTAATTACACACACCTGCACATTGTGAGCACCCTCATCAAGCCAGCTTTATAAGCACACGCCTCATTCCACTCTGGCTGGTCTCCTATGTTGATACAAAGAGGACTCTCCAAGCTTTCTAGATGATTCATTGAGCTACCTACTTGCCTGTTGTCATCTCCTTGTGGATTTTACCAGTGGTGTAGTCTAGTTTTTTGTTGTGAGTATACTGTTTTTGTTTTGTTTTTTTTCCTTCCCAGCCTCATACACATCTGTCCCAGAGCAGCTGCTCATATGCACCGCCACATTCACTAAACAGGACTCTATGCTTACTTTATTTTAGGAGCACTTGTGCTACTAATTTTTTAAAAAAATTAGGAGCACAGTAAAAAAACAAATTCAGCAGCACCTTCTGATCAATAACAAGAGTTAGCCTTCCTATGAAATAATATTGGACTCCTTTAAAGTGATTTACAGGGACATTTTTTTCTAACTTCAAAGTGTTATCTTTTGTCAAATTCAAGTGTATTTTTATAAGCTTTTTTCCAAATTTCTAATTAAAACAATGCAAAAAGAATAAGTTATTGATCAAATAAAATCAGTATTAACATTTCATTTGCACTACAGAGGTGGCACAGAAGAACACAAAAGTGGCTTGTAGGTATTTACAGACATTTAATGAGGCTCAGGTGGCATGAGTGCAATTAACTTCATAAATTCATGTTGAGATTAATGTATAGAAATATTCAATGATTTAAATAACTGAAATTATACTTAAAAAAATGAAACTAAAACTGCCATTAGGTGGTGGCAAGTTACTGATTTTATCACTCATTCATTCAATTGATTCGTTCGAATGGCTGATTCATTCAGGAACAAAGCAAGTCCCTGCATCCCAATGTGCATACCATCCACCTTGTATTGAAAATGACTAATATCACATAGAATTTAGGATGGATGGTATGCACATTTGGACTCGGGCACTAGTGACTGTCTTTATGAATGAGTAATTGAATGGACTCACTAGATTAGTTTAAAATGCAGATTCATTCATAATGCAACAACGCTGTGTCTGAATGGAGATGTGCCGTGCCTCAGTTGGGAGTTTGTTTGAAACTATTTTAGTAGACGAAATAGAGCAAAATCGGGCAATACTGTTATAGTCAGACAATGTAAGTCACTTAACTTTTGATTTATTGAAATCACTCATTGTTCGTATATGCCAACAATCCCTGCTGTTACAGTTACGTTAATGATAACATATGCTCGTACCAGGTAACGTTAAAGCAGACCGGTCAGTGCTGTGCTGTGAGCGACTGTTAGTTGTTTTCAACTACAATCATCAGGTGCTGACCTGTTTACATCCAAAGTGTGTGTGTGTGTGTGTGTGTGTCTGTGTGTGTGTATATATATATATGTATATGTGTTAATTTTGTGTAAGCTACCGCTATAATAGTTATAGTGAATGAATTTTAAATCTATGTAAATATTTAAACTCCAGTATCATTTAGACACACGCAGACATCAAGAACCAGCATATGAATCTCAACAATGGTGACAACCAACAAAATTCTTCATGCTGCAATGTATGCTGGGTAACACCATAGTAATAACTCCCATCATGCACTGCAGTATGAATAATTGTCACCACTGTTGAGGATCGTATTATAAGTGTTCATGTCTAAAAGCCTGAGCAATACAATCTTTTTGCAATATTTAAGCATTACGATGGCATTTGTTCAACAACACATTTTTGCAGTTCTGTAATAGCTGACTATCAGTCAATAAACCAAAAAGAGACACCTTCATGATGTTCAGTAAAGGAACACAAAAGCCAAAAGTGTAAGCTCATCTGTTTCCTCAAGCTTTTACTTCAGCAATGCACAAAGGTTTGTTGTGAAACAATAATGCAATCCGCTTTCAGTTATTAAAAGGGTCAAGAGCCCAACTAAAGCAAGCCCTGATCTTCGTGATGGTGGTATAGTTTTATCCAATAAAACATCAACATCTGATCCTCTGTAATTCTCAGTGATGAACACCTGCTGTTACTAATGCACAATCATCATTTAATTAGTCTCTTAATTATACGGATACGGATAGGGTCTGGACCGGATCCGGTCCGGATCTGTAATCCTTATCTGTTCCGGATCAGCTGTTGTACATCGCGATTTCAAAAAAGTTTTGCACGTGGCCAAATATTAAAATTTGTTGGATTAAAACATCGTTTAATCACTCTGTAAAATAAAACGTCACCAGGCCGTTGGCACCCTCTGCAGGTATTTGTTATAATTTACTTAAATTAGTTGTTCATATGTATAGGCATATTACATTATGTAGCCTATTTTAACTGTGGTGTTCAATAAAACCATGTAATTACTTGGTTTTGATATCTTATTTGAGCCAACTATTATTGCTAGTTAGTTTATATATAAATTATACTACAGCCTGGTTTTCACTTAGGTCTGTGTGTGTTAATAAAAATTTCAGATTACTCTATTGTCAAAATAATCAGTAGATTACTTGATTACCAAAATAGTCATTAGTTACAGGCATAGATTAGTTCAAAATAAAACTGTATTTTTACTTTTTATAATTAAGGCAAATATTTTTTCATTGAAAATGTTAAAAATAGCATTCAAATTGTCTCGTTCTAGTGAACAAATTATCTGTATTTTGTCTCATCTCGTGCTCTAAATATATTGTCACACCCCTAGTGTTGATAAGCGGTGATATAGCTCATAATGTTCCAAGTGTATGATATAGCTTTCATTCTTCAGGTCAACCATGAAAAAGAGAGAGAAAAAAATCAGTTTAAATAAGGAAAGCAATAACTTTGTTGCAACTTAAACATTTGAAAGGATACTATGGCAGTCATTGCATGAGTTGCATGTGCTGCCCCCTCCCCTCGCCCCCGGGAAAATGTTCATGCTCAGGATTTTTTTTTTTTTTTTTTGCCTTAACCCCTGTAGTCACCATCTATCCAAGAACCGTTCCATTGCCCTTGATACTCACCTGCCATTACCCTCTGCTTCAGTTGCTTTCAATAAATATACCTGTGTATATTCTAATTCTCTGTCTGAGTCTCTTTCCATAACAACAATATATTTGTATATATATATATTATTATTTTATTTTTTCCGTATATTACTACTCCTAGAAAAGATGCTGTGAATTTGTGTAAGTCTGTGTCCATCTTTAAAGAAACCATTTCCTGTATCACATATGGTGGCTGAAGTGTTTTGGTTTGACTCGAATGTAAAGTGATCAAAACAAAACCACAAGCTGGAGAGCATCTCATGCGATGAACTTTATCACACTGAACACCGTATTAAACAACTGCAGTGAGACTGCAAGTCTATTTAACCTAGTGAAACTACTTAGTTTAAGAGTAGCCTATTTTCCTGAAACTACAAATGCAAATAAAGTTAATAACCAAATCAAATATAAGTGAACTGTTTTTGAATGTGTACATGAATATTTTAAAGAACAATGCAATGGGGGAACTAGTTGAGTCTTGTGCTCTGACTGACCGTGGTGCAATTAAATATTGTGCTTATTGAAGCATCACTTAGAGATTCTTTATACTTCTGGAAACTGAACTGGTGTAGGCCCATTTACAATATGAATGAATATCAAAAATAAGAAAACAATGAATATACTTTGTGGTTATGACATTAATATGTAAAGCAGAAACCATAAAATAATGTACTACTCATATATTTAGTTACTCATGTATTATGCATTTATATTCATAATTCCAGTTGTACTCCTATATTCCTTCGTTGGACATATAAAGGTGCACCCTGTTATGTTCCACGCCAGTGTGTAGGTGAGGCACATTTAATCGCTGACACGAGAGTATAGTTTAGTCAAGCCTTTAATGGCAACGACCAACACTACAGTAACAACAATAAGCACACGTGAAGCTCCACCCCAGCCAACGGGATGACGAACAACGTCAGGAATCACGTCACGATCCACGTCACACTTCACATACTGGCGCCATTTGTGTTGGACAGGATGTTGGAAACTCATTCTTTATGCGCGTGTTTTTTTTTTTGTTTTTTTTTTTCATATGCACGGATGTTGCTCGGTTTGTCTTTAATTTTCTTGGTATTAAGCACTCCCTTCTAAGTTGATATGATATTTAGCCTAGTGATATTTGGAGATTTGCAGAGCTTGAGAATGTAAGGGGAAAAACAAGACAAAGAAACACTGCAGAATTAAATTGAAATGATTTAATTGTTGCTGAAAGATAAATACAACATTAATATTGAGGCAAAAAGGGAGAAAGACCGAGAGAGAAAGAAGACCAAATCTTTTGTCTTTCTCATCTGCAGATCTGCACACATGTTCCACTTCAGTCTGTTTCTGTTGGTTGAGTCACATGTGGTTTCCTGAACAAGTCTGTTTAATCTTCACAACCAAACTGATCTAAGACCCTGAACCTGTCTGTTGTTTTCTGTGGTTTTGAGTTGGACGGAAGAAACAACATGCTCTGCACACAAACTCAAAACACCTCCAGCATTCATGAGAAACTTTGTGAGATATTCAGGGGAAAAAAAAACAAAACAAAAAAAACAAATTGAACACTTAAATGTTTAAACTAAAATTATAAGTCTACTGATAATAGGGGTTAAAGCAAAAAAAAAAAAATCCTGAGCCTGAACTTTTTCCCGGGGGCGGGGAGAGGATGTAAAGCATGCAATGACTGCAACTTAAACATTTGAAAGGATACTATGGCAAAGTTATTGCTTTCCTTCTTGAAACTATATATATCAGCTATATCACCACATATCAACACTAGGGGTATGACAATATACTTGGATCACGAGATGAGACAAAATACAGATAATTTGTTCACTAGAACGAGACCATTCTGTTTTTAAGAAATTTCCAATGACTAAATATTTGTCTTTTAATTACAAAAAGTAAACATACAGTTTTATTTTGAACTAATCTATGGCTGTAACTAATGATTATTTTGGTAATCAAGTAATCTACTGATTATTTTGACAATTGAGTAATCTGAAATTTTTATTAACACACACAGACCTAAGTGAAAACCAGGCTGTAGTATGATTATTTATATATAAACTAACGATGAGGCAATAATAATTGGCTCAAATAAAATATCAAAACCAAGTAATTACATGGTTTTATTGAACAACACAGTTAAAGTACATAATGTAATATGCCTATACATAATAATGGACATAACCAGTTTAAGTAAATTATGTATTATAACAAATACCTGCAGAGGACACCAACGGCCTGGTACTTTAAGCCCTGTGATAATTGTACAATAATAAATTAGAAACTCATGTTAAATCATTCAAACTATGAACATTCAAAAGAAATGACCTGATTACCTGAATATTTAAAACAGTCCTGTTGATGATTCAAGGGAAAATAATAACATTTGTATTATTAGCAGAAATTATCTAGAAAGGATTAACAGATTTCGGGATGATCGTGTTAATTTCAATTTTTAATTGTTAATAACCTAGAAACATTGATTTCATCAGTAAGAAAAGTATAATCAATCATCATAGGCTAATACTGATTTAATTGTGATGCCATTTCACATTTCGAATATCAAACAAAAACGCCACCCTGAAATTCGTCTTAAACTAACACACAACCAGCGGTGAAGCTACATTAAATTGGGCCTCAAGGCAAAATTTATCGAGTCCCTAAAATAGCATATTTTATAGCAATATATGCAGTAAGTGCAAATAATGATAGATTCTATTTACATTTATTCTATTTACTATTTATATTTTCTTTGCAATAAGTGTAAATAGTAGTTAGAAGTTTTTTATACATAGTGCAAATAGTGGCAGATATCTGTACATTATAAAATAGCATGCAATAATAACATATTGAGTGTAAATTATCATGTTTATTAAATAGATGCCGCCTTACTGGGACAATAAAGCCTTCCCTACACCTGCCCCTAATCCTACCTAATAAACTCTTTATTACTCTATTTCTTTCATTTTTATTGAAAATAAACACCTTTCTGACCTGACATGTGATGGGAAAAGGGAGAAGAACGAGTTCGGCAGAAGGCGATTTTGAACTCAAGTCGATTGTGTCAAGAGTTGTCATCAAGCGCCTCACGTCTAACACCACTGTTTCTGTTGCACCAATGCCTGCCTTGCCTGCCCTATTGCTACGCCTCTGTGTAAAACCAATATTTTAAAAGTAGATTTTTGTTGTTGTTGTCAGTTTATAGTTAAGGGAAGAAGGAGGCAGGGACTGGCAAACAATTTACTTAAATTTTAATACTAAAATAAACAATAAAACAAAAGTAAGCATCAGCCCTTTACGAAAGACTGCGGCATAACAATGACCCACAACAAACTAAGATGTCCCAGACCTGGTCTTCCCTCATCCTTCTCTGTCGTCACTCCTTTTATGTATCCGGAGCTCCTCCGTGGGACTCGAGATGCAGATGTCGCTCAGTATCATTTGCTCCACTGGACTCACTCTGCTCTCACGGCTCTCGGCCCCATTCATCACAACTGGTGCAATGTATGATTTGTGATCTCTTCTCAGACGGTGACTGTGGTGTAATCAGAGTGAATCTCATTCTTACTGAATCTGACTGTAGCATCACTGAGAGACTCTTCATGCTTCTGGAAACTGACAGCAGCGTACAGGAGCCCATCAGAGGGCTTTGTGGGTAACTGTGCAGTAGACTGAACTGGGCTGTGTGTAAGCGTCACTTTGCTGCTTGCGTCTTAATTTCCACACAGTCAGAGTGAATCCACCGATCAGCAGCAGAATCGCACACACACTAATAATGATGATCATGGAGAAATCTGACAATAAAACACAAACACACAGTCCAGAGATGAATGACATAATAGCCACACCAAACCTAAACCCCACACTATGGGACTGCCCACATTAATCCCATGATGGCCCAGTGTGGGCGGCCCGTTCAGGCCCAAAGCAACCTCAGAACTGCACACATATTCAACTTCATCTCTGTTGAGTCTCACTGTGGGTTTCCTGAACAGTTTTGTTTCTATTTTAAGTCTTGAGGGTGAAGCAAATACATTGATTAAATTGTTAATTTACCTTTTTTAACGTTTAAATGCACTTTAGTGATGACGTGAGCTCCACACCAGTATATCCCAGAATCCTCTTCTCTCAGATCAGTGATGTTCACAGTAAAGACTCCAGTAGATGCTTCATCACTGAAAGAGAATCGATCATCTCTGATCGTCTCCAATGAAACTCCATCCTTCACACACATGGAGGCTTCATGTGCTCTGCAGAAGCTTTTGTGATCTTCATCATGATGTTTGCACTGGATTGACACGTCGTCTCCTTCATACTTAGTCAAGTTCAGCTCTGGAAATGATTACAAACACAAGAACATCAATTCACAGCCGTAGCTTCACATATTCAGATGAATAAACCTTCCTCACCCTCGTTCATGATGACCATCAGATGAGTGTAAAGATAATTGAGGTCTGTTTCTAATGTCACTGCACACCAGTATTTCCCAGCATCCTCTGCTGTCAGTCCAGTGATGGTCCCAGTGAAGACACTTGCAGTGACGTTATCTTTCAGAGTCAGTCTGTCAGTCTTGGTCTCTTTCTCTTCTCTCACAGTCTCACTGAGAGGATTTCTGTCTCTAGTGGAGCACTTCCCCTTACAGAGAGACTTTGTGTTTGATTTATAGATTGAATCATAAGGACAGATGATCTCAGCAGATTCTCCTTCACGTCTCACTACTGGAGGCACTTTAAATAAAGAACAGGTCAACTGTACATCAATAATTATAAAATATTCCTGTCTTTATAAAATATTATTGTTTACATTATTTACCAATGTCATATCTAATCAACTCTGCTGCATTTCAAACATTTCTAAACAATATTTGATTGAGTGTTTGTTTTACTTACTAATAATATGTAGATGAACAGTATTAATAATGGAGTAACTGTACGAGTGTCTGTTGATCCAAACTCCACACAAATAAACTCCTCCATCATCTGGTGTCACAGCAGTAATCCTCACACTGAAGATGTTTTTCTTTTTGTCATCAGAAATACTGAATCTTTCCTTCTTCCATCTGCTGTAAATCATCTCAACTGAGTCTTTTCCTTCTTTGAATATGATCTTTAAATCATTAATATGAATCTTTGAATATTCACAGCTGAAATTGGCAGTTTCTCCAACATTCACCATCACTTTCTTTGACACTTTACAACATGAATCTGTCATTTACATAATAAAATAAATATATTTTACTTTTAAACAGGCTTTAAAAATGGTCAGGAATTTTACTACACAGATTTTGATGTAAAAATGACTGACCGTCTTCCACGTGTAAAGTCATATCTAAACCCCATTTGTAAAGAACACCAATCCAGTATTCTCCAGCATCATGTTCATTCAAATTTCTGATAAAGATCATGAGGTTTCCCTCTTTGTTTTGAAACAACGTAAATTTTCCAATACTGATCCATTTATCATGTTTCGTATCATTCATTATATTTCTCCACTCAGGTAATTTATTAAAGCATTTAACATTTGTACTGAACCAAAGTTTCCCAGAATCAACCAGAAGGCTTCCTCCAGAATATCCAGTGACGCTAAAGCATCTCACTGCATCTGTAATCAGATTGATACTGTGATCAGAAAGCTGATGAACAGAAAACAGCATCATTACTGCAGTGATGAAAGAGAAAAGCTCTGACCTGAGATCAGGTAGAAAGTGAAGAAGATGAGGAGGATCTTCATTGTGACTTGAGTTCAGTCTTCTTTATGCTGAATGATCTCTGTGTGAATCTCTCTGTCTCTACATCTGTCTGCTTTAGTTACTTCCTCTTTATTCAGCTCTTTATCAGTAATGAGCAGCTTCACTGGCTCCTCCCACCGTCACCACTGACTGAATATCACATTAATCACACTGAAAGAGCGCCACCTACTGGAGGATACAGTGTCTGACACAGAGTTATTTATCAGTGTTGCTTGAGTTTGTAATATATTTTGAGGGATTTGTGAACCTTTTGTAGGAGCCTAAATGCAGTTAATAAATCATTTTAATTTATGCGTTAAATAGTAATTTACATGATTCATTTATGTGGAGGATATTGAAGGGAATATTTTCAGTATCTAGAAGTTGATGTAGTTAATATTTACAGTTTTCAAGGAGTTGATTGTGTTATCTAAAATGTGTGTGGATAATTCAAAGTGCATTTATATTACATTTATGATAGTTTGGGATTATAGGACGGCTATCGCATTTTTTACCTTTAACTGCATGCACCTTTAATTGCGGGGGATATACACTCGCGAGAGGGGTGATCAAGGGGGAACAGTGAGGCAAGCATAGAGTGGAGCCACACAGTTTTTTTACCTTTTTTCTCTCCTTTTTTTTGTAATATTCTTTGGATTGTGTTTGTTGTTGCCAACCTAGTAAACAAATACAGTTTTGCACAAGTGGTTCTGTGGATTTATGGATGTGGATTCAGACGAAAAGAGTGGACAAAGCGTCAAACTAAGGCTTCGTTCAGTGGAAATCTACACCTTTAGTGTGTGACCATTAGTTACACCACTGCTGTTAAACTCCAGAAAGAACCATATGCTTGTGCTCTGCGACGGCAAAACTTCAGAAGACATAAAAAAGGTCTGTGTAAAAACAGGTATAAACTGAATTGACTACTCACAGAATATCTCCTCTCAGCTCTGTTAAAATTTGATACACCCACAACTCACATTCAAAAGAACCTACATATAGAGAAAAGGGAGGAGTTGAAACTAAACCTCATAGGGCAGATTGTGCATGCCATATTTGAATATTTATTTTCTAAAATAAGAATTGACCATGTGTGATGAGATGTAACAAATTTTGAACTAATCTATGACTGTAACTAATGACTATTTTGGTAACCAAGTAATCAACTGATTATTTTGACAATAGAGTAATCTGATATTTTTATTAACACAAACAGACCTAAGTGAAAACCAGGCTGTGGTATGATTTATATATAAACTAACTAGCAATAATAGTTGGCTCAAATAAGATCTCAAAACCAAGTAATTACGTGGTTTCATTGAACACCACAGTTAAAATAGGCTACATAATGTAATATGCCTATACAGTCGTGGCCAAAAGTTTTGAGAATAACATAAATATTAGTTTTCACAAAGTTTGCTGCTAAACTGCTTTTAGATATTGGTTTCAGTTGTTTCTGTGATGTACTGAAATATAATTACAAGCACTTCATACGTTTCAAAGGCTTTTATCGACAATTACATGACATTTATACAAAGAGTCAGTATTTGCAGTGTTGGCCGTTCTTTTTCAGGACCTCTGCAATTCGACTGGGCATGCTCTCAATCAACTTCTGGGCCAAATCCTGACTGATAGCAACCCATTCTTTCATAATCACTTCTTGGAGTTTGTCAGAATTAGTGAGTTTTTGTTTGTCCACCCGCCTCTTGAGGATTGACCACAAGTTCTCAATGGGATTAAGGTCTGGGGAGTTTCCAGGCCATGGACCCAAAATTTCAACATTCTGGTCCCCGAGCCACTTAGTTATCACTTTTGCCTTATGGCACGGTGCTCCATCATGCTGGAAAATGCATTGTTCTTCACCAAACTGTTATTGGATTGTTGGAAGAAGTTGCTGTTGGAGGGTGTTTTGGTACCATTCTTTATTCATGGCTGTGTTTTTGGGCAGAATTGTGAGTGAGCCCACTCCCTTGGATGAGAAGCAACCCCACACATGAATGGTCTCAGGATGCTTTACTGTTGGCATGACACAGGACTGATGGTAGCGCTCACCTTTTCTTCTCCTGACAAGCCTTTTTCCAGATGCCCCAAACAATCGGAAAGGGGCTTCATCGGAGAATATGACTTTGCCCCAGTCCTCAGCAGTCCATTCACAATACTTTCTGCAGAAGATCAATCTGTCCCTGATGTTTTTTTTTGGAGAGAAGTGGCTTCTTTGCTGGCCTTCTTGACACCAGGCCATCCTCCAAAAGTCTTGGCCTCACTGTGCGTGCAGATGCACTCACACCTGCCCGCTGCTATTCCTGAGCAAGCTCTGAACTGGAGGTGCCCTGATCCCACAGCTGAATCAACTTTAGGAGACCAAAGTTTTGAGAATGACACAAAAACATCCTCCGAGAGCAACTTCTCCCAACCATCCAAGAACAGTTTGGTGACGAACAATGCCTTTTCCAGCATGATGGAGCACCTTGCCATAAGGCAAAAGTGATAAGTAAGTGGCCTGGGGAACAAAACATTGAAATTTTGGGTCCATGACCAGGAAACTCCCCAGAACTTAATCCCTTTGAGAACTTGCAGTCAATCCTCAAGAGGCGGGTGGACAAACAAAAACCAATGTAAAACAATGGTCCAAAAGCTACAGGATGCAAAGGGTTTAAGTTTAAGGTATAAGTTTCCAGTGACGGGGTTCAGCAGTCTCTGATCTTCCTACTGAGAGTCAAACTATGTGTGAATGTTCTCATGACCAGGTGCTGCTTAAAACATCTGGAGATAATGTTGTCTATTATAAAGTCTAGGCAAACTGGTGCTCACAAGGTTTCGGACCATTTGATGTAAATTAGGTCTGTTTGACCTCACAGTCAGGGGTATGTTTTCTCACTTCTGTTTAACCCTGGGTGTAAGGTCAGTCTGGATAATGGCTGCCTTAGTTAGACTTTTGATGACTGCAGCACACAGCACATTCTCAATAAAGAAGCCTGCTGGAGATACCAGAGAGTCTCCTGGCCTTCGCTTCTGAGTTTCCAACACCTGTCATATTGTAACAACTAAACATAAGCCTCCTGACCTTTATTAAGTATTTCATTTGACCTTAATAAAACATTTCGAAAAGTAGAACTGAGACATTTATTACAAAAACATTTTAATTTGGTTACACTTTATTTCGATAGGCCACTTTAGACATTATACAAACTATAAGTAACTTTGTAACTACAATGCAACTACATGTCTACTAACTCTCAGTAGGGTAGGTTTAGAGTTAGTAGAATAAGTTGACACTTGCAAAGTTTCTAATACTCAGTATGTTGTGGACCTGTCAAAATAAAGTGTTAGAATATATTAAACAGAGTCTACTAATACTCTAATGACTGCTAGTTGACAGGTAGTTGCAAAGTTACTTACTGTTAGTAGAATGTCTAAAGTGGTCTATCGAAATAAAGTGTTACCTTTAATTTTTCATATTACAAAAATTTACAGAATCTTTTTATGGAGTGGAAAATGTGCGTCTGTGGAAACCAGTTTTCTGTTCTTATCACATCTGCGGGCGGCTGAAGGTCTTCTTGGTTTGACCTGAATAATTTAAATGCAAGAGCAAAAGAAAACCACAGGCATGAAAGCAGTTAGTGTGCATCTTTAGCACATTAAAAACCCTGCAAACACAAAGCATTGAGAACTTTACAAGCTAGTCTCTTAAACATAATAAGGCAGTTTCTTGATCATAAAAAGTATTCATTCACTTACAGAAGATGCAGGATGAATTATTGAATGTGCAACTTAGTCTTTGTCTTCTGCTCAATGTTTTGCTTACATCTTCAGTCTCATGTCTCACTGTGGGTTTCCTGAACAAGTCTGTTTAATCTTCACAATCAAATTATATGGATACCCTGAATCTTCATCTGTATTCTGTCGCTTTGAATTGGGAAAAAAAGACCTGTTTTTCAAGAAACACAAAAATGAGACATTCTGAGAACAACTCTTTGTTTGACGGGTGAATGACAGGGTCATGTGTGATGATCTGTGATTCTGTATGAATTCAGTCTGCAGCAATTGAATAGTCAGAGGAAACTGTTTCTGAAGGTGTCATTGTCTTTGTTGCTGTGTTTTCATTTAAAAAAATAAAATAAAAAAATAACAACACACAATTAAACTAAGCATTTGTTTTAAAAGAGGGAAAATACCTTATTTATTTGGGTTACAACGCAAGTAGGCTATATCCGTCTTATTCGTTTTGTTAATAAAAGTTAGATGTTTAATATAGGTCTATTTGCCATTGTACTATTTTATGGCTGATGTGTTTTAATTAATAGGCTAATAATGAACCACAAATGATCATTTTATTAATTTGTGTTACAATGCAGATAAAACATATTCCCCTTATTCATACTGTTAATAAAAGTTCAAAGTTTAATATAAGTTAATTTGTCATTGTACAGTTTTATTGTATAGCCTACACTGTAAAAAAAATGCTGTAAAATTTACAGTAACTTACTAGCAATTTTGGTTGCCAGTAAGACTGTAAATTTACAAAAGTACTGTAAATCAATAATTACAATTGTACTGTAAAAATACAGCAAACTCTTGAAATTACAAGAGCACAAGAAATTACAGTGAAGATTTTGTGAAGTGATATCTGTAAAAAAAAACAAATAATTGTAATTATTGATTTACAGATTCTTTTTTTAAATTTACAGTCTTACTGGCAACCAAAATTGCCAGTAAGTTACTTTAAATTGCACAGTAATTGTTTTACAGTGTAGCCTTCATTATTATTATTATTATTATTATTATTATTATTATTGTTATTATTAATAATAATAATAATGATAATGAGCCAAAATAGCATTCGTTTGAAGTAAGGGGAAATCCAAAAACCTTTTATTTATTATGTTGAAACCAATCCAAATATTTTTTCTATTAATTTTAATGAATATACAAATTAGTAAAATTAGTTTTATTTATTTTAATTTTTAATTTTTTATATTTATTTTTTATTCATTTGAAAATACACAACAAATAATTGATAAAATCGTTATTATTAATAAACAAAGGGAAATAGCCTTGTCAGGTGTATGTGCTCTTGAGACATGTTTTACCCAGTGCATATCCAACCCTCAGCCGTCAGTAAGCGAGACTATTGACTGAATATCACATTAATCGCACTGAAAGAGCGCCATCTAGTGGATGTAACAGTGTCTGATACTGAAGCTCATACAGGTTTCATGTTCTCTATATAAGGGAAAATAACACTGAAGTGAATTTATCTGCATTATTTAAATCTTCTAAACTGAACATGTAAGTTCACTGAGGTTCTCTAGAGCACATACAAGGAACTCCTGGAAATGAAAATGGATCTCATACTTTGAGTTTTGACATTTTTATGAGTCCTACGAAACATTAACCACTCTTTAGGAGCAAACAGACCTTACTAACAGACCTAACTGGATTTTTTTTTTTTTTTCTCGAAAACTTTATAAATAAAAAATACCATACATTAACATGGATTCAGCACCACAGACAGCAGCTGTTAATCAGCCATCACTGATGACGGTTTAACAAAACACAAAAAGTAAATCCCTGGAACTTGAGTTTATCTGTGTCCTTCACTCTGACTGTGGTCATAAACATTTGCATGAACAATGGATCCATGCAATTATCGAATATTAGGCTAAAGCTTCAAATAATTACATAACGAATTAACTCTTTCTTTTCACACATGCATTAGTGGCATTTTACAATTTATCAAACTAGAACACACGAACTTTGCTTTCTTTATCAGTTGCATGCAACCATATAAATTTAATTTTAATGAAACCAAGAAATTGTTTAGGCCTAGACATTTAACTTTAACTCAAATTTGCTACTAGATGGCACCAGAGTTTCATTAAGACCTGGCTGGTTGTGTGTTTACTGTAAGTGGTACAAAACTATAATAATAAATACAATGGTGAACAGCACATCATAACTATTAACACTAAAGAGATCATCTAGAGGCAGTACCGTGGGAAGTAGGGGTGCTGAGGGTGCTGCAGCACCCCCTGGCTCGGAGCTAAAGAAAAAATGGGGGTGCTGGGGGTGCGGTGTTAAAAATAATTCAATTTAAATTTTGTAACAAAAAAGAAATAAAACTAATTTTATTAATTTGAATATTCATTAAAAATCATAGGGGGGGGGGGGAAAGCTTAGGGCTATAATGACAATAAGCAACAATTGTTGCGTGACGTCACCACGTCCGCATCCGTCATTGAAGATTTAAAAATACACCAGTCAACATGGCGCAAAAACGCATTTCTGATTTTTTTCACTAAGCCCAAACAAAATAAAAAGAGACCGAGCCTTGAGCTAGCGGATCAGTCGGATAAGGAAGCAGACCTGGTCCTGGAGCCTATGCCTAGTGGGCAGCCAACCAGCAGCAGCTGCAACAGCTCCTCCAATTTCTGTGTGCTGTTGCCGTGCAGCCTGCAGTTGTATCTGGAGATTGCATGTGGAGGATCGTAGGGTGATGGTTAGGCTATACCAATAAAGTTTATTCGTTCAAACAGTTGATTCATTCAGGAACAAAGCGAGTGACTGTTTTTATGAATGGGTAGCTGAATCATTGACTCACTAGATTCATTAAAAAACGCAGGTTCATTCATAAACGAAACACCGTGTTTGCGTGGAGATGCTCAGCGGCTCAGCTGTGACTTTGTTTGGAATTGTTCCTTTTTGACAAAATAGAGCAAAATCAGACAACAGCTGTTCAACGCTGCTATTTCAGTCTTTTACTTCCAAATGTCATATTAAATTCATTGTTACTTTTAGATTATTTGCAATTTTTTGTGTAATTTACAAGAAATTTCTGATATAAAATTGTTTATACTACTCTCTCTCTCTCTCTCTCACTCTCTCTCACTCACTCACTCACTCACTCACTCACTCACTCAGTGTGCTATCGCCAGGGGCCTGAAGTTGTGTACTTTGTGTTCTGGAGATTTTGTGTTTCTTGCTTTGGCTATAGGAATACGCATTAATCTTATTTTGTTTTAGTAGTATTAAGTAAAAAAACAAACAAACAAAAAAACGTTAAATTAACAATTCTTCCTGATAAAACATGAGTTAGGTAAAATCTATTTGACTGTGCAAGTAGTTTTGAATCATACTGATTAAAAAAAAAAAAAAAAATTGTTGCCATGACTTTTTGATCCTATTTTTCCCTGTAACACGTCTGTATCCAAATTAAGAATTAATGAGCATATCTACAGTTATTACAAAGAAACCAAGAAAGAGCGATAGAGTCCATACCTCAGCAGCAACTATGTTGCATTCTGATCTTTAACGTTATCTTTTCGTGGATCAATGCTTAACGTTAATTCAGTATATAATAATTAAAAAAAAAAAAAGTTACTTCAACAATAAAATAGTACAATGATGAAGTCGCTTAGCTTATATTAAACATAAAGCTTGAACAAAACGGATAAACTGATGACGTGTAACCGCGTTGCAACATAAAAATAAAACGTCTTTGTATTTTCCCCTTTGTGGCTCATTATTATTATTATTATTATTATTATTAATAATAATAAATAAATAAAAAAAACATATAGGCCCACAATAAAATAGTATCATTAAGAAATTCACTTTTAATTAAACTGAAGAATATTAAAATAATATTAAACTTTGTTAATAAAACTTCAATTACAATTTTGTGTATAAAATTTGTAACGCAAATAAAATGGATTTCCCCTTTTAAACCCAGTCAACACGTGAGATCACGCGATGATCACAGTGACATCACACCATTCTCATCTGGTGATCCTCACAGTGTGAGTAATATATGAGCTCATTGTGAACTCAAAATGTTGAGCAGGTTGAGAGGAGGCAGTTCAAATATCAGTCACCGGGGGGACATTCTACTTCCTGTTTCTCAACACTATCACAGAGATATCACAGTGCTCTCACATGATGAGCTCATGACTGCACGCCCAGCTAACAGATTTCTGTTATAAGATCCTTCTCCAAACATACAACTGACTTCCAAACACAACCTTCGATGAAATCAACTGAAATAAAAGAATACATTAAATCTCTCATGATCTCAGCAGAGAAAGATTAAACCACTCCACAAACAGCATCACCTGCTCCACTCATTACTAACCAGACTGACTTTATTTCTGATATCTACAAAAGTGCTTATTGAGAATTAGATGTGTTATTGTTTCGTTTGATGTTACCATCAAAGTGATTATTGTTTGATTTAGTTGGGCTCTTGACCCTTGACTTAAAAACATCATATTTTTTTGGGCTACTGTAACTGTGTTTGTAAAACACATTTGTTATGGCAAGTAACACCAAAAAGAGACTAAAACCAGGTGATATTTATTTGTTGTTAACAACAAAATCGTCACCTAGATTCAGTATGCAGTCTTTGTGAATTGTTATTAATCTGAACGTTTTAATTATAACAGCTTTTTGATTATACAGTATAGGGTCAAACAGTGTAATAACATATGAATGATTTTAAAAGCATAAGTCACAAACATTTTGAACTACGGTGTCATTTAAACACAAAGAGAGACATCAAGAATCAGTGTATGAATCTCAACAATGGTGACAGTCAGAAGCTTCATGCTGCAGTGCATGCTGGGTACCTAGTCTCTGTGCAGTGAGTGCACTTTGACCTCATATTAGTATGAGCACACAGTGAGGGCGCTGTGAGGTTACACTTTTAGCTCACTGTTACCTCACATTGTGACCTCATCACGAGTATCCTGTGAGCTCATGGTGACATCACTGTGAGATCAAATTGTTGACTGGGAAACGATCGTTTGAGGTTCGTTATTATTAAAACAGATCAGTCATAAAGTAGTACAATGGCAAATTTGCATTTATTAAACATGCAACTAGGCTACATCTTCTTCAATTTGTTAATATTAACTACTTGCTAGGCCTTCTTGCTTTGTAACCCAAATAAATAAGGTTTCCCTTATTTAAAACGAATGCTTAGTTTGTGGTTCATCATTATTTTTTTTAATGAAAACACAGCAACAATAAAGACCAACTCAGTTATTTTAAACGAAATGAAACGTTTATTAACAAAAATCTTCACGCCTTGAGTTTTCCCTCTTTTCCTCGCTTTCCTTCAGATTTAAATAAGCGCCGTGAGCGTTTTACTTTCACTTTCAAATTAGGGCAATTCGGTGTCAAGCAGTTGTTTGCTTTTAGTTTGTTTGAGTTTTCTCTCTTTCCCTCACTTTCCTTCAATTTTAAATAGCCTAGTTTGAAAAAGCACCGTGCACATTTTACTTTCACTTTTAAATTGGCGGTTCTGTATCAAGCAGTTGTTCGTTTTTAGTTTGTTTGTGTTTTCCCTCTTTCCCTCACTTTCCTTTGCTTGTATAGCTTATAAAAGCATTGTGCGCATTTTACATTCACTTTTAAATTAGCGGCAATTCGGCATCAATTGCTTGAATTCAATTCAACAAAATACAATGTATTACATATAACATATAACTTTTACTAAAAAAAAATGAATAAAAATAAACCATGATATGCCTAATATAAAATAACAATAATAATAATAGCTTACTGCTGCTTATATAAAGTTTAAATATGTATAGAAAAACTAAAAATCAGTAAAGAATGAGGAACAAATAATTATGAAATGTAGAAGCAAAACGAATAAGAATGTTTGGAGGCACTGACGCCTAACACCTTGATGCAAAATAATGAAAAAAAAAAAATACATAGTTTAACCTCTTAACTGTCACCGTCCACCCTGTGGGACGCCTACGTTTACTTCACTATTTTACAATTAAATCCTAATCTAATCATGACAAACAATAAATCAACATCTAAACCTTAGTTAATTCTCAATAAGATCTTCTGTAGATGTCTGACAGAAATAAGTTCAGAGCACTCATAATTGTTAGTTTTAAAAACTTAAATGTTTTAAGGCAATCGGTTTACTCAAACGGTTTGTTACCCTAACTTGTTGGGTTTTACAGTGATGAACTGTTGCCTAATAACAATAGAGTTCATGTTACTCAATTTTTATAAGTAATTAGTTATGTAATTTAATGAAAAATATTAGGTAGACATTACCTAATTTCTTTTAGTTTGGCATAGCTGTAAAATTTAGGTACTCTTTACTCAATATATAGGATAGAATCTACTCAAACAAAGTGAGTGCAAATTGTTACCTCAATTTTATTGAGTAAATATAGTATATTACTCAATTTTATTTAGTAAATATAGTGGATCAGTTTTTTCAGTGTAATGAGCAGCTTTACTGGCTCCTCCCACCATCAGCACTGACTGAATATCACATTAATCACACTGAAAGAGCGCCACCTACTGGAGGATACAGTGTCTGGCACAGGTTTAATGTTTTCTATTAAGTAAACTGATCCACATCATTTATATCTTCCACTAGAGGGCAACAGTATAATGTACATGTAAGATCACTGAGGTCCTTTAGTTTAGAGCAGTGCTTCTCAAACCTGTCCTGAGGACTTCACTGCACTTTTTGGATGTCTCCCTCATCTAACACAGAGGTTCTCGAACATTTTGGGGCCAGGGACCCCTTATAGACTAGAATATTTTCCAAGGACCACCTCATAATTATAACAGTGATTAAACCCAAAGTTACAGTGGGTGGAAGTAATAAAGACATTGTGTTTGTTTTATTGACACAAATGGTCCCCATTTGTAAATATGCACTTTTTAATATTACAGCACATTTTTTATAGTTTACCTATATGTCATACCAGGTCAAACTTAAGTTGTTGAGAATGAAAGACAGAAATAATTTTATAATAAAAAAATATGATATCACGTATACAGAATTATATTATTGAAGCAAATAAAAAAGAATGATTTGTTTACAATCTGGACACCTCGCTGGTGTCAACAATGGTGACCAATAAAAGAAAATAAAAATCATGCTGCAATGCATGCTGGGTACTAGCATAGTACAAAACTCATCCATGGCTCCCAGCATGCATTGCAGCATGGTTTTTCTTTTCTTTTAATGGTCACCATTTTTGAGGTTGACAAGCTGATTCTTGATGTCTGTGTGAGTCGATTTGCTGTCATAGATTGAAACTTTTTGTGGACAAACTGTTTAGAAACTCCTTTGTTAACTGACAAAAAATATGTTTGAGAAACACATGGTTATAACAACCAGAGAAAAAAAAAGAACATCTAACACAGAAGTCAAGGGTCAAGAGCCCAACTAAAGCAGACACTGATCTCTAACATGGTTACTTCAATTGAAACAATAAATCAACATCTAAACCTTAGCTAATTCTCAATAAGATCTTCTGTATGGGATGATTTTAGTCTCAATATGATTAATAAATGCACACTCAATTATCCATGTACTAGATAGATGTTGTGAATGTATTTTACTAACCACAAACAAATGTCATTTAATTTGAATCTGTGGAATTCGGGATTGAATGATTGTGCAGCGATTTGTACAAATAGAAACATGTTTGCGAATACACATGTTCTGTTCTGCATTAATAAATCAAAAATTGCTCATGCAAAAATGAATCCGTGCATTTGTGGATCAGAAGACGCGTGCATTTATTGACATCTTGTTCGAATCGATCGCGTTTGGTTCATTTGGATTTTGAGACTTCCTTTTCGCAGTTTATAGCATTCCACCCACCCACACACACACACAACTAACGAACAAGCCAGGGCTATCATTAACGTCAACACGATTCAGAAATGTGTGTCACTATACAATGAAACAAATGCTTTTCAACCGGTGTCTGTAGAATTAAGAATTACATAAATGTGCAGCAATTTGTAAGTTTTTGTATTTGTTTGTGAGTATTAATGTTCTACTTTGTATTAAAGTGTGACAATTTCCGCGTGAAAAAATGAATCCATGCATTTCTGGATCAGGCGACACGCGTGCATTTATTGATTCCTTGTTCGAGTCGATCCTGTTTGGTGCATTTGGATTTTGAGACTTGCTTTCCACAGTTTCAGCACTGACGATCCACACGCAACTGAAAGGCAAGGCCGGTGTTCTGACGATCTGTCCTACCCGCTCAGGATGTGCTACCAGTAGTTCAAGCTGTTGTGCAAATCTAACAACATAAGCTTCTTTATTAGAATGAACTACCATCTTAATAAATGATAATAAATGATGGAGAAACAGAGGTAGCACATCTTGTCAGCTATAAACGTCTATCAGAATGAACAACCATCTTAAATGATGGAGAAACAGAGGTAGCACAACTTGTCAGCTAAACGTCTATCAGAATGAACAACCATCTTAATAAATGATAATAAATGATGGAGAAACAGAGGTAGCACATCTTGTCAGCTATAAACGTCTATCAGAATGAACAAAATATCACATATTTAATGTAAAAGATTTGACGTACAGTGAAAAAGTATTTTATTTAGTAAGACAAAGACAAATTTTATTTAGTAAATCAAGGACTTGTCAGAACCGCATGCTTTTTTGAAAAAGCACCCTCATGATAACGTTAGAAAACTCGTTTTTGTTGTTATAAATTATTAGACAATGAAGAAATTAGGCCTATTACATATTTACTGGGAGAGATTCAATTTAACCCAAAAACACAACTTTAATTAAGCTAAATTGATTTTACTTATGCGCTCGTTCACAACTCCGACAGGGTAGCTCAAATTTATGGGTGGGTCTTCAGATAGAGGATTTCCAACTGTAGTAGGGTACTGCGCATGCGCATTGGGTATGGGTTGCTCATTCTGAGAGGTAGCACAGATTGTCGGAACACCGGCAGTTACCACTAGATGGCAGTCGCAGAATTACCGTGCTGGCCTGATTGAGAAAGAGTGACCTTGTTCGCATTCTCCCGTATAACCTTCTGTTTTAAAACATGGATAATACCATTTTAAACCAACAAGCTGGTTGGGTAAGTAAAAAAAAAAATGTAACTACATAACATAACTGCATGACAAATCTTCGAGCTTAACTATGAACATGACTTGAATGGTGCATTTGTTAGTCAAGTATTACGCAAATTCCGTCATTAACGTTACCAGCATCGTATCCTAATCGTAATGAAGTTAATGTTTTCTCCTACATATATCACTTTTTACATGTATGTAAAACATGGTTTATTTTATAGTGGGTACGAATCATTAATAATTTTTCCATGTCTCTACTCTCTTTATTACATTTCACTTTAGGAATTACTACATGACCACATTCTGGAGAGATTACTTGCACGGGTTACACATGCTCTTCAGCAACCCCAAATTGACATTGACTATTTGGATTTTGTATGTAGGCAGGAGGTAGTATTTCTCGATGCTGTGGCACAGCATGTTCATTTGTCTCAGGATGTGACAGAAAGATTGACTGAACTCCATAATGCAATCCAGAATCACAGACGTGCTCAAATTCCACAATCAGTTGTTCAGGTGGAAAGACAAAGTGCAAGTGGGCGTCCAAGGATTGTAGTGCCTACAGAACACATGGCCTATCTTCTGGAGATTGGACTCCCGGTTACAGCTATTTCAAATTTGCTTGGTGTTTCCCGGGCTACACTCTTTAGGAGGATGGCCGAAATCAATCTATCAGTTAGGGGACTGTACAGTACCTGCACTGATGCAGAAATTGATGGACTTGTTTCCCAAGTCAAAGAAAGAATGCCACATGCAGGCTACAGATTAGTTAAAGGAACACTTAAGGCGCAAGGTCATCGTCTGCAGTGGAACAGAATAAAAGCATCAATGCACCGGGTGGATAGTCTTGGGATTTTCTCAAGAATGACTCAGTTGGGATGTGTAATCAGAAGAACATACTCAGTGCCATGCCCAAAGTACTTAGTACATATAGACACAAACCATAAACTGATCAGGTAACTTAATAATTTCATGATAGATTAATCCAAGATTGTTTCAATGTCTTTAACTACCACTTGAAAGACTTGTGATGTAATTCTTGTTTGTAATTTTTCTTTTTTGAAATTAAGAGTAGAGAGACTCTGGCGTGATCTCTGGATGGGAGTCACCAGCGTGTTCTACCAAATCTTGCACACACTAGAGGAACAGGACATGCTGGATTTGAGCAGCACTCTTCACCTATTTTGCTGCCATTATGTATTTTTGCCCCGACTGCAAGCAAACCTCAATGTGTTCCGTGAGGGATGGGACAACCACCCATTGAGAACAGAGCAAAACCTCTCACCAAACCAACTGTGGGTGGTTGGTCAGATGGAAAATCCCATTGACAACCCAGAGGTACTGAAGCAATTAATCAAAGAAAATATATATATTTTTAAAAATTACAGGAATAGTTCACCCAAAAATTTAGATTTAGCCATTAACTCACCCTCAAGTTGTTCCAAACCTGTATACGTTTTTTTCTATTGTTGAACAAAAAATAATATGTTTTGAAGAATGTTTGTAACCACAGTTGGTGGCACCCATTGACTTCTATAGTATTTCCTTCCTATTATGGAAGTTAATGGGTGCCATCAACTGTGTGGTTACAAACATTCTTTAAAATATCTTATTTTTGGTTCAAAAGAAAAGAAAGAAACTAATACAAGTTTGGAACATGAGGGTGAGTAAATGGCAATTAAAATTTTTGGGTGAACTATCAAAATATTACAGACCAAGTTGATTTTCAAGATGATTGTAAAACTGTAACTGAATCAACCATTATTAGTCTTTAGTAATGAAACAGTGAATCTTTCCTCGTTTTATTTCAGGAGATGAACATTCCTTACATTGACTGGGAGGACAGTGGGTATATTTTGGATCCACACACTGTGGTGAATGTTCCACGGTTTGACAACCCTCTAACTCCTGAACAAGTGGAGCAGCTGAGAGAACATATTAATCCTCTACAACCCTCTGAGTCCAATGGCATGGACATTTTTTTGAGTACAGTTCAATATGTTGAAAACATACTAGCTGAAAATTAGATACTGTTGCATGTAATTTTTTTTACGTTTTTTAGTTGATTTTTCTAACCATTATACTTTTTTTATCAGAAAACCGACGGGAGCGCCCGCGCTCCGGTTTTCGTGTCTCTGTTTAAAAGTCAATAGAAACCGAAACCAAAAGGGTAGCGCAATAATTATTTTTGCATTCAAAATCAGAGACGTTACACAGTCAGATCAAGTCTACAACATGCTCCTGTTGCGTTGTTTTCACCCTCTAACAAGTCTGCACAAATTGCATAAAATACGTATACAACAAAATACACTAAAAATAACATTGCACGTCTTTGCACACATGTTCTATAGATCTGAGGTTGCTAGATACCTGTTCCTACGTCTACTATGACGTAATCACGTTCTGTGCACTATGACCCCAAGGTGTGTTGCATGTGGTGACATCACAAGCCGCGACATTTGACTTTCATTTGCTGTACGTATATACTACAGCTGCTGCTGCGTTCTATTCATCACTCTTATTTATTTATCATTGCAATCTGTTGCTTTTTTTTTCTTTTTCACACATGCACACAAATGCACCTTCACAAATGCAAGCACAATCACACACTCGTGTGCATAATGTTACGACTGCATGAAAACATAAGTACATGCACGCGGAGGTTTTGGAGCTACTAACGTTACGCGCGTGCGACGACGAGGAACTCTCCGACTACTCATCTGCTCCAGCATCTGTTTCGAGTGGGGTTTATTTTTGTTTTATGTATTTGTTTTGTTTTGTTTTTACACAAGAATAACTGAGATGTTCTTTATGTATTTATTTTTCAATCAACATCACTCTCAAAAGCAAAATGTATTTTTTTTTTTTACCCCACAAATTCAAATGCACTCCACCTCTAAAGGCATGCCACATACCCCTCTGCTTTATTCTAGTCAGGAATTGTCACAAGTGTTAACACAGCCTTTTTGCATTTTTAGTTATGATAAATTACAGATTTTAGAGTAGTGTAACTGATTATTTTACATTATCTTTTGTAGTTCAATCAATATTGCTCTCAAAAGCAATATATTAGCGGTTTGACTTCACAATAAAAATGAGTGTATCTCACAAACGAATTTATGTAATCAGTCCAAATAAATTGTATGTAGTTTCAAAGTGTTTTATGCAAGTTTTTTACATTGACAAGGTTTGACATTTGTGATATTTCTGTATTTAGTAAAATATGTTGAAAAAAAAAATCGATTTTCATATTTTTGTTGGTTTATTGCACTTTTGAGCTATTTATCTAGTAATTATGGATTTTTTACATACACAGCCTTCAAATTGGAGGTGTAAGGATTGTATTGGTATATGGCATTTGAAAATACTCAAAAGAATGACAGCACAGCATGTAAAAATACTAAGATATACTCTGGCGGAATTGTTCTATGGCAGGTCTTTCAAATAAACATCATTGAGTTTTTGGATAAGATTTGTATTGACCATATCACATTGAACATTAAGTCTATATCATTAAACTATATCATTACAAAATGGAACGGCTCAAATTACACATTATATTATTATAACATTGGCATATTTACGGTAATAGACAAGCAACAGTAACAAAAAAATGTTTCAATCTAAAACGGTTTAAGAAATTAATTAACATCTACACAAGGCCAAAACCACTCTCCACAGACTGCAGACATACCATCATGTCAGCTGTGAGAGCTGAGAGGGAGGTATAGTGATCTGGCAGGCGAATGCGCTCTTGACAAGTGTATGCCTTTGGCAATTGGTTTGGTCCACTGGACTGAACAACTTCCAGCTTGAGGGTGCGTGGCACTACTTCCCATCCAACCCAGAATTTGAGAAGTTTCCTCAGGTTGCTGGGTGATGCTAAGACAAAAAAGAGAAAGAAATATGTTTACTGTTCACATATAACAGAAAAAAAATCTTTAAGTGGTACCATCTAGTAATACAAAAATATCACCATGTTCAACAAAGGTTCTCAAAAGGCCTGTAACAAGATTAAGTTTCTCAGGCTGTGTGTCGTCAGCATCACTGTCTTCGCTGTCTTCTGTATGCGGTGTTTGGGGCCACTGGATGGCTTGCAGGATGATCTGTAATTTCCCAAAATCAAAAAAAGTCATGCTACCAAACCAAATATTTTTTCAAGTGAATTTATAATTCTTGCACATTTTGACAATTTACCTCAGGTGTGATTTCAACTTCACTTTCTCTTGGGAACAGCAGGGGTAACACATCTGGTCTACAGCTGATTAGTGGCCAGACACCAGTGTCCTTCAATCCCTTTTTTAATTGTTTTAGTTGAGCACCGGCTCGGCCAAGGACCTGTACATTAAAATTTTTTGTATTGTAAAAATAACATATAATCTAAATAACAATTATAAGTAGTATGAATGTGTATAATAAACTAGAATATTCTTTGATGAAGTTTGTTAACGTTGTAGTGTTGTTTAGGAAAAAAATAGAAACATAGGAGGACACATATAATATATTACAGCATGAGTGAGAAGCTGTTGGAAGAGCAGCATCTTGTTGCTCCTCTTGTTTGGTACAGCAAAGTAAAAGTCCAAACAAAGGTTGGAAACTTGTGAGGTCTCATCCTCAGTCCATTCATCTTTCAGCAGCTATAAAATACAAGCATTATTAAGTGCACAGAATTAGCAGATATTTTTTACATGTCTGCATTTCATCAGAACCCATAAAACACTGTTGAAAGACCTGGCTAATTTTATCTACTCACTAGACGAATCGTCTCCCTTTGTTCAATGTCTGGGCAGTCCTCTAAACAGAGATTTGTGGTGGCTGTGTCCTTTGTGCCCCCTGTCAAAGAATGTACTATTGCCAGGCTTAGGCCTGACAAAGCAGGACCTTGATTGATTAACGCGTGGCCAATCATTCTTCCAGCCATCACAAAAAGTTCACTCTCAACAAGTACAGCTGATGCAGTAGGCAAAAGGTGGTCTATTTCTCCCTCAAACAGAGTGGTCTCTGCTGCATTTCCTGATAAGAATACATTGCAATTAGAAAATTACAGTACATAACAACAAGCTTTTTAATTTTTTTTTTTTTTCAAAACTTGAATTTTGAAATATTTTACAGCAAAACTTTACAATAAGGTTTAATTTATTAACATTAGTTATTGTATTAACTAAAATGAAATACCCATGAGCTATATTTATTAATCTTTTTTAATGTTAGTTAGTACAACTTTTGATTTTAATTATGTATTAGTAAATGTTGAAATTAACTTAACTAATCTTAACTAAAGAAACCTTATTGTAAGGTGTTACCAGTTTTAAAGCTGGACAGTAAATTGACAAACAGATAAATTGCTAGATAATGTTGTGTCTGATTAATATAGCAATGCTAGATACATCTCGCTTCATAAGGTAAATTAGATTTTCTGTTTCTGAAGGCCATCAACAACAAAACACTGCCAAAAAACATTACTCTCTATGAGGACACTAAAATGGCTGTTAAATAAATATACTTCTTCACTTAACTAGATGCATAGTCCTGTACATTTGCTAATTTATGTGAAAACTGCATTAGCAATATTTCATACCATAGTTCAGTTTAAATCCATGCTTTAATTTAGCAATGGTTGTTGACAGGATATGTCTAGTCACTCCAATGCCAATTGCAGCATCTCCTACAAAACACAAAGTATTCAAAGAATTAAACAAAAAAACAAAAATGTTCCATTCAAAAAAAAAATGAATAGATTAAGTTATACTTGTTTATGCAGACTACAGTACTGGTAGGTTCAGCACCATGTATCAATATTATTGTTATCGATTTTTATAAAGTTATATATATTATATATATCCATCTCTAATATATGCGTTAGAGATGGAAATTGTTTATTAGAATCACATGTTTTAGAAACATCTTCTGTTTTTAACTTGATACCTTGAATGTGGCAGTTAAATGGAGCAGCCCACTGGTTCTTTTCACGTTGTTGTTTGTAAAATGAAATGAGGGACCTGTCCCGTTCCTCATCAGTATCCCTGGAATCCAGTGACAGAAAAAGGGTTGGCTGCCTTTTACCTCCTTCACGCAAATGCTCAAAGAAGAGCTGTACAGCCTCCTGAGGGTTTTCCACTGTTTTCCATTCTAAAAAAAAAGACAGAAAATTAGAACTATTATTTTTTTTTAATCAAATTAAACAGACAACGACTTGGCAATCATAAAGTTGGAGCCCATGAGATATTGCATATCATATGTAGCCAAGCCATCATATGTAGCCAAGCCATGCATTAATCCTATGTCTGAGTATGTGCCCCAACAAAGAACAAGAGTCATACAATTTTTACAGTTTGTACGTAAAAAGAATGTTAAAGTTTTATGTAAGACCAAGTTTCATTTGATTCGATTTGTATGAGCGCAGTAGCATTGAGATGACCTCAAGCTGTAAAAGTCTCAGAACTTTTAATTTTATTTATTTTGATTCAGTTTAAAAAAAAATTCACTTATTTTCCAATAAAATGTAATTATTAATTACTTCACAAATGTATAACCATAACTGTTGACATTCACAGTTGTATAATTCACCTTCTGTTGCTGGTCCTGAAATACGGGATGAATGAGCTCCAGATGATGGCCCTGGCTGCTCCATGTCATCTTCAAAACCCCTTGTACTGAATGATCTTAGACCAATATAAAATATAAGACATTTACCTTACAAATAACACTGATGCAGTTATAAACAATTTAATGTTTATGTTGTTGTGCTATGCACAATCCCTAGTCCATCTCACAAGCATTTAGTACTATGGGTCATAGCAGCCTTCATAACAACTGAATTCATGCCTTCTTTTATTGTTTGTAATGTCAAGTATAGCCACATAGTATACATATTGACCTGGTTTCACAGACAGAGCTTAGATTAAGCCAGGATTATGCCTTAAATGTCCTCAATTAGGACATTGCGACGGTCAAACGACACACTTACTGACGCACTTACTGTCCAATGATTCTAGGTGGTCTTGGAAATGATTGGCTGGAGTTTTTCGAGTCCTGCCCGTTCCACAGATGATTAAATTGCTTAATTTTCATTTCAGTGCTTCTAACTCAGTGGCTGTAAGTGGGTTAGGAATAGGATTTCAAGTTATTTTGAAAAAATTGACAAAAAAGAAAATTACATACCCCACCTTTAAGTCTGGGACCATCTTAAACATTGTGTGTGAAACCACAAGGCTTGACTGCATAAATCCTTATAATAAGATTTTAGTGCCAAGCATATATATCAAAGTTAATAAAAAAAACAATTAAAAAAAACGTATACCTCTCAGCACATAAACTGCCATGATAAGGTAATAAAGACAATGGCAACTCCTTTTGGCATATAGGGCACACCTGTAATGACAAGAAAATGTATACAAAAAGTAAAAGTTAGCAGGAAAGTAAGTCTTTATTGTTTTAAATGCAATAAAATTTGAGAAATAAGCATTACCGCAAGGCTGTCTTCAGAAACATCTCTGGCACCTGCATCAATATTTGTGACCTGATCCTCTAAATCTGTATCCTCCACAATGACTAGATCAATATTCTCCTGTAATTTAAAAATTATATTAACCTGCCTCAGTTACTTTAGTTAAAGTTATTGCCATTGGTGTGAACATGTTTTACGACATGTACACATACAGTCATTGTGGATCAAAGACATTTATTTAAATAAAAATGTAATTGTGTGTGTAACGTAGGTAAAAACTGTATTTTGCTGCTGTGCAAATATGGCTATACAAAACTCACAATTGGTGCAAATGTGTACACAACTCACATTGGAATTTAGTTTGCACTCCTCGGCATGCAAAGCCAACATTTGCAGTGGCATGGTGGTGTTGCAGGTGACACAGGGAACCTTTGGCATCTTTGCAAATTCGGCTGAATTGTAGGGAAGAGGCTGAGTGTCCATCTCCTCCTGAAGGGGCACTAAAAAAAGGACATTTTTGCCACTGTTCGAGACAGACCGAATTTGCCGACCAGAGTAACCCTCTGTGTCCATGGAGATAAGAGTCATTCTTCTCTGGCCACTTCCTCCTGCAACAGAAATTGTATGTATGTAATGAATTGATCCTAATTGACAGATAATCTTTAGTTAACTGAGCTCTTCAAACTAGCTCGAAATCCCCATATTTACCGGTTGCTTTATAAAACATCCACCGTCCTTGTAGTGGTTGAAGTTTGGGGAACTCTTCCTCCATAATTGTTACTATCTATAAATGGATAATTCATGAAAAGTCAAACATAAGATTTCAAATGTACACCAGGTAATAGAATTTTTAACAACATTGCATATAGCTTTTTGAATACAAAAAGCATTCAAATATACCAAATCATCAGACATATAAGCACTTACATCCATGTGTTTGCAGTCCTCTGCTATTGTCACCACTTTTTTCCCTAACCCTGCCTGAGCCAGTTCCAGTTCTACTGTAGGCTTCGGTGTTAGGGTTGTCGGTGAAGGTAGAACACAGACTGTGAGATCTGTGCACTTGATAGGCACTGTTCTGCTAATCCGAAACTGCGGAAAGCAAGTCTCAAAATCCAAATGAACTGAACAGGATCGACTCGAACAAGGAATCAATAAATGCACGCGTGTCGCCTGATCCAGAAATGCATGGATTCATTTTTTCACGCGGAAATTGTCACACTTTAATACAAAGTAGAACATTAATACTCACAAACAAATACAAAAACTTACAAATTGCTGCACATTTATGTAATTCTTAATTCTACAGACACCGGTTGAAAAGCATTTGTTTCATTGTATAGTGACACACATTTATGAATCGTGTTGACGTTAATGATAGCCCTGGCTTGTTCGTTAGTTGTGTGTGTGTGTGGGTGGGTGGAATGCTATAAACTGCGAAAAGGAAGTCTCAAAATCCAAATGAACCAAACGCGATCGATTCGAACAAGATGTCAATAAATGCACGCGTGTCTTCTGATCCACAAATGCACGGATTCATTTTTGCATGAGCAATTTTTGATTTATTAATGCAGAACAGAACATGTGTATTCGCAAACATGTTTCTATTTGTACAAATCGCTGCACAATCATTCAATCCCGAATTCCACAGATTCAAATTAAATGACATTTGTTTGTGGTTAGTAAAATACATTCACAACATTTATCTAGTACATGGATAATTGAGTGTGCATTTATTAATCATATTGAGACTAAAATCATCCCATAAGGTGCAACTATGACCCATTGAGGGTACAACTGCACCATTTGTATCCTAAGTGTTCACAAACGGACTCCAACCGTACCCTTTTTTCTGACAGTGTAAGGGTAGGGACAGGTTTGGTGGTCTGGGTAGGTTTAAGGGTGGGTTAAGGTGTAAGGGATGGGTCAACAGTGTAATTATAAATGTAATTACAGAAATTAATTACAGATGTAATTACATATAGGTATTTTTAAAAATATAAGTACAATGTAAAAGCATGTATGTATGCAATAAGTGCATTGTACCAAATTATTAATTTAAATGTAAGTACATAGTAGTTAAGGCCACCTAATATAAAGTGGGACCCAGATCTTTTATAACGTGCACTTAAAACTGCAGTTGAATCACACATGCAGGTGGCTGAAGGGCTCAGAAACTCGGAGAAGATTAACTGAGCAAAAGAAAACCAAAAGCTGAGGAGCATCTCATGTTGATGATCTTTATCACACTGTATTAAACACTGCAAACACAAATATTTTACAAGCAAATCACTTTATCCTAGTAAAGAAAAAAAAACTGCAATAAAGAGATCTTTTTTTTCTAAAATTGCACACCCTTGATTTAAAAAAAATAAAAATAAAAATACTCTTCTGTACAAATTCACCACTTCAATGTGTCTCATCCATTTGATAATGATCTCAACCATATCACAACACAACATCAGAAACTGACATTTACAGCTCTATCTAAACTGACAATTATATTTGTATCTTTCTCTGGCTGAATTCAGACATACAAACTAACATACGACTCTTACCATTACTGCTATGTAAATATACACCATGCTATTTCTAAATTAGTCAGAGACACAGTTGACGAATTTATCATGTTAGTACATTTATGTCAATGTGTTAAATGCACTAAACAATACAAATATATGCCATTTTATGGTAATTTAAAGCTCATTGTTTTGGTTTAGTTTGATCTGTTTATAAAAATAACAGTCAAATCACACAATGATAATGCATTTCAATTAATTTCTCAATATTTTTCTTTCTTTTTGAATTATTACACACTATATTTTTCCTATTTTATACAGTGAAGCTGCTTTGCCACAATCTGTATTGTTAAAAGCACTATATGAATAAAGGAGACTTGAGTAAATGTTGAAGATGAAACACTGAATGAGCAGCTCTTAGTCTTTATTGTCTTCTGCTCACGATGATGTTCATCTTCTGTCTGTCTCTGTTCAGTCTCATGTGTCTCACTGTGGTTTTCCTGATTAAGTCTGTTTAATCTTCACAATCAAACTAAACGGAGACCCTGAACCTTCCTCTGGTTTGTGGCTTTGAGCTCGACAGAAAAACAGCCTGTTCATCATGCAAACACAAAAACACCTCCAGCATTTATGAGACACTTTGTGACAAAAACAGTCTCAGATTAAGCATTTCATATTTAAGTCTTTGAATATCACAGCAATGACAAATCATATTAAAAACGATTGTAACTGTTCAGACTTAAAATGACCCGGTTACTGGTAAATAAATTAAATTAAATTAAATTAATTAATCGGACTCCATTTTATTATGACCTGAGAATTTAGGTTGAAATGCAAATTGGTTGTTTTTCAATATCTAAATATTATTCTGACACTTGATTATTCTAGTTCACTCTTTTCTCTTATTGTAGTCGTCCGTTCGTTTGTTCATTCTTGTTGCTCAGAGATCTCGCACTGGCTGACCTCACGATCACATACTCACCAGTCTTGGTTATTAGACAGAGGTAATTGGCTAATACTTTAGATGGTCACTATGCTTGCTCATTCTAGGAGTACTTTTGTTTAGTACCCATAAACACTTAAAGGAAGCAACAGTATCTCTAGTCAGAAGTCAAGACCACTACTATAGATATAAGCCGACCAACATTACTTTCCCTGATAGTGGCTTTAGTTTGGTCATGCCATGGTCTCCCATGTACACTTAGCTAGAGTGACATTACAATAAACATAGGTTAGGCCCACTCTACATTATTTAGGTTGGTCAAGCAACATCCAGTTGACTTAAAGGGAAATTCCCTTTTTTGCCCTTACAATCTAAGTGCACTTTACCAATACCAAGTGTCAGCCGGATCTCTAAAGATACAGTTGGTGTGCCCTATGCTCCATCTCAGCAGGAATTTAGTCCTTACTAACCTGACGTTGAAATGTGGTAACAAGGATACAATGTAATCTACTAGATTCAATAATCTCAGAGTAAATCAGAATACATTAAAATGTAACGTCTCGGTTACGTATGTAACCCTCGTTCCCTGAAGGAGGAAATGGAGACGTCACGTCGGATGACCAACGGAATAAGGATCTCGCCAGAGAGACCAATCCACTTTGAGTATAACTAAACAAGCCAATGGACATTGGCATGCGGAAATTCGCATCCAGCTGCCGCTGATCACAGCGTGAATATAAGAGGCAGCAGGTGCACCGCATTACTTCATGCTTTCGCTGAGGAGCCGAGCCGGTGACCCGGCATCCCAGTGGTGGTACAGCAACTAAGGCGACAGGACGTGATGTCTCCGTTCCCTCCTTCAGCGAACGAGGGTTACATACGTAACCGAGACACTTGGATAACACTGGGAAGCATACCCTTCTGCTTGGAAGAGGCACACTGCGGAGTCACCTCCTCCCAGAGGGGGTTAAGTGACATTTAGACATGTGAAGTAACCCCGTAGGGCCCTATTGCACATGGAAGTCTCTGCGATGGCTTAAGCTGCATCATTTAGAGACGGCAGAACACTAACAGATTCTACAGTAAAGTTTTTATTACATAATAAATCTAAATCAAATCTAAATATGAAATATTTATTAAATATATGGGTAACACTTTATTTCGATAGTCCACTTCAGACATTCTACTAACAGTAAGTAACTTTGCAACTACCAGTCAACTAGCAGTCATTAGAGTATCAGTAGACTGTCTGTTTAATATCTTCTAACACTTTATTTTGATGGGTCCACAACATACAACATACACAGCAAATTTCCCAGAGTTAAATCAACTCTGCTCAGAGTGCATATTGTCCCAATCTACAGAGAGTTAAAATAACTCTGAAGCAGTGTTAAAGTTAATAAGGTAATTAAGTGACTAATTAAATGATGATTGTGCGTTAGTGATGAACACCTGCTGTTATTGAGAATTACAGAGGATCAGATGTTGATGTTTTATTGGTCAAAAAATTATGCCACCATCATTGTGGTCAGTGTTTGCTTTAATTGCCCTCTTGACTCTTTAGTTTTATAGAAGTAGTTTGCTTCTCAGCAATTGCAATAGTGTTACACAGTAAACACTTGTGCATTGCTGAAATACAAGCTTTAAAAAGCAGAGCAAATGGTGCAATGGTCTGAATGGCCACCCTGCAGTGATCTCTTTTCTTTTCTGTTTAGTGACTGAAGTTCAACAAACCCAATTTTGCCAAAAAACAAAATATTAAAACACAATTCCATTTAAAATAAGTCCCCATAATTCAACGCTGAAAATGAGCAATTGTTTGCACTTGGGCTTTTAGACATGAACACTTATCATATGATCCTCAACAGTGGTTACAATAATTTTCCAATAATTATCCTGCAGCGCATGATGGAAGTTTTTAACTATGGTGTTACCCAGCATGCATTGCAGCATGAAGCATTTTGTTGATTGTCACCATTGTTGGGAGTCATATGCTGGTTCTTGATGTCTGTGTGTGTCGATCTAGTACTGGAGATCAAGTTTTTATATGCATTACATAGATTTAAACTTCACTATAACTATTAGAGCAACACTTTGTTTGCATGCTGCAGTGTCACAGGGTTGACTATACAAAACAAACACGCAAAGAAAAAAAGGTATTTTGATTGTAACCAGGTCAGCTCATGATTACTAGCTAATCATATGAAAAAAAGATAACAGCTTTTCACTGTCCAATACTGATCTCTCTACTTTACAACACCACACGCATTGCTACAAACAGAGATCTAACGCAAGTCAAGGGTCAAGAGCCCAACTAAAGCAAACACTGATCTCCATGATGGTGGCATCATTTTAACCAATAAAACATCAACTTCTGATCCTCTGTAATTCTCAATAACAGCAGGTGTTCATCACTAATACACAATCATCATTTAATTAGTCACTTAATTATCTCATTAACTTTAACACTGCTTCAGAGTTATTTTAACTCTCTGTAGATTGGGACAACATGCACTCTGAGCAGAGTTGATTTAACTCTGGGGATTTTGCTGTGTACGGACTATGAGGAACTTTGCAAGTATATGTCAACCTATTCTACTAACCCTACACCTACCCTACTGAGAGTTAGTAGACATGTAGTTGCAAATTAATAAGAATTAGTTGACATTTAGTTGACATGTAGTTACAAAGTTACTTATAGAATGTCTAAAGTGGACTATCGAAATAATGTGTAACCAATATATGTTTCAAACCAGACCTCTAAGAGCAAGGCCAATTAAGACTCTGTTCTTGATTTATCTTGGTCTTGCTCTTGGAGGTCTAGATTATGTTATTTGGTGGTAACTTTACAAGTATATTCTATAAGCATCATTCATTTCCTGTTTTTTTGTTTTGTTTTTTTTCTTTCACACCTTCAGATAAAGGTGGGCCTGGGAAGATGAGCCGCTGTAAGGAAACTACTGCCCCTCGCGCCCAGGAGATGAGCGCATGTGGCAACTGGACCCCGCCCCCTTACCCCTTACCTATCGTTCCATCACGACTTCCCAGCACAAAGACCACCAGATCCCATATAAATAAACCCCATTTATTTTGGACACCCCTTCCCCTTTGTCACTTTATTATTTTGGACTTTTGTTTTATTTATGTTAAATAAAAGCATCTCTGAAATCTGACGTCTCACCCACTGTGTCGTTTGCTCCTCCCACCACAACTGGTGTAATACTGTATGTGATGATCTGTGATCTGTAATAAGTGAGTTAGTTGAGTCTCATGCGTTGACTGACTGCGGCGTAATCAGAGTGAATCTCATTCTTACTGAATCTGACTGTAGCATCACTGAGAGACTCTTCATGCTTCTGGAAACTGACAGCAGCGTACAGGAGCCCATCAGAGGGGATTGTGGGTAACTCATCATGAGTGTTAGTTTGGGCTGAGAGAGAATCACATCTGCTCTCTGCACATGATGACTGAACATAAAGAAAAAATATATAGAGAAAATGTATTTTAAAATGAGAAGATAGCTCATGAGCACAATATATGTTCAAACACACGCAAACTATAATTCACCATTGTATTTTTCTCTCTCTTTCTCTTGTCTGATGTCGAGGTTCTTCCTAATTTATCCAAAACAAAATTAATCAAATCAGTGAGAGAAAGACCAAACTGTAGATAAACAGCAGCATCTGAGACAGAAACTCGTTGAGTTAATGAGAATTACTGAAGCAGCATGGAGACACTCAAATACATTTAATTATTAATTTAACTATGTTTTTTAACAGATAATCAGGGATCAAACCTCGTCTCTCGTGTTTTAGTTTCCACACAGTCAGAGTGAATCCACCGATCAGCAGCAGAATCACACACACACTAATAATGATGATCATGGAGAAATCTGAGAATAAAACACAGAGTGATAACCTTCACACATCAGCAATGTTTGACTGAGTAAATTAAACTAAATTACAGGAACATTTTTACACTTTTGTCTCTGTTGTACAGACTTGGAAACAAACTGCTCTTCCTTATCTCTCTGTTGTTTCATGTAGGTTTCCTGAATGAAGACCATTAGTTATTCACAGCCAAATTAAACTGACACTGAACCTTCAGCTTATTTCTGTGGTTTTGATGTGAAATGAAAACACCCTCTTCATCACGCACACTGCTTTCATGAGCAGTATCACAAGATGAGATTCCAAGGTTTCACATATTCAGATGAATAAACCTTCCTCACCCTCGTTCATGGTGACCATCAGATGAGTGTAAAGATAATTGAGGTCTGTTTCTAATGTCACTGCACACCAGTATTTCCCAGCATCCTCTGCTGTCAGTCCAGTGATGGTCCCAGTGAAGACACTTGCAGTGACGTTATCTTTCAGAGTCAGTCTGTCAGTCTTGGTTTCTTTCTCTTCTCTCACAGTCTCACTGAGAGGATTTCTGTCTCTAGTGGAGCACTTCCCCTTACAGAGAGACTTTGTGTTTGATTTATAGATTGAATCATAAGGACAGATGATCTCAGCAGATTCTCCCTCACGTCTCACTACTGGAGCCACTAAAAACAAACACAGACATTTAACACACATTATTCTGAATAGACTGTATTTACATTGAAATCATCTGAATCAACTCACTGATGAGGTTGAGCTGTATTTTCGTGGTCAGGGAGATGAAAGTCAAATATGTGTCTCTGGTTTCTGCTCCACACCAGTAAACTCCAGCATCTCTCACGCTCACATTACTGATGCTCACTGTAAAAACTCTCTCTTCATTTCTCTCAGATGAACCACTCATTTGTGTCACTTTAGATGAGCTGATGTTCTGACAGATGTGATTATCATCCTCTTTGCAGAAATGAAACACTTTATGTTTTTCTGGGATCTGACAGCTTATGTTGACTTCTCCACCAATATGAACAGATTCCGTCATACTTTTAGGATATTTTGCATCTACTAACCAAGACAAGTTTACAGAAAGATAAGCACACATAATTTACATACGCACGATAAAGTATTTGAGTTTCTGTTAAATAATAAAGGGCTCTCTGCTGTATCTGCCTGTTGTGCTCCTCTCCTCCCCATCCTCTCTATCTCTCTTTTTATATGCATGTGCAGATGTTTAGGGGTCTTTGTGGTGTTCAAGATAAGCAGGGAGTTGAGTTACTGGAAAGGAGGGTAACTGGGCTCGGCCTGGAACGGTCCGTCTGGATATAGAGGTGTATCAGGAAGAAAAGCCCTTTGTTTGCCAAATGTGTTCCTTATATGTATACTTGTTGGCCCTTACATTCCTACATGATGCAATTATAATTCTTATTATAAACCAGTACACCACTCCTTACAATGGATCTGTAGAATCTACTGATATAATAATAAACTTTGAAGAAGTTTGTGGACAGAGACTCAACTCCATGTTCATAACTCTTCCAATGCATTCATGAGTGAAACGGGGGACTGAGAATATTCTGACAGCACTGAAAGATAAAGAGTAAGATTTTTCTAACAGGTTCCTCACCATGTTTGACGCTCAGCTGAAGTTGAGTGAAGCTCTCGGTATAGTCAGATACTTTCACTCCACACCTGTATGTTCCTGCATCTGCAGCTTTCAGCTCTCTAAAAAACACCATCAAGACTCCTGCTCTGGTGTCGTCATATAAAGAAACATCTCCATTCTCCATCCATTCATCCTGAACTCCTGGATTCTTCCTCTCTGAACATCCAGCTGATTCTTTACAGATGTATTTTGGCTTGGTTTTATATTGAGGATGTTCACACTTGATCATCAGACCACCTCCTGAGTAGCCGCTCACTCTAGACACGCCCACTTTAGCTGTCAATCACAAATATCATTAAATCTGTTACATTCATATACTGTATAAATGTTTATACCAGATTTCACTGAGAAATTGTTTTACTTACTAACAACATGCAGAAGCACAGTAGTAATAATGGAGTAACTGTACGAGTGTCTGTTGATCCAAACTCCACACAAATAAACTCCTCCATCATCTGGTGTCACAGCAGTAATCCTCACACCGAAGATGTTTTTATGTTTGTCATCAGAAATACTGAATCTTCTGTTCTTTTTCCATCTACTGTAGATCGTCTCAACTGAGTATTTTTCTTCTTTGAATATGAGCTTGATATCATTAATATGATTCTGTGAATATTCACAGCTGAAGGTTGCAGTTTCTCCAATATTCTTTATCACTCTTTTTGCCACAATGCAACATGAATCTGTAATTCATGTAATAATGAAATAAATGCATAAATTAAAAATATAAAATTATTTATAAAAACAAATATAAATATGACCAGTACTTCTACTACTCAAAGACTTTAATTTTGAAATGGCTGACCTTTCACATTCAAAATCATATCAATGGACCACTGGTCATTAACTATAATCCGATAAATTCCAGCATCATGTTTGTTCAGTTCTCTGATGAAGATCATGAGGTTTCCCTTACTGTCAGAAAACAATGTGAAATGTCCCTCATTAATCCACTTTGCATGTTTTGTATAATTTATTATTGTTTTCCACTCATGTAGCTTATACATATATTTAACAGAGTCACTGAACCAAAGTTTCCCAGAATCAACCAGAAGGCTTCCTCCAGAATATCCAGTGACGCTAAAGCATCTCACTGCATCTGTAATCAGATTGATAATGTGATCAGAAAGCTGATGAACAGAAAACAGCATCATTACTGCAGTGATGAAAGAGAAAAGCTCTGACCTGAGATCAGGTAGAAAGTGAAGAAGATGAGGAGGATCTTCATTGTGACTTGAGTTCAGTCTTCTTTATGCTGAATGATCTCTGTGTGAATCTCTCTGTCTCTACATCTGTCTGCTTTAGTTACTTCCTCTTTATTCAGCTCTTTATCAGTAATGAGCAGCTTTACTGGCTCCTCCCACCGTCACCACTGACTGAATATCACATTAATCACACTGAAAGAGCGCCACCTACTGGAGGATACAGTGTCTGATACTGAAGCTCATACAGGTTTCATGCTCTCTCTGTAGTAAATTAGCTCAAAGGGGGAATATTAATAATTAATCATAACTCTTAATAATTAATTATAATATTTGGTTAAGTAAATAGAATTAGCTTGATAAATCGGAACAAATAGGAAAAAATCGTGACACCTTCCAAAACATAAGCGATACATAAGCCTATATGTCTAAACCACAATATAACACCTCTAGCAGGTGTCAAGAGCATCTTATGCCACGGTTAGCAAGAAGTTCCACCTTGCATCAAAATGCAAGATGCATCCCCTTGCTCTTAACCATTATATTACAAAATAAGCAAAGCAACTATATAGCAGTTAGACATACAAAGTTATCATTGTCTACGATTTCAACATAGGATACACTTTTACACAGCTTTCAACACTCATATTTTTATAACAGGAGTCTGGAGTTTCACTGTCTCTGAATCATTTGTTAATTTTTGTAATTCAGCTGAAAAATCACATAACTCAATCATCTCTCTTATCAACTTCATTATTCTCTTATTAGTTGATTCTTGTTTTCTCATCAATCTCAAAATTGCCTTCATCTTGAAGATGATCTTCTGATCCTACCACTCTCTCTTGTGCCCGTCTGCGATGTTCCTTCTTCTCCTGTTTCTTGACCTCCCTACTCCAGTTTCGTTGTATCCCTTGAACTAAAAGATTGTCAAAATCAATTTCTATTTTGTCTGACCTTTTCTTAACGTTCCTGTTTGAGGGTTGGTCAGAAAATCACATATCAGATAAGTCAGGAATTGATTCCACAATACGCAAATTATGATCATTTACTGTAGGCTATGTTAGAGATGGACAAACGCGAACGTTTTAAAGCACAACCATTTTTTTTGTTGTTGTTTAAAGAGATGTGTTATAGCCTACGTTGCTCAATGCGTCACAAACTTGTAGGTTATAAAGTGCGAATAAAATGTTTTCATGGCAAGCTCAATGTTTCCTTGTTTATATCTTAATAAAATATTTGAGCCTATATTGATTCTCTCACAGTTTTTAAAGGTTCCTATCTTATAGTAAATGAGTGTCTGTGACATCAGATACTAAAAATCCAATTATCTATCTATCCACACCCTCATTGTGAGTGCATGCTCTAATCTGTGTACGGGATGAATTTAGATTCAGTTATTAACACTCGATCGTTGTACCCATATAGACCTGCATAACTATTATATTAAATTACTCAGAGCTGTAAATCTGTGCAATTGATACGTGAGCACTTTTAATGAGTAAAAGATACGTTCTCTGTGATTAATATTTTCTTTTTATTTAGACTATAATAACTACTACAAATCTAAAATCAGTAGGCCTAATATAGTACAGTGATTCCTGGTTCTTTTTAAAGGATTGAGCCATAAAACCAGTAATTTAATTTGTGCATATAGCCTATATATAAAAGTATAAATAAAAATGTTGAAGAGAAAATGAACATGTATTGCTTAAATTCACACTAAAGCACATTAATAATAATATTTGCTGTAGGTCAGATTTAATAACAGCTGTTTTAGTAAACAAAAATAGGCCTTTAGTAAAACAACAAATAGGCCTATATGCAAAAAATAAATAAATAAATAAATAAATATATATATAGTTTCAGCAAGGTTTTTATTCCCATTATCCACACATAAAACCCCAGTTCACGCTGATGGACTATTTGGTATTATTGTCTTATTTGTCATCGCAGTTCTTTAAAGTAAAACCATTTGCGGGTTTGTCCTATGTCTTACTGAACTACAGTGAATTATCATCATATCCTAAGTTTTTATCCACTGATCCTAAAATAAAGAATACAGGCTACATATAAATATACATTATACAAAACAGCTAAATCTCAAACAGTGGATCATTTTTATCAACATCACCCAGCTAAAACTGCTCAGTGTTTAAGTAAGTCTGCTTCGTGTACAGTGAAATGTGCACTTCATTTAATGTGCAACCCACCTGTTGAGATTGAGGACCACTATTTACGTTCATCACACAGAAACATAATTAATATTTCTCATAGGTGAGGCTATTTATAGCATAGGTAGGACTATATCATGGCCACGAATTAAGAATTTGTTCCCCAGACTTAATTCATGAGCCGTTCATATTACACAGCTCTGTTCTGCCTGAAGTATTCAGAGATGCTGCCACCAAGCGTTTGATAGGAACTTAATCTAACTAATTTGTCATAAGTTAATAAAAAACACATTTGCTAATTGGTTCTAACTAAAATCGCTGTTGTTAGCACTTAATATTTCTGTAGTACAAATAGTGTAGATCATTCATAAAAACGTATATAAAAGAATGCTCATGTGCAAACGTCTACACCAATAAGCTCTGCTGTATTATAAACCACGTGTCGCCCCGCCCCATCATCCAGGATGCACTCTGGGGCTACTCGTAAA